>JAJGRW010001353.1:208532-273142 GCA_025461045.1 Carex parvula
GCTGATGCAGAAAAAGCAAACCACTATATATGGTAAAATGTCTTCATAAGAGACCGTTTTCTTGTGTGGCTTTCGTGAAGTTAGAAAGCTATAGTCCACAAGAAGTCACATTAAAAAATCGGAAGCCACAATTATCAAAGATCGTGAAAAACCATAATGATCCCTCTTGCAATATTTTCCCTCCCAGTACATCTGATCTCATTCTTTTCCTTGAAAAAATTTCTCTGTCACCAAATCAACCAACAAGCACACAATACTAGTCATCCATTCCCCCTCACAAAGGGATCTTAAATTAGACCTGGATGTGGGAATTGCTAATCACAATTCAAGCTTTGTGCAATTGAGCAATAAAAAATGTAATGTGCAACGACTGTCGAGACAAGATGATATATTCCTTTCATTGATTGCTTGATACCACGAAACCTTAACTGCATGTTGCGGACCTGTCAAAAGTGTACAATTCAGGTGGTTTTGTCCGAATATATATATTGAAGTTAAAGTTGTTCTCGACAAATTCTATGGTACCTGGCTAGGAGGATATGTACATATATTGCATTAATTTGCTATATATTCTTTCTTCCTGTTTTAGGACTATACAAATAAAAGTATAAAACGGAGTGGATTATCTAGTATAATATTTCGGTAATAGAACATTACTTCTCACTTTTACTGTGATCTATATGTAACTTAAAATGTGCTAATAATAACCCGAAACTTTGGAGAAAAAGAATACTTTATTACACATTTTCAACATTAGCTTTACATCTCTTAGATGACTGGTACATTGTAAATTTGTAATTGGACTTAACTACACTACAATTTTCTGAAAAAAAAAGTACCCAAATAAGCGAATAACTGTCAGGTTGTCTTTAAATTTTGAAGGCATTTTGAATATTTATCCTCACCAAATTAAATGTTTGTCCTTTTAGAATGTTAACTTCTAGAATGTCCATAATTTCATATTTAGAGCGGCCCTGTATTTATAATCAAGTCAGCTCAGATCATCCATTTTGAATAGTAAAATTGGTTGTGGTCTTCAGGTTGTCTGGATAAAATAGACCACTAAATTTTATTGTCTTGATATATGTGCACCTTAGTCATGATGCATGCACAAGAGCTTTTTTTTAATCCACAGAATATGTTATAGAATGAATATACAACAAAACAAAGTGTGGTAAATAACTGGGAATCTGGTATCGCCCCTGGAATTGGTACCTGTAATACATGCCACTTCCATAATAAACCAATTTAATAGGCTTAAGGAGCACTTCCCCTCCATTTTGGTCTTGTACTGCTCCACACGCACATGGTCACGACTTTGACCAATTTTTTCAAATTCCAAGTGATACCCTTCCCAAGAGCTATAAATACCTGGTTTGCTCTCATAGCTTTTCATAGCAAAGATAAGCAATTGCTTACACATACACACTAACAATTTTCAGAGTTCTTTTCAGAAAAATTAACAAAAGAGCACTACTAGAATATGAGTTTTTTTCAAGGGCAGGAAAATGGCTTACTGCATGGGCTTACCCTTGCAGAAAGCCCAAAAAGGGCATTAGCATGCGCTTACGCTTGCAAATGTATCCTTGCTATAGCCTTCGACACTAATACTAAGTATTGGCAAGGACGCGCATGCTAATACTTTTTTCTAACTTGTTGCATGCGCTTACGCTTGCAACAACCACGCATGCAAATACTTTCAGAGTTGGCCCCGTTTGTAGTGTTTTGCAAGGTAGACAGCGTGGGACCCATCTGATTATTTGCAAGGGAGGGAACGTGGGTCCCACCTGGACTATTTGCAAGGCCAGGCAACGTGGGTCCGACCTGACTATTAGCAAGGCTACCACACGTGGGCCCCACCCGCCTATTTGCAAGGCTAACACAACTGGGTCCCGCCTGACTATTAGCCAGGCAAGGGAACGCGGGTCCCGCCTGACTATTAGCAAGGCAAGGGAACGGGGGTCCCACCAGACTATTAGCAAGGCAAGGGAAACGTGGGTCCCACCTGACTATTAGCAAGGCAAGGGAAAGTGGGTCCCACCTGACAATTTGCAAGGATATGATTTACATTTTTGCATGCACTGCAGTTCATACTATTTGCGTGGAAGTACCAATGGATATAATAACAGAAAATGACTGCAAATCAGCATGCTCCAATTATAATTCCTCCCTGCTGGTACCAATCTGTACCAGCCCAGTGCTGTTTTACAATTCCCAGATTTCCATTCATAAAGGTTTACATAAACTCATTGAAAAATAAGTATAAAGCAACTAATAAGCATTGACCAACAAAGGATAATCATCTTACATTGTACTAATAAGCATTGAGCAACAAAGATTTACATATTTTGTCATCTAGAGCATACCCAATAAAAGACTGAACTTCTAAATATACCAAAATGTACCCACCTATCAAGCATTCACAAAATAAACAACCCCATAAATTAACAAAATATACCCACAATATTACCTAAATATTGACAACCACCTAGTCCTCCCTGGTTCAACCTGAAGGTTGATTGGCCCACCAATCGGTCATTGCGGCATCATTCCCTGCAATTTCTTGTCCATTGTGAGAACTCAGCAGTGCTTGGAAAGACCCATCCTGATTTAGATGTGAAGAACCATCAACATCCTATGTATACCAAATTGTAATGTTAGAACATGTTCTTGTTACCACAGTAATGTTGCATATATTAGTGTCGAACATCTATTTCCTGTCAGACTTGTCACAGTGCTGATCACTTAGATTTTTAGCTTAAAATGTTACCTGTGAATAACCCGTATTCCCTAGTATACCATCTTGTGGTAGTTCATGAGTGCTAGCTGGTGCCTAAGTTGAAAATGACAAGGCACAAATGTTAGTATAGGTTGTTGTCAGGAAAGCATTCATCTCAGGTGTGTACACTGTGGGTATATGTGAACACAACAACCCTTTAATTTTTAGCTTAAAATGTTACCTGTGAATAGCCCGTATTCCCTAGTATACCATCTTGTGGTAGTTCATGAGTGCTAGCTGGTGCCTAAGTTAAAAATGACAAGACACAAATGTTAGTATAGGTTGTTGTCAGGAAAGCATTCATCTCAGGTGTGTACACTGTGGGTATGTGTGAACACAACAACCCTTTAATTTTAAAACCCTAAAATAATCCCGAATTTGCTCAGACTTACATGTGAATGAGGCTTTTGTAGGCCATGCATTTTGAATAATTGGGAGAATAGTAATTGATTTTGTGCTTGATCTCTCCATCCTCTCTTCGCGCTCCTCGGCGATACGGCGGTCACGGTCTTGCACGAAGCTAAAACTGAAAGTCAAAATAAAACCGTTAGATATAATCTACATCATTTTATCTATGTGCTCATAAAAAATTATCACATTTTGATTTTGTTTTTATGTAAATCAATAAGTTGAAAAATCAACGTCTAGAAATTATCCACATTAGTACATTTTTTACAAGCTCTTGATGACAACCAAAACAAAATTGAAATGTCATAATTTTTAACACGTGCATAGATAAAATGATATAGATCATATCCAACGGTTTTATTTTGACTTTTAAGTTTTAAATTTGGAGTTATTAAATTTTTTAAAAATGAAAACATGATGGAGACATGAAAAATGAAGGCATTTGAACCCTCCTCTCACCTCATATGGGAGTCCTTCAATGCAGCTTCGTGACCCAGCGTGAAAACCGCTTCACTTCACCCCACGTGATGTGGATATCCAGCCACTTCTGAAAAGGAAAGTGGGTTCGGGTAAGCTTCAATAACCCGCTTTGCTCCTCAGATATGTCGGATATCCGCTCCGTTTGGTATTAATCAAATATATCACACTGTTGGTCATATGTAACAAATTATCCGGATCTGTATCCGTATCCGGATCTATATCACACTGTTGGTCATCTACTTCTGCCCTAGAGAAGGTCTCCTGCACACCACTATTTGTCAACCCAGATACAGAGGATGCTACATGGCTCTGCCTTTCCCGGGTGGTTGATGATAGCACCTTTTTTTAAAGCATGCTTCCAAATCCTAAGATGCGGCCACGGTTTGGTCTGCCAATGGCTGTCAGAAATAAAGTGTTGTCGTCCAATTCAGCATAAGCCTCATCAGCCCTCATTGCCTTAACCTTCCTCTGTTGGATGCATATGCAAAAGATGAGAATATGAAAAAGATGAGGAATAAGGAAAAAGGGGAGAGGCAGCACTGCCAGCCATTAGATGTAATAAAGTTCAAATCTAAGTGATGTAACTGGTAACATCACTTAGATTCTGTGGGAAATGTAATAAAGTTGAAATTGAGATGGCATTATTTCATAAGCATACTGCAGTGACCTACTTTAGTAACAGTTGATTTGATAACTGTGGGTTTGGTACATTTACATTTATATTGGTACTTGGTACTTGGTGGTAACAACACTACTTTAAAAAAAAAATGTCAACTAGTAAAATTCAACTTACATAAACTTGCTCTTTTCTCGCGGTTGTAAATTGCAAGGAGTTGATATCATACTCTTGAACCTGCCCACTTGTCTCGTCAACTGTTGGATTCACGCCTCCATTACCATCGATTTGTTCATTAATTCCGGTCACACTCTCATCGGCAGCATTTATTTGGGCCACCACTGGTGATACGCCATTTTCTCTTGCACAGTGCATATGGATGTAAAGGTCCTCCATGGTTGGCTTTTTCCCCTTGTTCAAAGTTGTCTCCAGATGAAAAGCAAGAATGACAATTAAAGGTTAGATATATGCTGAATTTGGAAATAGTGATAATATTTGAACAAAAGTATTCGGAAGTTTACCAGTTTCGTAAAATGTTGGTGAGCACTAGCTGATCCAGCGTAGTGGGATACAGAATTTCCAGAGGCAGTGCGGTTTACTTGGTTTTGTTTACTGACCAGTTGCCACTCATCTGAGAAGAAGATATCGCAAAGACCTTGCCAATGTACCGGGGCCACACACCAATGCGGCACATTGGACTTCCATGCCATAATGTCCCAACCATATAATTTTATGCGATTATGCCTTGCTTTAGCCAGCTCCTCACAGTACCTTTTGCCTGCTATGGCATCGAGTACTGTACGACAACGGTCAGGATCTTCATCCTTTGCATATCTATATCTCTCCTACATCCAAGAAAATTTTGGAGTTAACATCCAACTATAACTGTACCATATATATATATTTGATAAGAAACCCTACCATTTGCACATGTAGGTTTTGGTAAAACATGAATCTCGAAGATTTGCTAAAGGGTATTAATTGCAGTACCTTAATTTGGCACTGTTTAGGACAGTCAAATTATGTCATTTTTCAAATTGAGCTGAGGTGCTACTTTGTGGCTGGTTTTTTGTTGTTCTATTGAGTGAATTGAGTTGATTCAAGATGGTTCTGGGTAGTATGCAATGTGTTGTATAAATTATATAACTGCCCCTAGAACTTTTGCAGTTTGACCCCTATACTTGATCCATTTAGCAAATTATCAACATGATGAGCTTGCTGACAAAGGCTGAGGGCTTATAGATCCTATTGCTCATGGTTATAGATCCATCAAATGTTAAACTAATGAAAAAAAAAATTGTATAATAAAAAAGAAGGAATATTTTAAAGAGTACTTTTTATTTCTAACTTGTTAAATACTACTACTGATGGCGTAAAGAGAAATTTAGATATATGCCCTTCATAACTTCATTAATTTGATATTTCCCCATCAACATTTCTAAATTAGCTATATCCCCATCTAAACTTAATTATGTTAGGAATATCCCCATTAGTAACTTATTCACTAAAAAATATAGTTTAATAATAAAAAAAAATGACTGTTTAACCCTTTCTTTAAAACACAGTTTTCTTGCTAACCTCTTCCTTTCCCGTGTATTACAATTAAACCACTTTGGGGGAATTCTGTGAATGTGAAAATACATTGGACCACATGATGCAATATTGTAGTTGATCCCAGTTCAGCCACTAGATTCTAACTTGATGATTTTACTAAAGCTCTTTATAAAGTAGTAGTAAAGTAAGCTACCAATTTGGTGAGTATCGGAAGGAGATACGTTCAATCTAATATTGGGTTAAAAACCACAACAGAGACGATGAATTCCGATAATTAAAACTGAAATTGAATAAATGTTACCAGAAACTCCCTCTCCAAGGTTTTTCTTTGATTGGTCATCGAACGCATGAAAAGATCTTAAGGGTGCAGGCATGAGGCTAAGGGCTAGCCTAGTGATTGTCGCTGTTATCAACTTTGGGTTGGTTGCGCAACTGAACTCGCGTTCGCCAACTCGCCATACCTCCGGTCGTTCTTCAGGAGCATCCTTCACTGGCCTTATCTTTCCCGGGCCTCGCCCCTTTTTTTTTGGAGGTTCAGTTGGTGTAATTTCACCTTCGGGTGTAGCAATCGAACTGTCACCAACAGCTATTGTTGGATCTGTACTACGCTTCCTCTTGGTGTATTTGGTTGCTTTTGCTCTTGTGTCTCGATACTTGTTGCGGGGAGCCATTTGTCTTTTGCTAACAAGGGAACAAATATGATGTTATATAACAAGGGAACAACTAAAGGAGGAATTTTTTATTAAACCACTTTTAGGTCTTCGGTCTTACAACTCTTAACCCTTATAAGTATTATAATTAGTATAAAAAGATAGCAACTCTTAACCCTTACAACAAATATATAGTAATAATACCTTTTAGCTTCAGGTCTAAAATTTGTTACTAGAGTTCTGATCTAAATTACAAATACCTTTTAATTGCATGGCAAAATATATAGACTGCCACATTAATATGTAGTTGGTGTACATTCATTACTATATATCAGCTAAATATTTAAATGCTAAAGTTGGTTTTTATCTCAAATAGCAACAAACAAATATATATAAGGCATGCTCAAAATGCAGAACACCCTTATCACTATGTTTTATCCCTTCTACAAATGGGAAAAAGTTATCATTTGACAAAAAAAGAAGTAAAAGAGGAAAATATTTGAAGCGATATGAGATGTACCTAGTTAAAGCAACAAATGGGTAAATGTGGAAGTGGGTACCCAATTTCAAAAAAATGGGTATACATTTGCAACAAATGGTTACCTAGTTAGAAATAAAATGGGTTGTAGATCGAAATACACAAACCTTTGTAATCTCAATTAATTTCTAATGGGTTTACATTTTTTGTCTAATGTACAGCATCAAACTTTAGAATTTGCAACAAATGGCTAAAAGGGAAAAATCAGTTACCTAGTTACTGTACTAGCAGGATCCCACAGAGATATGACAAGTGGGTACCTAATTTCAAACAAATATGCCCAAATTAGCACTGAATTCTTTTATGGCTTACTTCAATTCCGACATTCTCAAATCAAGAGGAAAGAGGAAGGTATTGAGTAAGGAGATGATGTACCTAATGGGTTTCTCCGAGTATTGCACAGAGATAATGGGGGCACAAAAGAGAGTCAGGCGAAAATGTTGTGGTAAGAGAGGAAGATAGTGGCGGCCGTTTTGTTTTTCTCTCTGTAAAACCGATTTGATAAAGTTGCTTTCAACTCTAGATGTGAATGTAGTACTTAACTTCTGAGATACCTCATTATTTGCTTGACCCTCGTGTCCTGATCTAACTGATTTAGTTGAGTTTTGAGATTCTTGCAGATTTTGTTTGAACGGCTGAGATTGTTAAATTTGGGATCTCAAAATCTCAGATATATCAGAGAGGAGAATGGGCGGGCGCCCAAAATGGTGAAACAGAAGTGGGGGGAAAATGAAATTTCGCCTGAGCGCCCAAGTTCAATTAGAAACAGAGCGGTTATGGCTTCGCCCAATCAGCGGTCCAGCTACAAGTACACAGGTCGTGCGCTGCCAATAGCTGAACTTGATCTGTTTGAATCTTCGCCCAAAGTTCATGTAGAAGAAAATAAACCTGCTGTTATTCTTGTTCAATTTGAGGAACCTGTTATACCGATCCCAACCGGTGAAAATGGTTAAGATTTGCAATTAAAATAAGAATCCCTTGAGATCAGCAGCATCGGAAAATGTGAACGTTTGGGATGAGAATAACATATTCATGTTATTCCTGGATAATAACAGGAGATCTATTTCCTTCAATCGAATGAGATAAATAAGATGGCAGTGATATGATTATATGAATTGCCTAAAAAAGTCATATATTTTGTTAGTAATTTGGAAATGAAATATTATGCATGTTCTATTTTATTTTACGAATTTAAAATTTTTGTTTGATTGTTTTAGTTGAATTTGTAGATGTAATATAAATATATATTTTTGTAATTCCTTGAATGATATTTGTATTACATGGTTAGTATTTTATGTAATTAGTGGGATGTAAAGATTATAAATAAAAATATGGAATAAAAAATGATGAAATAATATTAATAATTCATGTGGGTAAATGGTAATATTGTAGTTTATTGCTATATTAAATAATTTGTGCAGACATTAAATTATATTGCACTTTGTTTATATATGTTGTAATATAGATCACATCATGCATGTTTGAATATGAACCACAAACTCTTGTTGGGCGAGGCAATGAAGATGTAACGAAATAAACCATGTGGGGGTCGATCGGAACCGTTGAAACCGAAGAATATTACATTTATAGCCTTGGGGAAAATTTTCATCACGTAAAGTTTATATTTACCCCTCCATCTAATTGACCAAATATTGAAGCATCAAATGGCTACAAATAGTTTGCGGTGGATCGAAACCAAGACATAACCGAACTTATTGGATTTTTGGCTTGTTATGTTTAATGTCAACTCTTGATCATTTCAAAATAAATTTTGAGTCGTTTCATCGTTGATCGACCGCTGGATTATCAAATCAAAATGAACGGTCCAAATATATTTCATTGATTTCTAGGGGCAAAAAATGATGAAAGGCCATAAAATTTATGTCATTAAGAATTAGTTGCGAGATTAGAGTTTAAAAAAAATTATAAATTTTTTTTTGGATTTTTTCATAATTGTTTCTGTATACAACCAGTATCTAAATAATAACAAATGCAGAAGCCAACCGTCTGATTGTTGATAGATGGGCCTGATCTACCCATTAATTTTGGTGCTGGCACTGAGTATCTATACTCTGAAGTAGCACCTTTATTGCTATTTAATCTGACCCTGCACGATGCATATGCTGCTTCAATATCCGCGCTTGAGTATGATCAAACCGCTCCGATCTAACCACACATACTACGTTACCTGAGGCAGAAGATGTCGAGTAGGTCTCCCAAGTAAATGCGGGTAAATATCCTCCCCGGTACCGTAAAATATGCCCTTCACTTTACGTTCCGGATGAACTCCCAAACGCTTTAGGATTCGGGCGGACGGGGGTGGCAGTGTGATTTGGCTTTGAGATTCGTGCCAAATTAAATAGAACGGACAAGATCAAGTAATTGTAATATATTCCCTATTACGGTACCGATCGAGGATGTGAATTTCAAGAGACGCAACCCTTTTCCTTTACACTTAGCGTATTTTTTGAAATCCCTCTCTCAAACTCTCGCTCTCTCCCCCATAAGCTGAGAACTCCGACCGTCGCCCCTCCCTGTACGCCCAGCATCAACCCGATCCGATCTCAGTCGCCGTCGCCTACCGGAGTCACCGACGCCGATCTCCTCTCTACTAGGGCTTCGAGATCCCCGATCTATTGGATATCGGACTCCGCCGTCAATCGGTAAGTCCTTTTGATTTAGGTTAATGCTTCACAAACTGATGTGACAATGGAAAAGCTTTCCCCGTTTCTTCACATTTAGGTTAATTGTTTGAAATGTACGAGACCCGCAGAGCTTTCCCCTTTTCGTTTGATTTAGGTTAATGCTGTCAGAAATCTATGTGACAATGGCAGAGCTAGGTTAATTATATTTAGGTTAATGCTGTCAGAAATCTATTTGATTTAGGTTAATGCCGGGAGAACCAGACAATGCTGACAAAGAAAGTTAATTATATTGTTAATTAGTACTAGCCAACTTTCTTTGTTAAAACCATATTATATTGTTAATTAGTACTAGCCAACTTTCTTTGTCAAAACCATATTATATTGTTAATTCGGACAAGATCAACTTTCTTTGTTAAAACCAGAAGTAAAACCAGAAACCAACATGCCGGGAAAACCATTCAAAAAAAATGATTGGATTGAGTGAAGTTCAATTATATTGTCAAAATCTGACAATTCAAGGTTGGTTCTGTAACAATATATAGGTTCCATGGCTGACAATGCTGACAAAGATGCCGGCTCGCAGTCCGAGGGAGTTGGTCGCCGACAACCTCCAAGGTATACTAAGAGCCAAATAATTCAGAAAAAGCCGCGACTGATTTTTCTATTACCCCCCCGACCAACTCCACCGTCATACAGAACAGAACCCAAGCTGCCATCGCTACCGGAAGCCCCTGAGATAGATGCAACTGTGGCACCGTCTAATCCAGAACCTGTTGAACCCCCACCCCCACATCCTCCGTCAGATGCACCCCCACATACGCCTAATCCAACCGTGCCACCGCCTAATCCATCGCCTGTAGCCCCGCCACCTCTGCCGTCAGATGCATCCGGATCAAAACCGCCACCGCCTAACACCAGCAAGGTAGCGGCAACTGTGCCTTCGCCCAATCCACCGCCTAATCCACCGCCAAAAAAGTCTGTTAGAGGTCGAGCCAAACGTAACAGCTCGAGCATGGTGCGGCCACTCCGCCGCTCATCAAGGCTCAACCCGTTGAGCACATTGCTGCAAGATGAGCCATCTGATAAAGGTACCGATACTGTGTTTAATCAAAGGGAAATTTGGTCTACCCATACAAACTTTCAAAATAGCAAATTATTTCCCATAAAACTGAAATTGACAAATAACTGAGTTTCTGGCTAAAACACTTGTTATTTTCCTCCCTTGAAAAAAACTGAAATTGACGTACAACTGAGTTTCTGGCTAAAACACTTGTTATTTTCCTCCCCTTGCAAAAAACTGAAATTGACAAATAACTGAGTTTAAAACTTATAATGTTAGATTGAATATTTCCAGAGCCTAGCTTTATTTAATCTATTTTCTAGTTATTTTAACACTGAACTTGACAAATATAGCCTCCTCCTCCTCCCTCATCCTCCACTCTTAACTGTAGCAACCTTAGTGTTGTGTGAAAATATAACGGCTCTGTGAACAGAATATTTGTCAATTTCAGTTTTAAAATAACTAAATAGTAGACCAGAAAATTTGTCAATTTCACTGTACTCAGAAAATTTTGCAAGTTTGCATGGGTACACCAGAAAATTTGTCAATTTCACTGTACCCATGCATGTATGATGCCCATTAAAAGGTATATAATTAATGTAAGGAAAGGATTGCTAGCTTGTTTACTCTTGTGCAGTGTTTATCTGTCCCCCTATGCTATTTAATGCTGTATAAATGTGCATATGCTGAGCTTCAAATACTAATATTAAAAGATCGTTGTCCTGCCTAGGTAAACAGAATTAATTAAATTTTGTGCCTATTTTTAAGTAATATTGCACAATTTGTGCTTCTATTGTTGTCTTAATATTGAGCAACTAGAAAATAAGTATTTTTAATGCCATGCCAATATTTATCTGATATTTAAAATTACGTTGAGAAACTTTCTATTGAAAATAGATTTTTCTTGCCCTAATCTTAGAAATACAACATGGTCTCTTCTACCCATGTTGTTTTTCTTTCTTAAAAGAGGCACAAATTATTTGATTTGTAGTTCTTGAAGTTCTCTTGATTAATCAATGTATTTTTAATATATCCTCAAACTCTTCTATAGAGCTTCAAAATTTATAATGCCTAGTTTACGGCTCTGTGAACAAAATTTATAATGCCTAGTTTATTACCTAGTTCAAAATTTTTAATCAAAGTAAATAAAATCACTTCAAAAACCTGAGATATATGCTTGATTGTTCTTTCACCAATGCTTGTTCATTTATGTTTCAGATGTGTCATGCGTCGCAACAGCAGTTGTGCAATCCCCTGAGCCCTCCATCGCAAATGCAGAATCACAACCGCCAAGCGAGGTTTTGTAGCGAAGCAGGCCAAGTCAGTCACATCCCAAGCCAAGCGAGCCCCCCAACACACGACCCTCCAAGTCAGAACCCACCAGGTCGATGCCAACCGCAGAAGTACACAGTGAATCTGACGATGCGACTATGCATTTTGAGTCACCGCCATCTGCATCGACATCATCGCTCCAACCAGAAGCTGGTGATTCCGACCCATCTGATTCCTCGCAGACTTCTGCCACTCAAGAGACCGAGGCAGAGACATCTGAGATCAATACCAATTCAGATGATGAGTCTGCACATCCAGCCATCAAGGATGATGATGGCGGTAAGCGAACACTAAGACGCCGCCCACTTCGGAACTGTGATGAAGCGAAGGAAGCCAACAATAGAGAACTTGACGAAGAGAGCGCTCGGGAGGCTGAAGGCAAGACAACGGGCAAGAGAAAAAGGGTGGCGAAGTCTAAAGTGAGGCGGGGCCGAGGTATGGCCAAGCCTCGTAAACCAGCAAGGCCTGACAAGCGACCGGAATTGATGGTTGTCGGTGACGTAGAGTTCACATCCACTCCTATTTGCACAAAAATTGTCAGCACAGTGAGGATCCTAACCTTAGAGAACATGCCGGGACCGTATAGGACGTACAATATGTTTCCTATCAAGGCGCGGTTGGAGATCTTACAAAAATTCTTGCAGAGATATTCCTGGGGGGAGGGGGAAGATGTGCAACGATGTTTGGATGTCTTTGAGAGAATAGCATCAGAAGCATATTATAGTGAGATGACTCATTTGAGGAAAAAGTACACGAACCAATATGGAAAAGACAAGGAAGTGTGGAAAGACTTCCCTCCACAGTGGTGCAAACATCCGGGGTATTGGAAGGGGTTGTGCCTCATTTGGTCGAAGGAGAAGTTCGACAAAATCTCAACCACCAACCGGAATAACAAAAAGAAGGGAGGGAAGATCATCCACCATGTGGCTGGTTCCATTTCATCATTTCGTGTAGCACAAAAACTGGTATTGCATAAATTACCCCTTTGTTATATTTCACCATGTGGCTGGTTCCATTCTCATTAATTTCATCTGCAGGCATCCGAGAAGGGATCGTCCGTGGGACTAAAGGAGGTTTTCGATCGAATGCACCTTAAGGATTCGGACGCTGGAAAGGTGTATGTAAACGAGAAGGCAGAGGCCAAGATGGTAACTTTCAAATTTCAAATGTGTTAATACATGTTGTTTATAACCAGGTCACTGCACTAAATACTTGTTATTTGTAGCCCTTTGTTATTTTACAAATGTCAATGTATATGAAATTTCAAATGTGTTTATGAACCACAAATGTGTTTATACATGTTGTTTATAACCAGGTAACTTTCTTTTTATGAACCACAAATGAAACTTACAAGCGATAACATGAAATTTGTTAGAATAACAAGTACCTTTAAATCCAGAACAGTGTATATGATATTTGTGCACACTTGAGGCTGTTGGTACTAAACTGTCACATAAAATCTCAATTAATTTATGTTAGAGGGAAATCAGTTGTTTGTAATTCATGTTTTTTGGTTATTAACAAATGCAAAAGTGTTTTGAGGACCTCAAGCGTAATTACGGGGGGGTGATGTCAGAAGAGTCCCTTTGGGAGCTTGCTGTAGATGGAGAGGATAGGCGTGGCCGGTTGTTCGGCTTTGGAAACCGATCGAGGATATCTAAAGTCAACCAAGCATTGGCTGCAGAGGATGCAACCATGTCGGATCCTGCCAAAAGCACTGCCACATCGGCAACGGACGAGAATGAAAGATTCACAAGGTCACAGGTGGCAGTGTTAATAGCCTCCAAGTTAGCAGATGAACGAAGAGCTTTTGCCGCCGAGATAGCTGCACAAGAAAAGCGGCACAAAGAAGAATTGGAAATTCATAAGAAGAACGACGAATACAACAAAACATGTCTTGCGGCGCTCTTCCGAGCAACTGGAGCGCCTCTTCCACCGCCAAATGTAAGTTCCATATCTCACTTGCACCGTATTTATGAAAACAACTAAGTAGCACTGTTAATATTCTGGTTTTTTTTTGCCTTGTAGGAGGGGTCATCGAAGGGACTTGATGGTGAGGGAGCCAATGGGGGGGGAGAGGACCCACAGAATTGACATGCCAAAGATTGAATTGTCAATGTCCCTTTGATACTTGTAATATATTTAATGAACAAAGTAGGATATGAAAACTATTTTACTTGCTGTGTTTACCTTTTAAAAAAGTGGGATGTGAATTTATATGGCCTCAAGGTGGATATTCAGAGGCAGCAGCTTATGTATTTTTTCTAAATTGTCATTCTGCTGTCTCAAAACTCTACAACTGTTTTTTTAGCACCTTGTTGTTGTTGCCTACAAAAGTTTTTTTAGAGGCAGCAGCTTATGTTTTTTTAGCACCTTATGCAGCTTTTGTTGTTGCTCATTTTCTTACTATGTATGGCCAAACTCTTTAACTGTTGTTTCCGATACTATGTTGCTCATTTTCTTACTATGCCAAAGATCTCTCAGGTTGATGGACAAACTGTGGGTACACTATGGGTTTAATATGATGCGTACACTATGGGCATGGGGTTGAGTTGTTGCAAGGACCTCCAATTAAATATAATATCTAACATGTAGTTAAGTATTTGCAAGGGCATGTAGTTGAGTTGTTGCATGGGCCTCCAATTAAATATAATATCAGACCTTCATAATGTATTTGCAAGGGCATGGGGTTGAGTTGTTGCAAGGACCTCCAATTAAATATAATATCTGACCTTCGGTTAAGTATTTGCAAGGGCATGGGGTTGAGTTATTGCATGGGCCTCTAATTAAATATAATATCGGACCTTCATAATGTATTTGCAAGGGCATGGAGTCGAGTTGTTGCAAGGACCTCCAATTAAATATAATATCTGAGCTTCGGTTAAGTATTTGCAAGGGCTTGTGGTTGAGTTGTTGTATGGGCCTCCAATTAAATATATTATCTGACCTTCAAAATGTATTTGCAAGGACATCTAGAAAACATTTGCATGCGTGCACATCAAACATTTGCATGCGATACAATTTGCATGGGATACCCTTGCAACAAGCTTTATGAATCCAGAAATGCCGTTTCTTTTGCATGGGCTTTCCTACCCTTACTAAAACCAAGTGCTGCCCTTGCAAAAAACTCATATTCTAGTAGTGCTATGAGATGAACAATTTTTACATAAATAATTGTCTCTCTAACCAAATCTCCCAAAACGTAGCTGCACCATAATACTTGTGGGGACCACTCAAACTACATGGGGGAACCATACACGTTTTTAGAGGTGAATTTTTTTTATCTCCGTTGAATATCGTCCATATATCTGACAATCTGTGAGGAATTTTGCAAATCTAAAACCACGAACGTCTTCTATGCAATCTTCTCTTTCAAATGAGATCCATGATGACGTACTTTCGGGCTCATCACAACACAAGTATTTATACCTCGGTGTGCAAGTATTTATTCCTATACTTGCAAGTATTTTTTACATATGACACTAGATGACATCTGAAAGTATTAATATCAAGTACTGCAAGTATTTATACCTCTGCACTGAAGTATTTATACTTATGTGGTCAACTATTTTTGCTAGAAGAAGGTTGACGCGAAGACGATTGAATAAGGTTGATGCGGTGATATGGGGTCCCCACTACTTCATTAGATGAAAGTATTTATATTTATGAAAGTTAACACGGGACGAGTGTAGGGACTGAGAAAGGGAGATCATAGAGGAAGAGTATTGCAGGGACTTTAGAATAATATAGTGGTAACCATATAATATCTTTTTAAAATAATAATTAGTGGGACCATATAATTAGTGAGAACACAGTAAATAATTTCTCTAAATGGGATGGGGGATTTTGAGAGTACATGAGTGAGAGATTTTTTTTCTTAAATAGAATTACTTTAAATTATTTCAACGGAACAAGCCTTTGTTGGACTGAATTTCGAAAACTAACCTCCACCGATCCCTAGGATAAGTGGAGCAAAAAAAACCCAATCTATACCGGTCCTAGGGACCGGTGGAGCTTGTTTTGCACCAGCCGATACCCTCGCCACAGAAAATCCCTCATCTATACCTCCACCGATCCCTAGGACCGGTGGAGCCTTGATTTCCAAATTTGAAGCCCAACGGCTCCATCTCTATCTCTCCCTTTCCTCTCCTTCATCGTTTTTCCTCTTCCGAACTCAGTTTTTTTTTTTCTTTTTCTTTTATCCTCTCAATTTACTCAATTATTTCTCCATCCAATTGTTTTAAAATTTCTAGATCGTCTAAGAGAGTTAGAAACTCTTCAGATCTACGATTTTGACAGAAGAATGGAGGTTGGGAAGAGAAGAAGAGAGGAGAAGAATGGTGCGGCTGTCTGTGATAAACCCTAAACCTACACCGATCCACAGGACCGGCGGAGGCATTTTTGAAACTCCACCGATCCACAGGATCGGTGCAGGGGTATTTGGTGTGGTCTTCCGTGTAGGATGGTGTGGCTGGTGCAAAACGGGCTCCACCGATCCCTAGGATCGGTATGGGTTGTGTTTTTTTTGCTACACCGGTCCGTAGGATCGGTTGAGGCTAGTTTTCTAACTTCCGCCCCACCAAGACTTGTTCCGTTGAAATAATTTAAAGGAATACTATTTAAAAACAAAATTTTGAGTGAGAGTACTCAAATAATTATTCTTTAAATTATAAGGGACAATTAGTTTAAAAGTTGTGAGGATTTTTCTTTCTTTAGAATACAAAGGCATTCAACAAGGCATGAATAACAATATGAGCGTAACATTGTATCACAACTACAAGTTTAAATCTAACTTAACAAATTTATGACTCTCATGCTCTTTCTTTATTTCTGTATATAAAATGCATAATGCTATTACCAACTAAATCTAAATTGACCTTAAGACTTAAGTAGATAGGATTTAGAATTTAATTTAATAAGGAATCTGTCTTGGGTCAATGCGCTTATTCATCCATTTAGGCCGGCTTTCAAGACAAATAACATATCTGTAATTTTTATTTTTTAATAAAATTAGTCGGCTATTATGGGTGTCAGCTTATCCTTTGCAAGAATAATTAAAACAAATACTTTGATGAAATCAAAACCTCAAAGATTTTATTATTTTTTTCGTGAGATGTATGCCGGACTGATTTTTTATATTGACCTGTCATATCATCACATTAGCAAAAATATTATATTTTGATTTTTTTTTAAAGGGGATCGACTATACAAATACAAATTTGTAGATTGGATATTATAATTCAATCTATTTCTTTTAGAAATATGTGATTCACTGTAAGATCTTTTTTAAAAGTTATTATATAGATTAAACAAAAAGGAGGCTGTTGATCCCCCCCAACCCCATGAATTCGGATCACCTAAACTAACTCAATTTTTGAATTTTGTTCCGGACAGTCCGAGCTACTCTAACAAAAATATTAAAGGGGCCATGGGTTCCATCACGGGCCAGATTGATCCGAATTTATAATTGGACGGTCCAATCAAAACTCAAAAATAGTGTTACTTTAGGGGATACAAATTCCCTCCCCCTCCCTCGGACTCGTATCCTTCCAGGTACCTAACTGAGTAAAATTAGCTTTGATTAAATCGCAGCCGAGCGATTGGTATTCGATATCTATATAAACATAAAGAGTCCGTTTTGAGATTGTGTCAATTTAAAACTACAACTCAGATCTAATTGTACTCGGTCAGGTATTGCACTGTATACGAATCTTCTTCCCTCTCTCTTCCGGACCTGTATCCTCTGTAGTGCTGCACGGTGGGATTTACAACTTTACAGCTCAAATTTATTCTCAGTCAGGTACCTATTTAAACTATAGAGTTCCCTTTAAGATTTGTGTTAGCAAGAGTAGCTTTGTGCCGATCTATGTCCCGACCTCGGCCGTTCCAGTCATCCAACGAATACTTGGCAGCCCCACCTCCCAATTGCCCATGAAATACCTAGGTCTGCCACTGACCATTACAAAGCCAAACAAGTCACACTTTCAGCCAATCATACTAGCAGTGCATGACAGAATAGCTAGCTGGAAGTCAAACCTCCTATCTTATGGAGGCCGCTTGACCCTGGTTAAGTCCGTTCTATCGGCACTACCACTGCACTATGCACAAGCATTTAGATAGCCAAAGTGTGTGATCAAACACCTGGATAGGCTCCGGAGGAATTTTTTATGGAAAGGAAATGACCAGTGTAAGCCGATAAACTACCTGATAAACTGGGAAAGGATTTGTACGTTAAAACAGGAAGGGGGACTGGGTATAATTGATATACTCGATCAAAATGCGGCCCTATTGGTCAAGTGGCTATGGAAACTACGACACGAACCAAATGGGCTGTGGGCGCAAACACTGCTACAATTGCACGGTATCTCTCACCAATCCGACCTGGGTCTATAGGGCTCATACTTCCTGAGATCCCTAGCAGAGTTTGGCCCCTTCTTTGCCTGCTCGGTGCAACAAAACCAACATACGGGCCAGCTAACCTGGAAATGGACGGAAGGAGAAATCTTCACCACGGCTTCGGCTTACAAAATGTTGCACCAAAAAGGGATCCAATGCGCTTTTCACCGAGTCTTGTGGAAAATCAAAATCCCGATGAAGGTAAAGTATTTTGTTGGTTGCTGCTGAATGATAAACTTTTGACAAGGGAAGTTTTATCCACACGAGCATGTCAGGTAAGCACTGAATGTGTCATGTGTAGTGCAAGCACGCTAGAGTCAGGAGATCACCTGTTTGGGCAATGCACTGCGGCAAGTGCATTTTGGTGGGGCCTCACGGCCACATTGAATTTCAGGACCCCAAATACAAATAATCCCATTAAGGAGATATGGTGGGAACATCGGGCCTCGCTGGATGGCTTAGCAAAGCATAAATGGGATAGTACATGGGCAGTAGGGGTATGAACGCTGTGGAAGGAGAGGAATCGGAGGATATTCTCTCATGAGCGAAAACAAGTGCACAGATTAATAAATGAAGCCGCTCAAGAAGTACTACAATGGCATGCCAACTGTTGAGAGGATAAGGGGGAGAGGACGAATGGGCACGAATGACCAATCCAGATCATTCACAGGGTGGCTTAGTGTTCTGTATACTAGTTGAGTGGTGTAATCTTTTATTATAGCAAACTTTTGTAAATAACTTTTTTATTCAATATATTGCCACCCGGCTACTTGCCAGCTGACCTTCAAAAAAAAAGATTCGTGTTAGGTTCCAGATCTGCTAACTCTGCGGAACAATACATCTATAATACTCAAGAGGATACGATTCTCTCCCCTCCCCCGTCCTTATATGTTGTTACAGCACCATAGTATTCTTTTTAGCGTGCCACACAACAAATACGAGGAATGAGATTAATTATCCACTAAAGTGATATCAATACATAATCATAATCCGAATAAATAGTAAAAAACTAATCTACTAATGTAAATTACAGGTCCATATACACGCACATATTTTCGCAAAAATAATAACAAAATGTGTATCTAAAATATTTAAAAATAGCTATATATAACCAATTAAAAATATTACAAGAAATATTCTATAAATCATTTTCAAAGTCATTATAAAAAATGACGTAACAAAGAATAATATTTGTCATAGATGATAAGTATTTATCAGTTACTCGTAATCTTCACCAAAAAGGTAAAGATTTTTTTTAAATGCACCTTTAGCTCATAAATAAAAAAAAATCTTTATCCATAATTGTGCAATAACAATCCTTCGAACCATTTTTGAGCTGAAGACGATTTGAAGAGATTGAAAATAGACTTGCACAATTATAAGAAATTAAATCAGGACGGCTCGGAACCTCCTTTTGCCAAATTGTTGTCACAAGCTTAAACAACTGACAGCTCTACATTTCGGTGTATTTCATTTATTCGTCAGTCGTGACTCGTGAGCACCCGAAGTAAACAAATCAGATACCAACAGAAAGCTAAATCTTATTTATGTCGGATTATAATTTTCGGATATGAATACAGATATTTTGAATATTATACGAATGAAATACTAAACAAATATAAATACAAATTGAATATCAAACAATACATATACAAATATAGTTTTGATATCAAAAAAAATTATGATGATAGTCAAAATGTAGGGGTGTAAACGGAGCGGATTCGGAACGGATAATGCAAATATCATATCCGTATTCGTCTTTTAATTAGCGAATATGGATACGGATAGTAAAAGGATATCAAAATTTAAAATCATACCAAGCCTTAAACGGATACGGATACGGATTCGAATACAAATACGGAACGGATAATTGGCGGATATTGAGTAATTCTACTAAATTTCATAATTATAACTTACCTAATTTCATAATTAACTTAATTGTCATTCTCTGTAATTGGAAAGAAAAATGGAGATGTCCATGAGACATTTGAATGGATAAGAATAGAACAAACATGAGTATATATAGCTGTATAGATATATAAACAGCATGCGCACGGACCAAAAAAGAGAGTCAAAAGCAGTGACATTTTTCGGACGGAAGCGCTCAAAACTCTAGTACAAGAAAATAAATCTAAAACCTGTATATACCAACTTGGTCCGCTTTGAGGAAAACTAATTTTGTATTATGGACCCACCAACGTGATACCACTTCGTTCACGAGAGCCCAATCATTAATATGAAATTTCGGATCCAGATATATCCGGATATCCGCTCCGTTTAGACCCTTGTTCATATATATTAAATATCTGGATCCTTATCCATGATTATCCGTATCCGTTTGATCCGGATTCGGAGCGGATATCTGTTGGATAATCCGGATCCGTTCACCCCTATCAAAATGTATCAAAAAATTATAAATCTTAATAAAAGATAAACATCAATAGATATAGTTGAAGAATTAGATCTAAAATCAATTAAGATTGTATTAAAATCTTATGTTAAACTTTAAAACCCAAATCAAAATGTATATATAAACCTCTAAAACGGATACTAATTTTTTTAATAAAATCCGAATTCCAGTAGTTATCTAAATCTGTATCCTATTCACTTTCAAATTAAAAACCGTATCCGATTCACATCCGTTAAGAAAATATCCAAACCGATATCCGCCAAATTTCAAATCCGTATCCGTCATATCCAATATAAATGGATTGCACCCGTCGCTAAGCCACAAAACGACCGTATGCGCACATTAATGCGACCTTTCAGCTCTACATAATTCTAATAGAAATAATCATAGATTATCATCACTAAATCTGCTCTCTGCTTAGTGTTGGTCATGGATACTAACATTACAGGATTGCCTATTTATTTTATGGCACCAATTGGTCGAAGGTCCAACAACCATACTCAGGCTGCACGGTGCACCAACAGGCAGCGATAATTCCAACCCCTTACAGCTTCAAAACAGCTTAAAGCAATCCCAAAACACACTTGACCCTCTTCTTTTTCTTTTTTGCACCTTTGCTGTCGCCCCCATTAAAATTTGTCACTGATGAACTGACCAGTGACCACACCATTAGTGACACAAGCAGCACAAACCAACAATGTTCACTACTACAATCCATTGATATAAAGATTAACTAAAACAACCATTCATTTAATTGCAATAAGAGCCATCGCTCAGGACTGCTACAAGTTTTTGGACTCTCTTTAGAATACTACAAAAAACATAAAAAGCAAAACATACAATAAAGAAACATGAGAAGGATTGCTTGTTCAGAAAAATCAACAAAGGCTCTACCCGTTCTTCTTCCCACTCAACTACCACCTGCAAGAAAGAAACTACTCAAAAACAAAAGGGGAGGCATAGATTATGTATTGTGCTAATCCACATAAACATACATACTAGATTGGAACAGCCCGGTATCAGTAACCATAAATCTTTTATTTTTTAGTCCAATAGTTTAGTTAGCATGCACATTTGTCATCTTTGCAACTATACTTTATGGGAATTCTCTCCATTTATAAACAGGTTCAGGTATAATACCAGTATACCACATGAATCAGGTACCAAGATGAATTGGCAGCATCCGTACAGTACCCAGACAAAGTACAATTGCTGGACAGGACCAGTGGTCAACATCTATACAATGTTACCCGGATAAGGACTAAATGGTAAAAATAATTATCAGAGAGAGCAACAAAGTTTGCGCGTGAACCAGTTACAAGCATAAGAAACTTTACCTTATTTATATACAAAAGATATTCCAATAAAGTACCAGATATGGTTCTAATAGAACCCGTCATCAAAGGACGAATCCAGCATGTCACTGAAGCTCCAGAAATTGACCATGTCAGCGAAGACATCCTGGCCCACATCACCACTCAGCAAGTTCTCAATAGAATCATCTGACCCATCCCCATTCATATTTGAGTTTACCATCAACCCTGTGCCCTGGTCAAGCTCCTGACCGGGTCCCACTTGCTGACCAGCATCGATAACGGAGGTTATTTCAGGGATTAGGGTTTTTGACTCATCATCAAAGCTGAATGAATTGCTCCCCTGATCTGATGAGAGCACAGGTTTCTTCTTTGTGATTGGTGGATTAGGGTTTGCACGAGTCCTCTTCTTTTGACATGCGGGGCCCGGGGAAGAAGTGGGGAAGTTGACCTTGGCCTTGCTACCACGGATGCGCCGAGCCTCGACGTCATAGGCACGGGCAGCTTCCTCAGCAGTGTTGAAGGTGCCAAGCCAGACACGCACACCTTTCTGTGGGTCCCGTATTTCAGCAGCCCACTTGCCCCAGGGGCGCTGGCGGATCCCACGGTACTCATTCTTTCTCTTGCGCTTGGTAGCAGTTGACCTGGCCACAGATGCAGGCCCCTTGCTTGTAAAGGATCCTTATATTCAAAAGGAAGACATAAATTTAGGGTTATACCTATTGAATGATATTTATTAATTGAATAGAAAATTTCAAAGTTCAACAGCATAGGGAATGGAAACACTCGGGAAAGGAAAATAAAATATTTAAGGACAAAAGAAGGATATTCTGTTAACCAACAAGGCGTTCTGAAATCTTGAGATGATTAACAAGTTTAATTTGAGTGTCTTGATCCTTTGTGGTGTGAATTTTTTTTATCTATGGTACTTACCAGTGGGTTTAATACGGAAATTATGAAGGAAATTAATACCCTGAATGCAAAGATTAAAAGAGCAAGTTTCCTTTATGTAAGATTTGTGAGTCCCATACATGGGTTTTTAATTTATTTTTAAATGTTTCAAATACTTAATGAAGGATCAACTTCAAAAGAACTAAGAAAAACTTCAAAGTCATTATTAGATACAGGATCAAGAGAAGTGGACCACAACAAAACAGCAACTTGAAATAATTGAAGGGACCTTTATCTGCAGGAGTCCATAGGTTTTAATCAATTTTTTTTTTGTTAAGTCAACTTATTTATTAATCCCTTTTACCGTGTTTCATTAGATTTGACTATTGTGCCTTTAACTAATGAAAGTTGCAGATGAAAGAGAGAGAATTCAATGACTAAATTGGACTGAGCACCGAAGAGGCTAAGAAAAGTTAGGCCTTCTTCTCAATGAATTATATAGCAAATTATGTATAACTCCCAAGCTTATTTTGTTTTCTTCCTATTGAAATTATGAAATGATGACAATTGTTGCCCTTTATCATAATTAGGAAGCTTAAATCCTACACAAAAAAAACATTTTACCAGCTGACTTATTTAATATAAACATATTGATTACGGTCTCTTGATGTAAAAATAATAGTGAACACCGCACCTAGGATCTTTATTTCTTTGTGATAAAAATTGAATGTAAGATTGTTGAGCTTACTCCTTTTAAAAAGTAAATAACCTGTATTCTTAAATAGACAATTAATATTCAAGAGAACTAAAGCATACAAAACTGAACAGATCTAAACACTGGCTAAATGTTAATAAAAAAACTATAGTCCAAATGTTCCAAATTTGTTTGAAGTGATTTATTTGGCTAAAGAGAGAAGAGTTAACACCCATGTCACCAGACCCCAGCCTCCCTTGTTTTCAGGTTCCTGGACAATGCGACGCAAAAGAAACAATAAGTCAATCACAAATAAGAAAGAAATAAATTGTTGTTATACCTCCAGAAATTATGCTCTTGGATTCGAACGAAAAGGGTTTCACATCGAGGATCTTTTCAAACTCGTTTTCATCGAAATCGTCAAACTCCTCCAAATCCTCGGAGTCCTGCTCAAACTCCTCAAAATCGGCCTCAAAATCGTCAAAGCTCCCGATTTGGTCAGAAATTATCCTCCCCTTCGGGATTTTGCTCGATATCTTTGCACGCTTCAGCTCGGGCCAGAGGTAGTCAGCGGTGACCCGCCTTGATCGACCCGCCGTAGGGATGTAGTCCGATAGAATCGCTCCGCCGCACATCTCGCTTTGCTCTCTCTCCTCTAACTTTATTTATTTTCTAATGTGTTTTTTTATTAACAGATAATGGAGCTGGGATGGGAATGACGAGGAAAAGTAAAGAATGAAAGAAATGCAAGTGAAGCTGGTAGTTCGGCAGATAGGACAAAGAAGTGAGAAACTTACATGTATGATCTACTAATACTACAGCTTAAAATGAGACGGGTCAATCTCAAGGAATAGAAGTAAACTCATTACATGTCAAGTTACATAGAAATGACAGGATGATCAGGAAGGAGTTAGAGAAAACCGGGTTTATATTTTTTCTCCCGCCAGACCGCGATGGGTCTTCTAGAAGAACGTCGGTGATTGACTGGAGCGCATATCTGGTCAGATCGAAGACCGATCCGGAAGGACCGGAAGGTGAGGAAAGATTACTTCCAATTGGGAACAAAACCAAAGAAAGGAAGAATTTTATAAAAGATTGTCATATATGAATGAACTATTCCAAGCGGAAAAAGAGATCTTTCACGTGCGAACAATTTATTTATGGGAGCAACTAACAGTTTCGTACATGTATTACTATATAATATATATATATATATATATATAAATATAATTTATATCTAAAATATCAAGTATTAAAAAAAAAAAATTATACATTAATTTTCTTTTCTCTCTAATCACACACTCATCTTTTACACATTTTTAGTAGTGATTTATTTTTTTTCTTTGTTTAATCTCATCATATTTCTGATGATCTGTGAGGAATTTTGCAAATCTAAAATTACGAGCATCTTCTACGTAAATTTCTCTTTTAAATAAGATCCATGATGAAGTACTTTCGGATTCTTCGTCGTTCAAGTATTCATACCTCGACGTGCAAGTATTTATACCTCATCGAGCAAGCATACCTTGTAAGTATTCATCTCTAAAATGTCAAGTATTCATACTTACGCAGTAAAATGCGAATATTTATGTTGTAAAGTATTTATGAGAAACTCACATACATGTCTTAGGCATTAATTACCTAGGGGACCATTACCGACTTGGGGGGGACCGCGAAAGTCGCTTAAAAGTGACAACGATAGAGACCACACGTGGGTTTTCCAAACGTGCTCCGTGCATTAACTACTGGGGGCACTACCTACATAAGGGGGACTATAGACGTCACTTGAAAGCGACAGCTACGAAGACCACAAGCGCAAGCAAATGCGTAACCACCGCACAATCACCAGCATTGGTGTTTTAGTAAAAATATTAATATCTAAAATTTTAAGTATTCATACTTACGCATTGAAGTGTGAATTGTTATGGTGTAAAGTAACTTAAATCAGTTAATCAGTTTGGTGCTTGAATGTATTGATAGGTACTGAAGAAAGTATTCATACTTATAACTGAAGTATGAATTATTATGTTGTAAAATATGTTAATTTAATATTTTTTTACAAATGACTGTGATAGCGTTTGATTGTATTAATATGTAATGTGAAAATTATTGACACATATGCATTGATGTGCGAATATTTATATTGTACAGTGTTTTTTATCTACATATTGTTAGATAAATGTATTTTGTTACAAATCTCTTTTTAAAAATTAATGGTATAAATATGTAATAAGAAAAATATTCATATATATATATATATATATATATATATATATTAACGTATGAATATTTATATTGTAAACTATTTTATAAAATAATATTAATATTTAATAAATCCAGAATATAACAAATTAAAGTTTCATAAAAAAAGACATCATGCAGTATTTTTAACAATGGCTTTAACAGCTCCCAAGGAAGAGAGACCCGAGAACCTGCCTTTGACCTGGTACTGGCTCCCTGCATGTACCCAACCCATTATCCTCGCCTCCACTGCAATGTTGGTCTCCTTCTCTGATCTGCAAGGCTCCAATCTCCTTCGAGACATCATCAAATGATAAAGCACTAGTATATGGTTCTTTGTATAGGCATTTTTAACCCACTCATTTGTAAAATGCATTTTAACCCACTCATTTGTTTGAACCGACTCAGTATCTGGTGCTTTACTATTTGCTTTACTAGTATATGGTTCTTCTCCTAGGCGTCTGACCTCGATTGAAGAAGAGATATAGGTGTCGTACAGCCAGTGGCATATCGGGTCTGATCCGAACCCAGATACGAGGATGAGGAGAGCGAAAGAGAGATTGAGCCATAGGCAGCTAAGGAGGAGAGTAGGGAGGTTGCGGGGCGGAGGCGGAGGGCGGTAGGATGGAGGAGATCGAGTGAGATAATGGCGGAGCGCGCCTTGCTAACATATATATTCCCACCAAGAGGGAGGCGGGTTGGAGCTGCTCGGGGTGAGAGCGAGTGTTGCGAGAGAGGAGGCTGAAGTGGCTGACAAGGTGGTGGGAGACGGAGATCCGTGATTGGCCGCCATTTGGTCGCGGCGGTGACTCATATGTAGGGGTGTCAATGGTACATTTTTAGCCGTTTACCAGATCCGTATCGTATTCAATAAGGAGGGTATGTAAGGTTTTTTTTTTCGTTAGCTTATTGGGTATGAGTATGGGTAAGAATTTTTTTTTCGTTAACTAAATGGGTAAGGGTATGGGTATTGACTATTTCGTACCCGTTACCCCATAGGGTAATTATTAAATCTAAAATTATTTATATTCAATTCAATTTCTAGTGCACTTAGATTTAGTCTTTTATTTCAATGCCCTAAATTGCGTCTTTCTAATCCAGCGCACCATGTTTGTATCTTTGATATATTTTTCCTTCCCTCTTCGTTTTCTTGCCTTTTTACTCAATCGTAAGAATTGAATGTAAATTATGTAAGAATCTGGCTCACATAGTCACATTTCCACTTTAATTTTTACGGTGGCTATGACTCAATTTTGTTTTCAAATTAATTTTAAATTTTACAATAAAAAATTATAATTAGTGAAAAAATTTAAATGGTTATCTTATGTAATGAGTAAAATATAATTTGTAAAACATAATGAGTTTTGATCTTTTATTCGTAAAATATAATAAAATTAATTATTATATTAGTATTATCCGTTATTCACCCACTACTATTTCGTTACCCGATAATATTAATGGGTAAGGGTAGGATAATGTAAGGTTAATTTTTAATGGGTAAGGATAGGGTATGGGTAAAATTAATTTTAATGGGTATGGGTATGAAAATGCCTCCACCCGACCCGTACCATACCCATTGACATCCCTACTCATATGCCTCCGCGATGAGCTGGTGGATTCCTTCGATTCTGTTTTATGTGATTATTTTTGTTGATATTTTTTTTGGGATATGGATAGGGTTCGTTAATTGAGTTGGGAATTGGCATTGAGATGTGGGGGACGTTTAGGGGACAGATTCAAGGGAGACAAAATCATATTTCTCTTTATTTATTTATATATCAACTTTGATATATTTTATATATCCTTATAACTTTTGAATTTTTCATATATATCAAGAAAATAAAATTGATATAAAAACTCTAGTTAATTTATAATTAATGTGTGATTTAAAAATAAATGAAAGGCTTTCATAATAATTCTCGTAGAATTGAGAATGAAGTTTTCATGTTGTACACACCAGATCATGAATTAGTAAGAATCATAGTTTAATTTTTTGTTTTCTTGGTCTATTATCCGAAATTTTTATTTATAACATTTAAAAAAAAAAAATTAACCAAATAACCATCGTTTATGGTCAATTCTAAATCTAACACGGCCGCAGAACACCGGAGCGGACCCCCATATGGGTCCGCACTATGCCGGAGCGGCCCCTGTTTTTTTTTTATCTGATTCTGAAGTTGATTATGATTTTATTTTGGAAATTTTTATCAAAATGTAAAGTTTGTACTGGAAGTTATGTGTAATTACTTATGTTTGAAATGTCGTTTAATCTGAAATTGTTGTTCGTCGTTTGTTTGATCAAAAGAAACATTACAATAGAACAAGGAGTCATATAAAGAAGCATACAATAGAACAATGCTAATGTTATCGAAAATTACAAATACGTCTAATTAACCGAAAATAAACAATATTTTTACGAGTACAATTAAAAAAGCAACATTAACTCTCAATCTCGTGCAGCTCGAGCAGCTCTGTTTTGTCTTTCTTGTGTATATCGGCCGGCTTGGTGTCCTCTTCTCCTATTATGTAGAACGTCCATCCACATCGGAATTCTGTCGTGCTGTCTTCTGCCCACAGAAATATTTTTTTTCTCTGGAACAAGGACCGGGCCATCGTGTTGAGGCCATTCCGACTGATTTCCATAGACATGCCATTGTGCGCTCCATGTGTTGATCAGTGTATGTATGTGATAGTAGTGACTTACAAAGACGCCAGGGTCGATGCCTCGGAGACGACACACGGACAGAACATGAGAGCACGGTATTCTCTCCAATTGAGGCTTCTGGCACGTGCAAGTTACCGTGTGATCATCCCCGATTATCACCGTGTATTTGTAATTGGCCTTGGTAAACCGACCAGAATCGTCAGGTATGAAAGCGTGAACTCTCTCCTGTGTGGAGATTACCTCGAACTCGTTGTTGTTTCCAAAGCCCCCCAGAGTCTTCATTTTATCGGACCTCTCGAACCGTTTGTTGATCAACTACGAAAAATTAAAAAATAATGAAGAAGTCAGATTTTTTTTTAACAAAGTTCATTAAAAATTATGAAGAAAGAACTACAAATAAAAGTACCTGATGCACACAACACGAGAATTGTTGTCCTTGACTGACTTCCCATTCCGCTTTGGCCCTCCTTTGCGCAAACCATGTCATGCATTTGTAAAATGTGTCTTCAATTATTGCTGTAACCGGTAGCCTACGAGAGGACCTGAAGACATTATTAAGCGACTCGGACCCGTTTGTAGTCATGATGCCCCAACGGTAACCACCGTCCAGTGCTTGGAATATCTTCCATGGTTTGGGGCACTCGTTCTCATCTTGATCCAAATATTTACCCACACCGTCCAGCCAATTGAGGGCAATGTCACATGCCTGCCCCATTGCTTGCATTCTTTGCTCGTACCTCCTCATCTTCCTCTTAGCTACACATATTCTAAAAAAACGGATTGCCTTATCACTGCAACCGTTCTTCTTCATGTTCTCGGTTATGTGAGTAGCACAAAGACGATGAACACATTGATCATCATCCTCCTCGTTCCACCCCATATCATCTTGTCTGAACACCTTCTTGATACCCTTTCCCATATCAGTGATGACACACATGAATCTATAGCGGATTACATTACGGCGCAACCATTTCATGAACCACGCACAATCGTCATAACTCTCTGATTCTACCTGTGAAAAAGCCAACGGGAGGAGCTGGTTTTCAGCATCGTACCCGGTTGCAATCAACAACTTGCCTGTGATAAAATAAATTTTGTAAGAGCCGAAATCAACTAAAATAAATAAAGTGAAAACAATCAAATTAGTTACCTTTATACCGGTCTGACAGGAAACATGCATCAACTGTGATGACCGGTCTGATATGTTGAAAAGCAGCTATGCACGGTCCAAATGCCCAAGCCGCCCTATGAAAATACCTCCATGGTCCAGGTTCAGCAGTGGGATATGAGGTCACCTCAAACAATGTTTCTGTCAATAAATTTAAAAAAATAAGTTCAATTTTTGGTTGATAATTAAATGACGTAAAAATTGAAGGAACAATGTAGTACCTGAGTTGCTTCTTTTGATTGCCTCAAACAATGGAACTACAAGAGCGTATGACCCCTCCCAACTGCCATATTGACGGGCTATTGCCAACTCACGGCCACGCCATAGTTTGTTGTACGCCGGTATCTGACCGTTGTACCTTTCAGCAACAGCAATTCGAACAACCTGAATACTCAAGTCGACATCGTTCCTCATGTGAGTGGATATACACTCGGCAACCATAGTAGCTGACAACTGGGCGTGATCTGTTCTTGTCGCATCCGCGTGGCATGAATGTTGTGTTGGGCATTTGGAGACACGCCATTGTGTTCCATAACCGGTGGCCCTTGCGAGTATGTACCACCCACAGTAACTGTCCTTGCACTTGAACCTCATTCTTGTGCGGTCACTGTGCGTAGGTTTTACCTCTTTGTTGCAAAGGATGTGAAACCTGGCAATTGCGCTCTTCATTGCCTCTCTTGAGTCATATGTTTGTCCCTCGGACAATTCATTCTCATACTCTGCCCTACTTCCAAACAAACCCGAATTGGCTTCCATAAATCCTGATGTGTCGTTGAAAGCATGAATCGGGTGCTGAAACCCACGATCCATTATCTGAAACCCGTGATCCATCTTGAATTTCCTTGATAGTCCGAGCACAGGCCCGGTATTTTCCTGGTCAGAATAATCGCTCATACCCTCAGGATCAATATGACCCCAATTTTCCTCTGCCTCTAGTATTTCCGGATCCACTTCTTCATCGGATTCATCTGGATTATAAATTTGACCCCAATGAGCGGTCCGACTAGATGAAGGCTGGTCAGTCTGGGATGGGGCCCGACGGGAGGGTCAGTCCCTCTGAACTGGGGCCCGACTACTGGACGGTTGGTCAATTTAGACAGGGGATGGACTAGAGCCGGATGAGTTACCCCGACTACGACCCTGGATTAACCTCATAGCTGGGTTGGAACGTCGGGCTCTGGTAACCTCCACATATAGGTCAATTATCTTGTATGCACCCCCAGAAAAACTCATGGTTTGGTTATACAATACCTGCCAGACTCCCTCATTCTGAATTGGAAATAGTTGGAACCAGGTTTGTGCCGAACTAGTCGGCATGCTAATTTTGGCATCAATTTTAAGGTCATACTGACCCTGATCCAATCCCAAATTCTGACATATAATTGATTTAAGTCCCAAATAATCAGTACCCGGCAATACCGGGATCACAGTAACAGGTCCAATACTATAGTAAACCCCATTAGGACATGTTAAAACATCCCCACCAGTGTAGATGGATACCATAAGAGCCATTTTTTCAATTCAATACAGAAGAAACCTACAATTAAAAATTAACTAAATTAATTATTCTAATTAAATTATTCTAATTTAATTATTGCTAAATTAATTATTCTAATTAAATTATTAATCTACTGAAATAAAAATAAAAAATTTAAAAGAAGAGAGAAAAAACTTACAGATCAGAGAGCTAACTCAGGAGAGAGAAGGTGTGAGAGTGTGGAATGAAATTTCGCTGTCATTTTTGAAATATAAAGAACAGGGCAGCTCTGGCATAGTGCGGACCCGGGTCCGCTCCGGCATTCTGCGGACCCATATGGGGGTCCGCTTCGGCATTCTGCGGCGGCCCCCAAATGGGTCCGCTCCGGTGTTCTGCGGCCGTGTTAGATTTAAAATTGACCAGAAACGATGGTTATTTGGTTAATTTATTTTCTTAAAATGTTATAAATAAAAATTTCGGGTCTATTATATTTATTTCGTGCTCCATATACTAGAGTAAATATCTGACGAGGTAGAATTCATTATTTTGTTAGAGATCGATAAAAAACCCATTCATTCTATTATTATTCATAGGATCAATTATAACAAGTCACACACTCATTTTCCAGAAATACCGAAACAAAAAAGTCCACGATCGAACTACCAAAATCTTTTCTTTAGAAATCAAGAATTTACCATTAGTAGTAATTTTTTCTTTACTGGAAAGATGAAAACCTCATGAAACCTAATTCCTAATAGGAAGCTGATATGAGTACCCGCACTGTATCCGCACCTAAACTGCCATAACTGCTTGTGGGGACCGCAACCGTTTTCAAAACTGTAATTTGCTTTTACTAATATTAATAGTAACATTGTGAAGTATATATCTCAAACACGACAAGTATTTATATCTATACATTTAACTACATATATGATATATGAATTTTTCTAAAATAACCGTACTCGCACCTTTTCTTGAAAAATCCTCGCTTCGTACCCGCATTTGGGGACCACTCAAACGGCATGTGGGGACTACTAAAATTGTCAACAAAAAACGTTGACTTAGCTTATGTGTGGGTAATAAACGACATGTGGAGACCACTAAATTGTCAACAAAAAATGTTGACTTAGCTTATGTGCTGGTAATATTTATATCTCTATTCTTGTGATATTTATACTTACGAAACAAAGTATTTATAACTATAAGGGTGTGGTATTTATACTTACGAACTAAAATATTTATATCTATATTACGTTGGATGAATAAGAATCTTAAAAAAGTATTGGAGTTGAAATGTTGGAGACCTTTAACCAAGATGCATCATGTTAGGGATCACATGTGCACTCTCTTTTTTATATGTTGGATCTAATACAACTAGTTTGTATGAAATTTTGGTCCAAACTAGATCATAACCAAGAATTTTGGCAACATGAGCCCAACTTTACGAAATTCACCAGAACAAAAACAAAATCGAAAAGAAACAATATTAATCTAACTAATCACATTTCAAAATCACCGATTAAACTTGTGAGAACCACACGAAATCGCTTCCATTTCGAAGTCGCCTCAAAAATCGCCTCGATCTAAAATCGCCTCAAAATCGCCGAAGCCTTCGAAAAAGAAAAAAATAGAGAGAAAAGAACATTTGAAATTCAAAATAGAAGGTCCGATAACATTGTTAGTTAGATCGGTAGTTGTGGGGACCGCAACCTTACAGTTATGAAAGTGCGGGTACAGTGCGGGTACTGTAGCGCGTGTACTAAAATAATTATTCTTCCTAAATAACCCATCCAATAAAACAGAAGAATTATAAATTTCCATAAGAATACATTATTATATATTTTTTTCTCTAGACTTATCTAATATTTCTAAACTATTTTTATTTAACTTCTTAAAATTATTTGAAGGGATAAAATACATACAGCTAACTAGTAAGTCCCCAAAGTAAGAAATTATTGGTTCATTCGCTTGCTGGACGAGAATAGAGAAGAAAAATTGTGCGATTGAGACACTAAATTTCAAGGACTTTCCAAACATGAATTTCGTAATATAACAAAGTGTCCCGAGGGACCCGATGCCCCAACCAGCGGAAAGTGTGGAAGGCAAAGGCTCCACCGAAGGTTAAAGTTTTTTTGTGGGTAATGCTACAAAATAAATTGCTAACAAGAGCAGTGTTACGGAGAAGAGGGTGTCAGGTGCAGAATGAGTGTGTCATGTGTGGTGGGGGGGGGGGGGGGGGGGGGACTTGGAGAATGCCACTCATTTGTTCTGGGAATGTAGCTTCTCCCAACACTTCTGGGGAGAACTGCTATCCACGACAAATTTGGGAGGGGCCCCAAACGGTTTTCAGAACCATGTCAGGCTATGGAGTGCGGGACCACTGATTTTGGACACGTCGCAGAGAACGATATGGAAAACGGCATGGGCATCTGGTCTATGGGTACTATGGCGAGATAGAAACAGCAGAATCTTCAGCCAAAAACTCAAAAGTGTGGCGATACAAAACTAGATTTAAGGAGGTGGATGTAAAACTGTTGATCCATCGTTGTTGAGTATATAGAGCTAGGATCAATTTAGTAACTTTGTATATAATTTCGGACTATTTTCTGTTATTAGGAGATGTACAAAGCTCTTTTATCAATGAAAATCATAAGCTGGTACTTGCCACTTACCATCAAAAAAAAAAAAAAAAAATTGTGTTAAATTAAATGACCTATGGAGAAAACAATTGAGTTTCCCCTGCAATATCACAGACAAGATACTTTCAGCCAGGGGTGCAAACGGATCGGATGTTATCTGTCTGTATCGAGATCTGTATTCGAAATTTTTCGGATTCGGATATTCGGATACGGATAATTTGCGGATACGGATGCGGATACGGATACAGATATGATTTCAATTTCAGAAATGGATACGGATACGGATATGAATAATTATCCGTATCCGTATTTTTTTAATTTTGGATATCCGCGAAACACTGAAAATTTGTATTGCATACCCGCTAGTCGCTACCAATTGATCAATATATTTTATTCCTTTTACTGCCTGACACTCTGACTACTCTTACTTTGTGTCTCCCAAATTTCTTATTCCGCCAAAACCAGCTTTCAAAATAAAATGATTCCACCAAAACATTAAAAGCTCAAGTAGATTTCCATTTTTTTTAAATCTACTAGAATGATGTTGTACTTTATATTTTTGTAAAAAAGGTTGTCACATCTGAATCAAAAATATATATAAAAAAATAAATCAACAACAAAAATGTGAATAATCAGATCAATTGATCAAAAGACGAATGCTTTTGTAATGACGTAACAAGCTTACTATGAGAAAAATTATTTTGATCACCACAGTTGATCGAATATTTGAATTATATCTGTATTTTATGTTATTTTTGTTTTCTAATATGAAAAACAATTTATTGAATAATATATTAATTTTATTACAATATCGAAATTATGTATCCGAATTATGTCCGTATTCGTATTCATATCCGTTTAATATCCGATCTGTATCCGTGTCCGTTTAATATCCGATCCGTATCCGTATCCGTTTCATATCCGATCCATATCCGTATCCGAAAAATAAAAACGGATACGGATATGATTTTACCACTATCCGATCCGTATCCGATCCGTTTGCACCCCTACTTTCAGCTGACTAGCTGAGTCGATATTTTTTCGAAACCTATTCAAAATATAAGAATATCTGGTAAGTGGTAACCACGGTCAACCTTACTTCTAACCCACGCTCTCTCTGATCCGAAGGTGCACCGAGGAATTGTTTACAAGTAAAGGCGACAGACGCCATGTGCATATATTATACAAATACAGATCTATACCAACGACCGAGTTTCTGACAGGCGAAAAAAATGGCACGGTGGAACCGGCTCCGTTACGGAACGGTACTGTTACGGCACAGAATGGTATGGTACGCGTGTCAGTTACGTGTCATAACTTGTGTGTTCTGTGGTGGATATAAGATTTAGCCAAAAATAACTAAGCCAATTTTAAAATTTTAATTATACTTATAGAAATTTAATTGAATATTATTTTTTTAAACTTTTTATATAGTCTAGCCACTCTTAATAATTGACATATATTTAGCTATAGTCTAGTGGATAAAGCTCTATTTTATGGTTAAGAGGTATTGAGTTCAAATCCCACTCAATAAATGACACATGTTTAGTTGTAGTCTAGTAGTTAAAGCTTTATTTTATGGTTGAGGTATTGAGTTCAAATTTCACAAACCACAATTGTACATTTTAATCTCACAAACCACAACTGGTTCCATGCCGTGACTATCTTTTGAAAATTTGACACAGCATGTCACATCACGTGAAATATCTAGTAACGACACGGCATGTGGTCACGCGAGTCATGTGTAATTATGACCGTTAGATCTTGATCAAATGGTGACTTGAATAAACTAACTTAAATTATAATAAAATGGTCACGTGAGTCACGGCACGTTTTGACACAGCGTGACTCACGTGGCGCGATCATTCGCGTGCCGTGACTACCCCTTAATATTTTAGTCACAACACGACACGTAAAAAATTAACTTAGTTACAACACAGATAGTACGAGATCAAAATTAGCCGATGGCACGATTTTTCCAATCTAGGCGGTGCCCTTATCCAATAGGTCTCTGACACATGACACTGTGCGGCAATGATAAAAGATACAAGACTAGATTACGCGAATCCTAGAATGATTATTTGAATTTCTGCGTTAACCACACAACCTGCGGTTAGTGCGCCGCTCTAATTAATTAATGAATTAACTTATTCAGCTCAGTGCGTTATCACTTGGCGGTAAGCAGAATAATCTTTGATACAATGTTCATGTCCTGTAAAATCTTAGAAACTTTTATGTGCGCCTTGCAAAATACGATGAGATGGGTGCAGATATTCACGGTGTATTTTTTGCCCACGCAGCATTGCAGTGTTCTAAGTCGGATTTTAAATTGGACTAATTGTTGTCGTGATCATGAAAACTTCTAAATATTTAATTTCTCCATCAAGATTTAAAAATTGCTTATTTCTCCTCTAAAACAAACCACCTTTTTCATTTCTCTCTTTTTTAATCCAATTTTATACTTTTATTTGAGCTTATTTTAATATTTTATCTTAAATAAAATCATAGAAAATTAGATTAAAGAAAAAAATGTTTCGTGATGTCATAAATAAAGGAGCATAAAGAACAAAATGATTCATTAATTATTCTCGTACAAATAAGACAGAAATGAATAGAGGATGGCAATGAAAATGCATAAAGGTACAGTAAGACTAGACAGAAGACAATCAGGAAAGATACATTATATAACAAGTTTAAATAAAAATTTAAAATTAGATTAAAGAATTTTATTTTTAATGGAGAAATAAATAATTTCAAATTTAATAGAATATATATATATTTTTGGATATGACGAGTAAATCGGAAATCCGGTGCCGATGGTTTAAAAGAAAAAGGGGCCGAAAAAATTTAACTTCAAATACAGGCTACATTTAGGTGATAGGATTCCATCAAGCCCAAGAGCATAAAATAGGCCCATCTACCAAATAAAATCGATAGCCCAAAACCTTTCTATTGTTTTGCCACTATCATTTGTCCCAGTTCAAGCAAAAGCAAAAGAAAACCGAGAGAAAAAATGGCGGGAAGTTGCCTCGTTTTCGCTCTTTTCCACTAGACCCCTACAAACCCAGTCTCAATCGAAACCCTAACCTGAATCTCCGATGCTCCGGAGTTTGACTACGAGCTAAACCTGATTACTGCTAGATCCAATGGGAAGAGAGGAGGAGGAACTAAAGGCCGCTAAGAGGGGGTACAGAGATGCAGAGAGAGAGGGAAACCACGAAGAGGAGGCTAGATGGGCGAATGTGATTGGAGACATACTGAAGCGGCGTGGCGAGTACGTGGAGGCGCTGAGGTGGTTACGTGTTGACTATGAGGTGTCGATCAAGCATCTTCCACAAAAGCAGTTGCTACCTACTTGTCAGTCCCTTGGGGAGGTTTACTTGCGGCTTGATCAGTTCAAGGAGGCTCTTATTTTCCAGGTAATTTCTTGTTTTTTTTTCAAATTTTTTTTGATAGATTTTACTCCAGAACCAGCCTTGTGCATACAATACTGGTTCTTCGAAATGTGTTTCTTTCCATTTACTTGCATTACCTTTAATTGAGGTTTTGTGCTGGATTAAGGCTCAGTTTGGACCTAAAAAGGTACTAAGCCTATTAAGTACAGTGCGTGTGTGTATCCTTATTCCTTAGTCCTTACTCTGTGTTCGGCAAACAATGAAATAAGAGGTTTAAGCCTCAGTTAAGCTGCCAAAATGTAAATTAGATAGGCGAGCCTAACAGGGCTTAAGTCTAATTTTAGGCCTCCAAATTATCTAGGTGGTTTAACCTTTATTCCATCCTGTGACATGTGAAATCCATGGCATTTGCTGGTTTAAGTCATGAATCAACTTTAGGTCTGAACCAAAAATTAATAATCTAGGCCGGCTTAAGTAGGAGTAACTGACTTGGGCCTTTTTAATCTAGTACCAACTTGGCCTGTATTAATCTGCACCGTTAGTTAATTTTCCACTACGACCTGGTTTGGCATGAGACTTGATTGTCATTGCTTCCCCTTTCTAATTCAATTATTCTACAGAAACAAGTTAAGATCTTCTATTCCCTGACTTAACTAGAAAGCCCCAAATAAACCTAATTAACTGATCCTCCTTTGTACTGGAATCCAATTGTTTTCACACATTGCTTTCAACCAGTTGCTATACATTAATCAGCCTACTAACTCCTATCACACGATAGAAAAAGCATCTCCAACTGGCTAAGGATTCGGATGACCTGATTGAGCAACAGCGAGCTAGCACACAGCTGGGCAGGACGTATCACGAGATATTTACTCGCTCTGAGAGCGACCACTATGCAATCCAAAATGCGAAAAAGTACTTCAAGTCGGCCATGAAACTCGCCAAAGCCCTAAAACAGAATCCCCCTCCTTGTGCTAAATTCTCTTTCTTTCTAAAAGAATTGATTGACTCCTACAACAACATGGGCATGCTCGAGATGGACCTTGATAACCTTGAAGAGGCCGAGAAATTTCTCCTTCACGGGCTGAGAATATGTGACGAAGAGGAGGTTAATCAGAATGACGATGCAAGAAGCCGGCTGAACCATAATCTCGGTAGTCTATATACTACACTCCGTAATTGGTCTAAGGCAAAGGAGCATATAGAGAGAGACATTGTGATTTGTCACAACATAGGCCACTTACAAGGGGAAGCAAAGGGGTATATTAACTTGGGAGTGTTGCATTACCAGGTGCAAAAGTACGCTGATGCAGATCTTTGTTATCAAAAGGCGTATAAGATAGTGAGATCTTTAGAGGACGAGGATGCATTGATTAGGCAGATAGATGAAAATATCGAGACAGTTAAAAAGGCAACAGTGATTTTGGAGGATTTGAAGAGGGATGAGCAGAGGTTGAAGAAACTGGAGAGGGCTGTAGCTGATGCAAAAGGCGCATCAAGCGAGAGGAAGTGGTTGCTTGAGGAGCTTGCTTGCCTTGATGGCCTGATTGATAAGTCCTTCATGATTAGTGCTTGGGTGAAGGTAATAATACTACTTGAATTGTTTGGAGGATTAATTCTTGATTTTTTCACTTTGAGTGTAAATTTACCTTTGTAGTGCAGTTGTTGAATAAAGCCACAAAAGTAACAACAATCTGGTGTTATTTTCCATGTATTATTTGTTCAATTAGGGCAATACCATGTCAGACCAATATTTAGTTGGGCTTCTTTAACTAGTGTATTAGTCCAAGCAATTTATTTTCTCCAAATGAGATTTCTCTTTGTGTGATCTAGCATAGAGATTTTGCTAAAAAGAAGAAGAAAGTGACAGAGTTGGTTTGTGACAAGGAGAAGCTGGGTGATTCCTACTTATACCTTGGAGAGTCTTATCAGAAGCTCAGAAATTTTGCCAAAGCTCGAAAATGGTATATGAAAAGTTGGAACATTTACAGATCCATTGGAAATTTTGAGGTACGACTCTAACAATGAGATTCACATTATCAAATAAAAAAATAATATTTAAATAAACAATGAATGTTGAAATTTTCCAGGGACAAGCATTAGCAAAAATAAACATAGGAGAGGTTCTAGACAGTTCTGGGGACTGGGCTGGGGCATTGCAAGCCTTTGAAGAGGGCTACAGGTAAAATTGCTGAGCTGAACTCTTGTTAGTATTTTTATTGTGCATGTACATGTGCATATTCTAATATAGGCATTATCCTAAGATGTTTTTTCTGAGCAACTGGAATTTATGCCACATTTAAGTACCTTTTTTTTTTATTAAAGGGCCCCGGTACACCCCAGCATCTTTTAGATGCTATTCTCGAGAAATGAACATGCGTCTCTCCGTAGAGAGACGAGGGCTCTTGCCACTGCACTAAGCCCGTGGTAATAATCTACTTCTGGCAGTAAGATGTCTAACTGTGGTTTTAATATTACAGAATGGCAGCTAAAGGTAACCTTCCGTCAGTGCAGATCTCTGCACTAGAAAACATGCATTATAGCCACATGATCAGATTTGACAATGCCAAAGAAGCAGAGTAAGATTGTCTATCCGAGAGAAGTTTTCTATTGCTTGGATTATTTGTTAGCCTTTTATTTTGGTTTCCTTCCATCCAAATAGTTCCTTGAACAGTTTCGAGTGCCTTTATTTTACTCATGATTTAAGGACTACGGCATCCCCCCTGTAATGGTACCTCACTGTATATACCTTCATTATACCTTCACTTCTTGAAATCTCAATTGTACACCTAAACAAAAAGATAATAGTCTCATGTAAAATATTTCCTCTTTTTTTGTATTGCAGGAAGTTGCAACTCGAAATAAAAAATCTGAAGCAAACAGTAAATGCTGGAAACATATTACAAGACACCAACAAGGATCGCTGCTCAGAAACTTCTACTGATGGTGACGAGTCTGATGGGGCATCGTCCAGTGGTACTCTTGGCCCCTGTATATCATCCCCCACAAATAAAGATGAGCTGAACATAGGCAGAGTTGGTACAGAAGATATTGTTGTCGATATTCCTCTTTCTTTGCTTGTTCAAAGGAGAGGCAAGAGTAGGAAGCGCAAGGTCTCTTTGACGGAGGGACCCACAGAACCTGCTTTACTTAGAACCTGTACTGAAAATGAAATTGGCCGAAAGCGTGTTCGTGTGGTGATATCTGATGATGAATCTGATGATGAATCTCATTATAACATGGATCATGTTAGAAGGGATGTTAGGTGCTCAGTTGAAGATGTGGCTACCTCTGAAGGAGGTTAGTTAAGCTTCTTACATTAGATCAGTACCAATATATAAATAGGTTAGTTATCCAAATGGAAAGGTAATCAAATTACAATTATGCAGAGTCTATATTGGTACCAAATGTCTGTAATTAATTAAATCCTTCCCTACATCATAACACTATACTGGATCCTATCTGCTAAATAATTCTACCTCAAGCCCGGAATCAATTGCTCTGCATATGCATTCATATCTAATCAGAGTTGATAATGCCAGAGTTTTTATCATTTTTCTTTATAATGATTATAAAATAGTTCTCTTTAATTATCAGTGAACGGGACAGACATACCAAATTGCACCGGCAAACAGCAGGTATGTTACAATTCCAATTAACATTCACGCACTCCATCCATTTTTCGATACCATAAATTCCCCCAACTTGAACTGTACTCGTCATCTTTCAATTTAGATGAATCATGTCTCTCAACCAAAAGATGCGATAAGCAGTGCTAGCATGCCTTGCCCTGGCGAAGAAAGCATCTGCTCTTTCAAAAGCCCTGTTTTCACCAGAGACGACAACACAGAATTCAGGGTGTCAGGTGGAGCATCTGCATCTGCCTCAAAATCCATAGCAAGCGGTTCCAAGGCTGACAGAACCCAAATTTCCAGTAGCTTTCCTCAAAGGCAAAACTCTTCAGGCTTTGATCCACCTGCTCAGGGACACTCTGTAAGTTCTGACACTAAAACTGAAAAGAAATTGAATTTATGTATATGGAGACTTCTCTTGTTAGTAGGTACAGTTGACCTCTCCCTCATTTTTTTTCTTTATATTTTAAATGTGTGAGTAGACTGATTGTGGCAGTTTGTCATTTGGTGGAAGGTAGATTAATCTATAGGTGGCACTAACCTTTTAATTTTAACTGATGTAGGAATTCTTGGCTTTCAAGATTGCGGATCGGATGATTTATGTTGACGTGAGTTCTTGCATGCAAGATGGGAGTCTTTGCATTGAGGATCTAAAAGCTGAGGTGGCGTGTGTATACTTTCTTCAACTATCTGATGACAGGAGGGTCAAAGGTATTTTTAAGATGGACTATTTACCGCAGTAAATGCACCATGTTGTTGTCATTGTACTCTATTGCGTCTGATGATTAATTGTGATTTTTTACATGTGCTTAGGTTTGCTTCCTATTATTGGGCAGTTTAACTGTTGTGGGAAGGAGCTAGAGCCCTGCCAATCCATTGAAGATGTGAAATCTATCATATCTGAGCAGAAGTGTATCGAACTATTTATCGCTGGTAATGCTTCTTTAATTGTTTTTCTTGATTTTCATGCTCGTATCTGGGGATTTAATAGTTGTATTTCACCAGTTTTGTAATTTCTCATAATTGTTAGGATGGGTGCCAAAGCGGCTGATGAAATTGTATGTTGATTCTTGCACAAAGCTATCAGAGGCTCCTAATGTGAAGCTGCTGAAGAAGCTGTACAATCTGGAGGCATGATTTTTGTATTCTGAAATACTTTACAAGTAGATAGTTAGCGTAATTTTATACTGAGTTTGTAATACAGTAGATAGTTAGCGTAATTTACAAGTTCCACAAGCTCCTGTTTCAGTCTCTGGACATACCTACTTGTGTAAATGTGGTTCTCATCATCATCATCATCATCTTTGGTCATGAGTCAACAAGTAATGGAGTTCTTAATTAGCATTTTTGCACAACAAGTAATTTGGTCATGAGTCAGTTTGTTTGTTTTTTTTTGACTTAAATGACTTATTCACTGTAAGTGGTAACTGGGAAATTGATCATCATCCCACTAAAAGAATGGCAGGGCTGACAATGATGTACAAAAGGACCAAGGTGGCAACTATTGAAACTTTAGGGACTAAACGGGAAAAGATATTGGACAATGTGTAATTTAATATTCGGAAAATAATTGTAATGTAAATACTAGTGGTGCTTAACCAATAAAGCTGAGAAAGCCAACTCTGCGTTTGACAGGTGTCAGAAGACGAAATTGTAGTATCTGATAGCTGTTTACAGGACCTCTCTGCCGTGCCTTTTGTGAATGCATTGCAGGCTCATAAAACAATTGCAGTTTTAGATATTTCTCACAATTTATTAGGTAAGTTGATTGCTTTAGATGTATTTACTTGGTTTATTTCTTACAATTTACTAGGTAAATTGTTTTGACAAATTTAATTTCTGTTGATTTTTCTATAATTGTAAATTGTAAGTGTGATTTAAAATTTTTTTTTTCCAGGAAATGATACAATAGAGAAGCTGAAGCAGATATTCACTTCCTCCAGTCAGAAGTATGGTGGTTTGACTCTGGACATGCATTGTAACCAATTTGGGCCCACAGCTTTATTTCAGGTGTTTGAACTTTTCCCCAGTTGTATCTTGAAGAATTATTTATAAAAGAAAGTTTTTGATATTTGCACAATAAACTGTTGGTGTTGAAAAAATTCAAAGCATGGTTCTTGCTTAGTTAGACTTTACCAATGTTAGATCATACTTGACCAAAACGGTTAGGTACAAGATAATTGTTTCTCATAAACTATATTCTATGCAAAGACTTTGTGATGCAACTTTTTCAATGATTAACAAAATAATAACTTAAAAATTATTTTTTGTCCCACAAATGCTTCAACTTCTATTTCGGATTTATATTTCAAATGGAATCCAAATATCAAATCCAAGTTTCGATCATTTTTGCATACATGTAAAATTATGTGATTTTTGGAGCTCATTTTCTACTAGATCAAGAGGCCAAATAAGACTGAAGCTAGTTAACTGTGATAGATTGAGTTTAGTGCTTTTTTAAAGTGAAAAACATTGGGTGAATTGACCCTATTCTTTATTCTATCGACCACTTGATGGTGAATCATTTTTATTTACCTTTTCCATTGCTTTGTTCTTGAATACTGAATAATCTGGAGTCCTTTTGCAATTTACAAATGACTTAAAATGTTTCTCTTGAATTCCTATTTAAGCTTCCAAGTTGCACAGATATGATCATGGGTATCGTATCCAATAGGATACTGATACGGTGATACGTAGGTTTTTTATATCTTCTGTAAAGATACGTATCCAATACTCATAAAATGAGCGAATCTGGGTAATATAAAAGGTGGGCATCTTGTTTTTTGGGATAAATACTTTTTGACGCCTTGACTAACAGGGGCGGAACTAGAAAATTTAGATTGGTGCTGAAACATAAAATGCAAAAATGTTTAACGTATGGTAGGTGAGATTTGAACCCAAGTCGCCACAACCAGTCAACCACAATGTGGAATTCTAACCACTAGGCTACAAGCACACATTTGATATTTCATGAGGGGGGCTTAACGAATAAAAGCTTAAAAGAAAAAAGATTTACTTAAATTTTAATATATATAATTAAATTTTTTAAAACCATATGGGTAGCTAAGCACCCACACCCTTTTGGTTGCATTAAGATCTGCCCCTGTTGACTAAGTACCAATAAACCAATATGCAGATATGTGAGTGTCCTGTGTTGTATGAACGACTGGAAGTACTTAACCTCTCTCAAAACCGCCTTACAGATGCATGCAGTTCTTACCTCTTCACCATCCTGCAGAATTGTAAAGGTATTTTTTTTTCCTCTTTTTCTCTCTTGTATATTCTCTTATGAATATTTCAAACTTCACTGCTGATATACCTCTAATGTTGTTCCAGCACTTTATAGCTTGAACATAGAACAGTGTTATATCACATCAAGAACAATTCAGAAGGTTGCTGATGCACTGCATGAAGAGTCCGTCCTTTCACATCTCTCCGTAGGTACTGTTCCAACTAAAACAAGGGCTGTTGGATTTTTCTAACCCTCTTTTTTTTTCTCTTCGGTTTAGTTGCATGTTTTTCTTTCTCTTTGTTCAGAAACACATGAATCTTGGTATTTGCAAAAAGCACCCATTTTTAAATGGGTTAGGACTAAGGAGCAATCTCACGGAATTTTTGTCTTTAGAATTGTTTCTAGAACGATGCTGCCTCTTTGGCTCTTCCATTATCTTTGCATAAGCCACTGTTCATTGTAATATATACTCTGATTAATAAGTGATTAGTGTGGCACTGCTAGTGCAATGTAATTAGACAAATTGTAAGAGGCGAAGAACTAGGAGGGGCACTTGATTGAGGAGAACATGCGTATAATTGTCCCCCATCTGGGGTCTAAATGGTTTAAAATGTTGAAATTGGAATAATGGCAATGAGATATTTGTAATATTTTTGCACACCCAGGTACTGGTCATTTTAGTTATGGACCTTGTCCTTCTGCTTCTTTTGCGCATGTCACAAACCATTTTCAAACACTGTTGAGTTGTGATATTTTCTCAAAGTTCCTTATTATATTTATTTCACCTATAAATTTTATTCATTGGCAGGGAAAAATAGCCCGATATCTGGGAATGCCATGATCAATCTACTCTCCAAAGTTGCATCCTTGAAAAGGTCAGCACACTAAATTTATTTGTCATAATTTTGTGGTGTGCTATCATGCTTATCAGTTGATTTCATATGAAATTTCCGATTATTACTGCAGGTTTTCAGAACTAAGCCTTACTGGTATTAGACTCAACAAGCTCATACTTGACCAATTATGCAAACTTGCCAACACAACAAGTCTTTCTGGCTTGTTTCTAGGGGCTACTTCAATTGGAACTGTGAGCTTTCTTTCACCTTTTTCTTTATCCCTTGTTTGGTTTATGTTTTTAGTAAAAGCTAGTTTTTTCTGCAAGACTCTAATTTTGCTGTATATTGTAAAAATCGGAAAAAGTTTTGTTCCATAATTTCATGTTAGAGTACCAATTTGACCCTAGCTCAGCTGTAAAATCCTAGCAAAGCACGTGTGAGAAAAAGAAACTGGTTACTTGGTCTCTACTGACTGGTATATAGAGGTGCTGTACCTGTACTGGACCCAATGGTGACATACTGGGGTTTAATGTAACATGTGTATATATCAACTAGGGTAGGATGGAGCTATAATGTTGATAGATGCATTATCCAGTGGGTCTCAGGAGCTACTGAAACTGGATATGTCCAGTTGTTGCCTGACTTCTCAAGCTTTTGCAAAAGTATGCAGTGATTTGTCAGCACTAAACAGCATTGTTCATTTGGACCTCTCTGGGAATATCTTAGGTCAAGAGGTTAGTTTTCAGAATTCTTTGAGAATTTAGTTCATATAGTTATGAAAAAGATAAAGGTTGCAGTCTTGTGATTTTTTATCAGATGTAAGTAAATGCAAGCACGTGTCGATCTTTATTCAGTATTTTTTATTCTTTGTATTAGTGGTTGTTTTATGCCGACTTACAGTTTTCTTTTGATAACTATGCTGCATTTCCTGCTAAAAAATATAGTGAACTACTTGGTCCACTTCAGTATTTTCAGGACAATTAATTGATTCTTCATTGGTCACAGATCTTAGAATTGAACAATTTATTTTTCTGTTTTATGAATATTAATTGTTTGCCGATGCTAAAAAACAGGGATCAGAAGGGATGATGTCCACTACTGGTGAACTCACTGAGTTGTTTGAGAACACTGATTTTAAACCGGTGCAACCTCGGGTTATCTGGTATTATACCATTAGTTCAGTCTTTGTCAGGTCAGTAAACTCTTTCCACGGGTCTTGTGGGAATATTGGTAATTTCACCGAGTAAATTTTTTTCTAGATCATAAATACTATTATTACTTTGCATGTTCTTCTGAAGCTTTGGAGATTCTTTGTGGGTTTTTGGTAACAAATAATTTGGCAAAAGGTCATCTCACACATTACTGATTTTGTTTGTATTATGAGGGTTTTAATTATTGTTTAACTAATTATTCTTAAATAATTTTATACTCCAAATACTTGAGTGTGTCAATTTAATGAACATCAACTTAGTATCTCTCTATCTAACTCTTTTTTTTCATTCAACTTTTAGACAATGACTCTTTGGAGGAGCTACACGTGGCGGAAAATACAAGCACCGCCTTGAAAAAAGCATTACCACGCACTCCCAGGCTTCATTGTTCATCACCCACATATGAAAACCCTAAACCCAACTCTAACCGAGAAGAAACAACTAATTGCGTAACAAACACCAAGTTTGACAATTTGGAAGTTGCCGGATAGCGAAGATGATGAACCAGGAATCAATACTAGCAACGGTAATACCAACAAAAATAATAATAATTTATCCAAGTCTGATGCGAGCTGTGCCAGCTCATGCCATGAGGGACCACATGCAAGCTCTCAGGTAGTACAAGAACTTTGTGACGCTATAGTGTGCGCCAAGCAGTTGAAGATGATTGATCTGAGCCGAAACGGGTTTGAAAAGAATGCAGTTGAGTTGTTGTACTCTGCATGGGGTTTGGGTTCGGGTTTGAGAGGTGACGTCTTGACCCGCAAACATATTGCCAAGGATTGTGTTCATTTTTATGTTGACGGGGTTATGTGCTGTGGTGTAAAACCATGTTGTAGAAGAGAGTAAGAAAAACATGGAGGTTTCGTAAGTTGAAAAACTGGTTTTATGGGTTGGCTAGATTTGAGAGTTATCTCCATTAAAGTGCCTGCATTTGTAATTACTGGTATAATTGTTCTGGATTGGTAAATAAATGGGTTATAATGATATTCTACTATATCTGCAATGAGGGAAGTCTTGTAGCCCTGAATTCAGATCTAGTCAGGTACCTGACCTAGTAGAATGAGATCCGGACCGTTTATTTTAATTAGACAGATCTCAAAGATGTCTTGTGCATCTAAGACAGACCCGAATTATAATCGTTTGGCTGGGATTATTAAGAACCAACATATGGCTCTTTTTAAGACAACAAGGTGAACAGGAAATTAATTCTAGGGTCTGTCTATATTTATTGGCCTTCAATTTTTGGTTATTAACTCAAGGATGCCAGCTTAATGTGTAAATACACTGGTGCTACAACTTTGAGGCTTTCTTAAAGGATTAGGGATAAATGGGACCTATTAAGGCTCTGTCCAAAATGGATTTTTTTTTTGTACTAAATGAAATTGCAATCTCTTTTTTTTTTTTTTTTTCTGCTATGACTTTCTGAATTGTAGCTGCTTTTCAAAACACTTGTTTTATCTGACATTCATATGCTAAATAAAAAATGATGCACGGAGCTGAAGTGTATTGTAAAAACATGGCATGTCTAACACACATGTTGATACATACAACTAAGAACACGGCACAACACGACACTGTTTGTGTCTTGTCTAGATGTTTTCATGTCTTGTCTAGATGTTTTCTGAGTCTGAATTTTGTGAAATTGGCACGTATAAACACGATATGTATTGACAAATCTAAGACAACATGTCTTGACACCAATTTTTTAATAATTCACCTAATTTGTCCTCTCCTTTTGCACTTGAAAATATTATATACACCCATAATATCTTCCCGAACTGTATCAAAGAAAATAAAATGAAAGAAAAAAATCCAGATCGGATATAAAAGCTTGAATTTTTTTTTTTTACTTTTTTTCTAGACATTTTTCCATGAGGGATGCTTCTATAGGCCTAAGGACCTATTTGTAAAATGAGCATATTTTCATTTTCAAAGTTCAAACAGTTGATCCGACCGTTCAACATTTTCTTCATATTACAATGTACTTGGAGGTCAAATTTTACATTTTTCTGAATTTTTTTACTATTTATTAAGTATTTTACAAAACTAGTCAAATTCAGACCATTGAATTTTGTACCCATCTTAATAAATAGTAAACAAATTCAAAAAAATGTAAAATTTGACCTCCAAGTACATTGTAATATGAAGAAAATGTTGAACGGTCGGATCGACTGTTTGAACTTTGAAAATGAAAATATACTCATTTTACAAATAGGTCCTTATGCCCATAGAAGAATTTGCCTTTTTCCATACTTTAACTATTATTTTTTAGCAAAATTTCAAAAAAGAAAAAAAGATTGACACAACACACCTAAACAACGGTATGGCACGTCTAAACACATCTTACCAAGACGTCCCATATCTATATCCGTGTTGTGCCCATTGCCAGCACTATGTGACACGCCAAGACGCAACATGTTTAATTTTTCGACGTGATAATACGACATGTGTTCCGAACACGTCTAAACATGGCACCTATAGGAATACATATTCGGTTTCTTCAATGGGAGAATCTCACGCAAGAAGAGAACGTCAGCATTCCCTGATAAGTCCAGAAGCCAAAAGAAAGGTAGTTATGAAAACCTGGAATTCTGTTCTTCATTTAAATTTGTATTATTTGTTTTTCTCCTGTACCTTATCTATCTTCTTGAAAGATGGCACTGTTATTGTCAAGGAGCCATACTTTCATCCATCACAAAACTTATTGGTTCAAAGTTCAATTGAAGCAATTTGTGCCCTCGATGTGGTTTAAACGTTAATATCTGAGAAAAGAACATTAATAAATACAACACGAACCAGCCTGATGTTTTACTGGTCGTGCCATTAAAAGCAAGAGAGCAAAGGAGCTCTACCATGCTTGAGGTACTCAGATGGGAATCTAGGGCAGTCTCGGTCCGATGCTCGGTCGGAGTCGTTTGATCTGCATAGAGATTAGCGCCGACAGCTTCAACATTCATGTAGATCAAGTGTGCATGGATCTTGCACGGATCGAACGACTCAAACCGAACATCAGACTGCTCTTGATTCCACAGACAGGGACCTCGCAGGTTATTATCAATGGAATCCTCGGAACATCAGACCGCTCGGTCTTGCCAGGGATCAAGTCTTCAGTCTGCCAGGGACCTCGCAGGTTATTATCAATGGACTCCTCGGAAAGAAAATCATCCTAAGAAGAGGCGTTAAACAAGAAGATCCATTATCACCACTTCTTTTCATCACTACGATGGATTTTCTAGCCAGATACTTTGCCAAACTGGCAAGCACAGGCGTAATCAGGTTGCCTTTCATGGGAATGAAGCCATCCTTGCTGTACGCTGATGACACTATGTTTTTTATCAAACCAGAGGTGCAACAACTCCAGGCTCTACAGATAGCGCTCACGGTATTTCAAAATGTATCAGGCTTGGCAACAAACCCTCAGAAGTGTGAATTACTAGTCTCCGACCCGCAGCCGCAGGATACGGCTCAGTTACCTTTAATTCTCGGATGCAGTTTAAGTGGGTTCCCATTTACATACCTCAGTCTACCATTGTCAAACAAGAGGTTGCCAAAGACAACATATTTACCGCTGATACACAAGCTAAGTCGAAAACTGGCAGGATAGGCAGCCAAACACCTCTCAATTGCGAGAAGACTGGTCTTACTCAATGCGGTCCTATCGGCATTGCTGTCGTACTTCATGATGGTTCTCAAATTACCGAAATGGGTCATCAAACAAATAGACAAAATCAGAAGAAGATTCTTATGGCACGGAGTCAGCCATCAACCAAACAAGATGACTCTGGCTAATTAGGCATTGGTCTGCAGACCTAAAGAATTCGGCGGCCTCGGAATATCGGACCTGGCAAATTTCAACAAAGCCTTGCTCATGAAATGGATTTGGTACTGGCAAAAGCCGGAACAGAGGATGTGGAAACCTGTTTTTCAGGGAACGAGCCTCAGTGAAAGTCTAATGCCCGATTCGAAGCTTTTTACTGGCGTGCTGCAACAGAGTCATGTTTTCTGGGAGACAGCGGTCAAACACATCTGCGGGTTAGGTGACTGGATATCGCTGTGGAATCACAACTGGGGATATGGCATATTGAAACACGAATTAAGAGCACTCTACACACACGTGATCGATGTTTCAGTCAACTTGAAACAAGCTATGCAGGGCCCGATTAGGGATAGTTTCCAACAAGTCCTTACGGTAGAGGCAAAAGAGGAACTCCAAATAATTCGAGGCTACCTACAGAGAGTGGTAACACATACGAACCAAGAACAGGATGCATCCGATGGAATCAGACGGAAACAGGGACCTACACGGTCAAAAGTGCATACCGGGCTCTCAAAAATCAACCTTTCATTGCAAGTCACGTACACCGACTGTGGAAGTTACGAGTGCCACCGAGAATTCAAGTCTTTGGTTGGCTCCTGGTAAACAATAGACTGCTGATCATCAACAACCTACGGAAAAGAGGATTACCTATCACGAACATGTGTGTCATGTGTCGCCGCAATGCAGAATCAGCCGCCCACATGGTGGAACACTGCTTATTTGCCGCGGAGATGTATAGAATGATGAATATCACAACAACAATGAGAACACACGCGATCGATGCTTAATGCGGCTGGAAAACAACAAAAGGGCTAGAGAAACATTATTTGTGGCGATGTTTGTCATCTGGAGAGAAAGATGCGCGCGCATATTACGAGATACCAACAAAAACCTGGGAGAGTTGATAGAGGAAGTGGCGCTCTTGTTGCAGCGCCGTGATCAACCAACGGGAGGAATCTGAATACTCAGCAAATTTAATCTCTTGTGTTCTCTTATCTTTTTAAACTTTAAGTTTTTCTAGTTTCCTGTTATTTTACTTTCTTTCTTTCATTTTGCTTCTTATATTCTAGCTGAAACTTGTCTGAGCGACTTGTGTTTAGCTTTTGCAACCACAAATTTTTTGTAACCGCAATTATCAATTAAATATGAGCTAGACCCTTATTTTTCCTAAAAAAAACAAGACCCCAAAAATAAGTGAGGTCCGTGTGTTTTTATTAATCAGGGTTTTGAAAGCAACAATTCTAATGAAGAATACGGTGGTTAATTTGTCTCTACTGTCTCAGCCTCTCAGGATATATTCCGTGTCTTTGATATTTGTATTATTGTCTCCTGAAGTTTAACATATCATCACAAACAGCTATTTGATTGGAGATCACATAGCAAACTGTGTACTGCAAGCAATAACGACTTCGTCATGTTAATTAATTCAAGAAATTTGACTTTTTTTCTTGTCAATTAATTTTTCTTTTGTCAGACCCCATCTTGAGTTTGAATGCTACGATCTCATTCTGTTGTATGTTGGAAATAATTGTAGATATTTTGATTTACGTTTATTTTGTGACTAATTTCTTGGAATTTAAGTATGCTAGATTGTTTATCCGTTGACATTTCTTTTGAATAACTTCAGCGTTAAATTTAAAATGGTATCACTCAATCAAAATTTAGAATACGGAAATTTGTTGAAACGAGTAAACAAGGTGGAAAGTACATTAAATCAATATTAACTGGGCCGTGATTTTTATTTTTACCAAAAAAAAAAAATATTTAATATAAATAACCAGGTTTTTAAAATATTTTTATTTCTACCCAAACCGCTAGGATTCCTAGCGGCCCGAATTCTTTATTCGGACCGCTAGGAATCCTAGCGGGCGGAGTTTTTAATTCGAACTAACCCGCACCCGTGATCCCTTTCTTCCTCTCTGTGTCGCCTCTCCGCCAGAAAAAACGAAAACGAAAAACGCGATCTCCGCCAGAAAAAAGGAAAAAGGAAAGAAGGTGCGCGCCTCCACCCCTCCGCCTCGCCGCCTCTCCGCCTAGCCGGCCCGTGTTCCCTTTCCTCTTCTCTGTCGCCTCTCCGCCAGAAAAACCGAAAAACGCAGATCCGCCAGAAAAAAGGAAAAAGGAAAGAAGGTGCGCGCCTCCACCCCTCCGCCTCGCCGCCTCCGCCCCTCCTAGGCCGTCCCTCCGCCTACCGTCCCTCCGCCTCTTCACCGCCGGTCGTCGAAGTAGAAGTAGGTTAGAATTTTCTGTGAATATCTGTGAATTGGGGTAAAATTTCTGTGAATATGTGAAGTAGGTTAAAATTCTGTCAATATTTGTGAATTTCTGTGAATAACTTGGAAATTGTATCTGATATGGTTCAGATTATGAGAAAATGCAAAATATGCATCTGATATGGTTCAAATTATGAGAAATTGTATCTAATATGGTTCAAATTATGGTTCAAACTTTCTGTGATTTTATTTTGTAAGGTTTTAGATATAAAATGCAATTATGGTTCAAATAATTTCTGTGAGGTTATAGAATGCAATTGTGATTTTATTTTATTTTGTAAGGTTATAGAAATTGTATCTAATAATTCTGTGAATTATGGTTCAAATTATTTTGTAAGGTTTTAGATATTAAATTAGATGAGATGGTTCAGAATAATATTATATTTTTAGAGATGTTTTCCTTTGTGAACTTTCTATTTCTAACATAAAAATAAAAAAAAATTATGAGATTTTTAATTTTATCGTGTGGTGCTAAAAAAATAATTTATATCTTGTTCGAAAAATAACATCGATTATTTAACTCATATAACAATTACATTTCATTACATGAAAAAAATGAGAAAAAAATGTGGAAAATGTGGATTAAATTTCTTTTACAATTCTTTTATATATTATCATGCTTAGTGAATTAAATTTCACGATCTCGATCACAATGAAGATAGGAAAATGTGGAATTGAACGATTGAGCAAGAGAGATGAGAAAATTTGAGAGTCGTTGATGGCAGAATAGCAAGGAAAAAAAATAAAAGAGAACTCAAAAATTATTTCATTATTCATTGAATTGGTACCTTACAATATATCATTGCTTTGTATATAATAATTCGACTTAAATTTTATCAAGTAATTTAGAATAATTTAGGAGATTGAGACATGCCAGATGTTAGTTCATCAAACACTGTCTCTTCATCACATAGACTCAACCATTAAATTTTAAATTTTTGTGACCATTCGCTAATTTTTCAGTAGATGTTTACCAACCCTTTTCCTTCATTTGTATGTTTGATGGATCAGAATTAAATCATTACTACCTTCAAATGAACTCATTTTTCTTATCATGATCGAATTAAATGGATCAGATTTAAAGCGTGAGAGAAGAAAGATTCAAATTGTAGTGCAAAGAGAAAGCAATTCAAAATATATATGTTTGTGCAAGTATAATTCAAATTACTTTTAATATATTAGGCTGCAAAAATCATACAATTGTATAAAATATTATTGTATAATACGAGCTTATTTTTGTTCTTTACGTCTATTTTAAAAAAAAAACTATATCTATAGTTCCAAGGTTAATATGTACTATATGTATCATCAAATTTGTGTGATTAAACAAATTATACTCGCAACAAATAAATGAGTTATTTTTGCTGGTTGTATATTTGAAAGTTTATTTTGCATTAATTTGTATGAAATGAAATTAGTTTGCATTAACTGATTTCATACATTTCTAATGGAAACCTTATCTTTAAAAAAAATACAAATTTATAAAAATATGCTTGTATGGAGTGGTTCTTTGTTCTTATTGGCATCATGCATGTTATGATTGACTCCATAGTCATTTTTTTGCATATTAGCGTATTTTAGCATATTTTTTCCGCAATTAGCATATTTTAGCCAATTGTAGCATGTTTAACTTTTTTTTTAACGTAGGATGGCTAGGGGACGGCCTAGGAGACCACCCGCAGCCGACCCGGTTGATGAGCCCATTCCCACTGACAGCAAGGATCATTTCAGTCCTTTATTATGGATGCCTCACGGTGAGCACCGAGTCTCAGAGGCATCTAAAGAGGTACTTGATTACTTTTTTTTTTTTAAAGTTTGGATTTTGTTGAATTTTTGTATTTTTAGGTTTTCATGTTGTTCACTTTTTTTAACGCAGAGTGAGGCAATTATGAATGCCAGGGGTCGGTATCCGGACATGCAGTACTTCCCGATGATGGAGGCGTATCTGCAAAATTTGGGGGTGCAGCATTTGGTCGATATTCTACAGTCGGAGGCTAAGTCCATCAACGCGTCCCTGATTGCAGGACTAGTGGAGCGATGGCGCCCCGAGACGCACACGTTCCACTTACCTTTTGGAGAGATGACAGTGACTCTCCAGGACGTTAGCGCTCTATGGGGTTTGCCTATCCAGGGCGTGCCCGTTGGTGGCATATCTGACCCCACAGATCCAGATGGCACGACGATTAATTACATGCTCGCTGAGTTGTTGGGAGCGGAGCCAGATATACGCAGCAACGGGGGGAAGTCCAAGTACTGTCTGGACAAGACGAAGCTGCGAACTATGTTTGCGAGAGGTATAGGTAGCGATTCCACTCCGATCGAGGTTCAGAGGTACTCATACAAACTATTTGTATTACATTTATTTTGTACTCTGTTTCATGCGGAAAAATGAGTTGCTCTATAATTTTGATATTACAGATACACACGGGGATTCGTGATGGACCTATTTGGTTCTGTCATGTTTGCTGATTCTAGTGGTGATACCATCCCGATGATGTATCTAGAGCTGCTGCGAGACCTTGAGCCGTCGAGCGTCAGGTACAACTGGGGTGGGGCTGTCCTAGCACATCTCTACTCGAACTTGTGCCACGGTTGCAAGGTCAGTATGTTATTTATGTCTTATTTTAATTACCTACCTTGTCATGCACTTGTTGTCTTATTTTAATTATTAACTTGCCCCTGACGGCTGGTATTCTTCAAAATATAGCGGAAAACTAAGCAAATCTACGGGCCAGTACTGCTTCTGCAGCATTGGTCGTGGTCACGGCTACCGGTGGGGGTACCTCAGCCGAACGAGGATCCATGGGGAGAGCCCGAAAATGGAAATCGACTGGCATTCGGCATGAGATGGTACGGACATCATGAGTACAAGGACAACCCTCACGGGAAGACAGCAGGTATCAGGACGGTCCGATCTCAGATTCAGAGTCTGGGTGAGACGCAGGTGCGCTGGACTCCGTACCATGAGCTATACACTGAGGGGAGGCTGCCGCAGATTGTAGAGGATGATCGGGAGATGTGGCTCTACAGGGGACCGCTGGTGTGCTTCTGGATAGTGGAGCACCACTGGCCAGACCGGGTGCTCCGCCAGTTTGATTTTCCTCCACTCATCCCCGCAGATCCAGACGTCCCGAGATCTGCGATCATGAGGCTACACGGGTAAGTTATGTTCTTTTAAGCATTTTTGTACTTAACATTAGTTCTTGTCTTTAAATTGCAACTGACATATGAATTACAGGATAACACACGGTAATCACTGGGATAGAGATTGGAGTGATTATCACTCGGAGTACTACAGCAAGGCGGGCAATATGAGTGCCAACTTATGGCAGATGCCGGAGATTGATACGATGCAGTTCCAGGGAGATCCCCTATTGAGATATCAGGCTTGGTACCTGCGGGTCGGCATGGCTTCGGTGTATATAGAGGGAGATTACGGCGAGTTTCTTCGCTCACAGATATTCGAAGACGATGGTTATACCCCTACTGGCCGGAAAGGTGCTCACCAAGGTAATGCATCTAAAACAACACATTTTTATGCGTTATGAACCTTTTATCATAACTTTAATTTTTTCTAACGTTTTTTTATAGCTGCTGTTAGCGCTTAAAGGTGCCGCGCGTTCAATCGTTTGTCTTGGAAAACGTGGCTACAGAGCGGTCGGGCACGCGATGTTGAACTTGGTTGCCCCATGCATTGCGGACTACGGCCAGGAGGCAAAGCTGGTCACCATGTTACGAGACGCCGGAGAGAATATTGATTGGCGCGCAGTACAGCCGGACGAGCCTGACGCGCCACCTGTTATGAACAGCCAGATGCCACCGGAGCCATCAGAGCAGCCAGAGTGGGATTATCATCGTTGGGTACTGCACATGGCCGGTTGGCACGCCTACCGTGACGAGCAAGGTCGTCCAGTTCTCCCCCCGGTATGTGATTCTTTATTTTATTTATGCTTTTACTGTAAGTAAAGATAGTTAAAATTTACTAAATTTTTGGTATCCTTGCAGGGTCCTGCATACATGCCGACACAGCCTGAGCATCATGAGTCTCCAGAGATGCAGGATGACCGGATGAGTTTTAGCCTTGCAGACATATATGCCGACACAGCCGCCTCTCCGCCACCGCGTCAGCCTGTATTCAGAGATGGCTCACGATTGGGAGGCCTCTGGTAGCCGGACTCAGGCTGATTATGAGTCCCAGTTTGTGACATCCATATTCCATACTCCCACGCCACCGCCAGCTACCGACGTGGCCTCGGATCCATGGGATACAGCACTTACGATGAGCAGGCAGGACAGCCTCGAGGATCATATTACACCAGCTTGCGCCGTGCAGGCAGGACAGCCTCAGTGGGAGGATTGGCATGAGCGCAGATTCAGTAGAGAGAACAGGGGTAGACCACCTCACCGATTCTCCCCTTCGCAGTACGATGGATAGAGGGTATATTTTATTATGTTTTAGTTTAGTTGTGCTATGTTATGTTTTATTATGGTAGTTTAGTTTAGTTTAGTTTGGTAGTTTTAGTGTAGTGTAGTTTCGTTATGTTTTATTATGTTCTATTTTTTTTTCTATTATGTTTTATTATGTTCTATTTTTTTGTAGTGTAGTTTATTTATGTTTCGTTATGTTTCGTACAACAAAAAGAAATAACATCCATTGACGATCATACAACATACTATTTCAAACTTAATATAAATAACATCCAGAAATAACATCCAAAATATAAAATACAAACTTAATATCTGCTTCAAACCATCATACAACATACTATTTCGTCTTACCGGTCTTGAACGTACATGGAACAAAATCATCGTCCGAGGTTGACGATGACGGCTCGGTAACAACAGACGACGTGCTAACCTGAGTCTTAGTCTTAGTCTTAGCCTTACTCTTCGTCTCAGGCGTCTGTACATCATCTTTTTTTTTCCCAATCCATAGCCGTAGGGGTTTTCTACAAAATCATCATCAGATATGTCATTTGTCCGACAATCATCAGCAGATCCTTGCACACATTTCCTAGACCAAATTGGACAGTCCTTTCTCTTCCTTCCGCAGCCCCAATTGCATTTCTTTTCCTCGCCCTTTCCTCGATTGTTACTGTCCATGCTCCTCGTCTACAAAGTAAAATACATACAAATAAAGTTCATACAAACCTCAAAGTAATAAAATAAATCCCCAACTGCAACATAATAAAATACATACAAATAAAGTTCATACAAACCTCAAAGTAAAAATTCTTCACAAAATAAAGTTAATTCCTACGACTCCTGCTAAAATTTAATCCCCTGAGCCAACCAGTTCCCCATGACGATGTGCTCCTTCTATCTCGTTGCACTGTTTCGTCTTGCCGGTTAGCTGTACCGGACGGTCCTGCTTGCGCTTCGTTAGCTGTACCAGCTGTGCTCCTCCTTCCTAATTGAGATGTGCTCCTTCTAGCTGGTTGCACTCCTTCTTCTTGCTGGTGTGCTGTATCGGATGGCCTTGCGCCAGATGTGCTCCTCCTACCTACTTGAGTTGTGCTCCTTCTTCGCTGGGTAGTACCTGAAGGCCCTTGCATTCCAAAGAACTCCCCTCCTGCCCGTACTTCTCCCATTGCCTCCCTAAACATCATATTTGCATTTTCACGGTCTGCTGTACGGCTTCTGGCTGTGCTTCGCCGCGGCCCTTGCGATCCACTTGCCTCTGCCATAACTCGCTCATTCTCTGCTACATTTGCTGCGTTATGAGCCTCTGCAGCCCAAATATGTTAGTTAGTAAGCTATTTAACATTGGAACCGAAAATAATTAGGAATGAATGTGACATACCTCGCCTCTGCCTGTCAGAAGTGGAACGGCGAGGACGGTGCCCCCGTCGCCTACCTTGCATTTCATCCATGGTCATATCTTGCCGGATGTGTTTTCTCCTACCACGCCGTATCCAATCTCTGTTTGGCTCAATTTTAGGGGTAGTGGTTGCCGGCCAATCTTCAGGATTGCCGTAAGGAACAAACAGTGCATTCCAAGTACTCAGAAGGTAGTCCACCCTATACCAGTGGGCAACAAATAGGTTGGGTGACCAGTTTCTATTACGACAAACCGCTAACACATGAGCGCACGGAATCCCAGTTAATTGGATACCTCTGCATGTACATTCCACTTTTCTCTCTGGCCCGACTGTCACGATATACTGGAACCTTCTATGAATAATTGACATAGTTCCATCCTGCATTTGGACCACTGGAACATATTCATTTGGGCCCGTGACTTGGTAATTACCTTCGCCGTGCGAGTATGGGATGACATCCATTTTTGTAGCTTTCTCCCACCGTTTGGCGAGCTTAACATGTACCCGTCTGGAAAAAGGCTGTTCTGCATTGCTTTGCTCCGTCGCTGCCTCTCGCCGTTGAACAAACCACCTGTTGCACTTGGCGAATGTCTCCTCTACAAGTGCAGCCACGGGCAACATTCGGCTATCCTTGAAGACAGCGTTCAGGGACTCAGAGCCGTTTGTTGTCATGATACCAAATCGGTACCCTCCATCACAGGTCTGGAAATTTTTTTCAAAATTTGACGGCTCCATGACATCATCAGGACGTACTTTGCCCACTCTCCTCAGAAAAGCATTACACGTCGGATTTTGCTGCAATAGAACAAAGCAAAATTAGACAAAATGCATCTAAAAGAAACAAAAATGATATAAATTAGACAATATTAGGCATACCGAGCAAAAATCTTCGAAAACATCTCTTTCAGCCTTCTTGGCTTCTTCTTCCTGGCTCCTTGTTTGAACCTAGTTCCGTACCATTTGTCCTTCCCACACGCCTGGACCAGGTTATCTGCAACATGTTGGATACAATACCTGTGCACAAAATTATCCCCATCCCATCCGTATTCAGGTTTCAATGCAGCTTTGATACCCTTGTGTTGGTCCGATATAACACATACGAATCTATTCACACCAATCACATTAATCCTAAGCCAGTGTAAGAAAAAACCCCAGTTCTCTTCATTCTCCGTATGTACAATTGCAAATGCTAGAGGCAGCAATTGGTTATCGGCATCATAGGCGCAAGCCATCAAAAGTCTGCCCTCATACCGCCCAGAAAGGAAGGCTGCATCTATACTGATCACCGGCCTTAAGTAATCAAATGCGGTAATGCATGGTCCGTAAGCCCATGCCACGGCCCTGAATTGCTGAACACCTTCTTTGACCAGTCCTGTATTTTTATCGATGCTCGGACTTGTCAGAAATTGGTATTTTGAGCCGGGATTCGTGTAACATATCCCGTTAAGCAATAGTTTCATAAAATTGTACGACTCTTCCCAACTCCCAAATTGCCGGGCAACTGCAAGCTCACGACCTCTCCAAAGTTTGTTGTACTTCGGGGTTATACTGCCAAACCTAACCCTCACGCAGTGTGCCACACTCCGGAGGCTCATAGTGGGGTCTTCCTTAATGCCGCTCTCGATGAGGTCTGCGATAATTGATGCCGTGAGTTGTGCATGGTCCGACCTTTCAAACTCAGATTCGCATGTGTGAGGCGTGTCTTGCTCAGTTATCATCCATGTATCTCCGGCATTTGTTGCTCTTGCCTTCAGTTTGAAACGACAACCCGGAGTGCTGCATCTATATTCCAGCCGGGATGTGTCACTTCTCTTCGTATATATCTCCTTGTTCTTGTCAACATGGTACTCTCTGATCTTTTTCGTCAGTTGCTTTTTACTTACGAAGTATTGGCCTTTTGCGAGCTCACTCCTGTACTCAACCCGACGACCATAGTAAGAAATATCTGCTTCTCGGAAAGCAGATGTGTCATTGAAGTTTACAAAAGGGTGAGTCTCAGAGCGGCCACCCAACGGCATATTCTCTCTATTCTGCCTCACAGTGGGCTGTGTGTATTCTTCTTCTTCATCTTCTTCATCTTCTTCACCTCCTTCATCATTAATGTCACATTCTTCTTCCCCCAGTTCATCCCCAGTTTGCAGATTCTCCTCCGGTATCTCGTTTATAAATTCAAATTCCGACTCGTTTGGATCTTCCTGTACTGGTGGCGGTCTGGGGTGAGGATTTGGTTCAGGCCCAGGTAAGGATGAAGGACCTTCATACATGGATACAGGTGGGATAAAAGGTGGAGATTGTACTCGTTGTGGGACAAAGGGTGGAGATTGTACTCGTTGTGGGACAAAAGGTGGAGATTGGGGTGAATTATTGTATATTTCTGGTTCCGGTTCTGGTACAAGGCATTACGATAAAAGGAGTGTGTGGTTCATTATCTTCTTGATAATGTTGGGCAGCCGAATTTTGGCCTGAACTTCCGGCCCCTGGCTCTTCGCGAATTCTGCGTGCAAAAACTTCCAATAATGATTCGCCAGACCTCAAAACCTGCGCTATTAGACCTCTCAATGCCCCGTTATCTCCCAATGTGATTTTGACATACTTTCCTGCGTGGACCATTCGGGCCTGAATTTGTAATTGGCAGCGATTCCTATTGTAGCCGCTCGCTTCATAAATAAGCGATTGCAACTGCTCAAATGAGAAATTTTCATCAACCCAGTACGTATTTGCTGCAGGTTTGGAGTAACGTACTCCATACTGGTCAGTTATGAACTTTCCTCCAAAATGTATTGAAATTGCAATAGACATGGCCAATAAACTACATTCATAAATGACAAATATTTGGTCAGTTTACTGATTTCAATTGTGGACAGTTGTGAATAGTCGTATGTGAACAGTAAATGTGAACAGTAAATACGTATATGAACAGTAAGTGTGAACAGTAAATACGTATGTGAACAGTAGTGTGAACAGTAAATACGTATGTGAACAGTAATGTGAACAGTAAATACGTATGTGAACAGTAAATACGTATGTAAACAGTAAATGTGAACAGTAAATACGTATGTGAACAGTAAATGTGAACATTAAATACGTATGTAAATGTGAACAGTAAATACGTATGTGAACAGTAAATACGTATGTAAACAGTAAATGTGAACAGTAAATACGTATGTGAACAGTAAATGTGAACATTAAATACGTATGTAAATGTGAACAGTAATACATATGTAAATACGTATTTGAACAGTAGTAAACAGTAAATACGTATATAAACAGTAAATACGTATGTGATTAACAGTAAATACGTATGTAATTAACAGTAAATACGTATATAAAAAAAAATTACCTGACAGCAGACTCTCCGTCCCTCCCTTCAGAACTCCTCTTCCTCCCTCCCTTCAGCCCTCCTCTTCCTCCCTCCTCCCTCCCTTCAGCCCTCCTCTTCCTCCCTCCCTTCAGCCCTCCAGACCTCACTGAAGATCTCTTCTACGCACTAGCCTATTTATAAGTTTTCAAAAAAAAAAAAGAGATTCGGGCCGCTAGGAATCCTAGCGGTTCGAATTTTTAATTCCGACCGCTAGGAATCCTAGCGGTCCGAATTAAAAATTCCGGCCGCTAGGAATCCTAGCGGTCCGAATTAAAAATTCAGGCCGCTAGGAATCCTAGCGGTCCGAATTAAAAATTCGGACCGCTAGGATTCCTAGCGGTTTGGGTAAAAATAAAAATATTTTAAAAAACCTGGTTATTTATATTAAAATATATTTTTTTTTGGGTAAAAATAAAAATCACGGTTAACTGGGGTTAAACTAATTCATTCAAACTGATTTTCCATGTATGCCTATAATTAGATATTTCTCCTTCAAAATTCACAATTCACACTTATAGTCTAAACTACAAAATTTCCTGCATATTCAATATTTTTTATGATATATGTAATATTATATCTAAAATTAAACCTCAACCTCTACTGCCGACGACTATTTCATTTGCATTAATTCCTACTTTTGGATTTAGGATTTTGAATGATGGTACAAATTGGCTAAAAGTTATGGGCATTACGTACAAAAATTGATGTATTTTTGAGAATCAACACAAGCAAGACATTTTTTTTTCCCTTAAATTATGAGTTGGGGTCAAGCCACTCAACACACTTTCAAACTCCTATATATATATAGATGGGCTATTGTACTTCGCGAAGTAAAACCCCCGTTTACTTCACGCTCATATTTTCATTTTGAAAATCCAAACAACCGATCCGAACCGTTCAACATGTTATAAATATTGAAATGTGCTTGGAGACTAAATTTTACTATTTATTAAGCCACTTTGAAAATCGCTGATCCACTGTGAACAGTAAAAAACAGTAAAATTTTCTGGACCACCGGATCAGCAATTTTCAAAGTGGCTTAATAAATAGTAAACAAATTCCAAAAAATGTAAAATTTAGTCTCCAAGCACATTTCAATATTTAGAACATGTTGAACAGTTCGGATCGGTTGTTTGGATTTTCAAAATGACAAAATATGGCCCGAAGTAAACGGGGGTTTTACTTCGCGAAGTACAATAGCCCATCTCTCTCTCTCTCTCTCTCTCTCTATATATATATATATATAGATGATTTCCCTACTTTGTAGATTTCGAACTCATGATTTATAATGAAGCTTTTGCTTTCACATCGAGCTTATTTGACTCTTAGCAATTTTAGGATGTAAAATGTGGTTCAAATTGTTTTAGAGCACGGTATGTCACGTACAACATTTTGTACATAAATATATTGTAATCGAGTTATTAGCGCAATATTTGATGTATCTTTTTAATTGTGTACAAATAAACTATGTGCATTTTTAATGATATGATATATATAGATTTTTGACGGTTTTGGTGATTGCAATTATACTCAAATGGACCAAGTTTGTTGAAAATACATATTACATATCATATATAGCATGCAACTTTATGTAAATATATTCAGCAAAAGTTGATGTAAATTTCAAAATGAGCACAGATGGACTTTTGTCCAAATGTTTGATTATATTCTTAGATTATTAGTCATTTCTAGTGAATTTAGGATCTAAAATGTGGCTTAAATTTACTAACATGAATAAATACATGCATCAATACACCATAAGGGTATTTCAAGGTGATTTTGATCTATTTTTGAATAGCACTAATAACTAATGCCTATTTAAATGATACTTTTATATAGAGGAGGGTTCAAATGCCTTCATTTTTTTGTGTCTCCACCATGCCTTCATTTTTAAAAACTTTAATAACTCAAAATTTACAACTTAAAAGTCAAAATAAAGACCGTTGGATGTAATCTATGTTATTTATCTATGTGCTCATAAAAAAAAATCATATTTCAATTTTGTTTTTATGGAATCAAGGTTGAAAAATAAACGTCTAGAAATTATCCACATTAGTACGTTTTTGCAAGCTCTTGATGACAACCAAAACAAAATTGAAATGTTATAATTTTTTACATGTGCAAGATAAAACTGATGTAGATCATATCTAACGTTTTATTTTGACTTTTAAGTTTAAATTTTGAGTTATTAAGTTTTATAAATGAAGGTTGAGGCACAAAAAATAGAAGCATTTGAACCCTTCTCTTTATATCTAATATGCAAATTTTGGTAAATTTTAAAATCTCAACTGAGCTTAGATTTATTAAAGGCGCATGACAGGTGTTGTAAGAGAAATTCAGCATATTTGTTTGCACAAAAAAAAATACGTTTCAGAATAAGTACAAATATATAAAGTCCAAGATTTGATGACTTCAAGATAACGTACGATAAGTCCAAGAGTTGATTAAAAACATGACAAAGACAACATAATATGTTTTAACAATTCAAGAAGATTTCCATGCATAAATGAAAGAGAATAAGAGCGTGAAGGAGGTAACATGATTTGCATGTTCTATCGTGCATATGCATCTTTTTAGAAGCAAATTGTATCAGTAACTTGTATTAGTTTTTATCTAACCAACCGTTATTTAATTAGCACGAATACTGTAAAATCAATATTCCATACTATATACCTCAATAACAAATATATATAATAGTTAATTCAAATTCTAACAATCAGCGATTCTTGAAAGTGGTCCGAATTAGTTGTGCAACTTACACAGCTTGTCAAACTGCTATATATTCTAAATGGGACGCCACAAGCCATCCCAACCAAAAAAAAAAATATATGGGACGTCATGACATACTACGCCACTACCAGATCATAAAAGACCCAGAGACATCTAGATCGTTCTCTCTCGTCTCATTCTTTCTTTCTCATTTCGAAAATTGACGGAGCTCTGAAATTTTCAAGTAATAATTTTTAGTTAATTTATTTACTAGTTCATGCAAAAAATAATAAAAAAGAAAAACAATAAATCCATGATACTACCAACCGACAAACACAACGAAATAAGTTAACATTTGTATCC
>JAJGRW010001354.1:0-424432 GCA_025461045.1 Carex parvula
AAACGCCTTTTATCCATAATCAAAACACAGTTTACATTTCTTCTAGCACTTTATTACATCTGTTTGCATTGTTCGATTTGTTTGAATTGATCTTTTAGGAACTTAAATACCAAACCCAATCTTTCTCACTTCTAGTTTTTAATTGAGTTCGGTGGATTCTAATCCAGCAATTGCCCGTCCCTGTGGATCGATACCCGATTATATTACTCGATAGGGGTTGTGCACTTGCAACCCTTACTCGTGAAGTGTAAGTGCGGTTTTAAAAGGTACGCCCTCAAGCGTACCGAAACTTGCGTTGCGCTTTCGCGCGAACAGAGATCAATTGAGTAATGCTCCATTTGTAATAGTGTGTGACTTCTCACTTGTTGTAAGGACTCACCGACTTGAGCTTCTAGGCTCACCATTACACGAGTTGGTCGTGTGACATGTTATAAGGGCTCACCGGATCACGAGGTGTAACCTTTCTCATTGGGTATTAAGAAAGGCGCGCCGACGAAGTTGCGTTGCTCTGGAGACGTAGGCATTTTAAGCTGAACTCCCTTATCATCCCAAGTGTTAATTTCTCTTACTCTCATCTATTTACATTTACTTGTGTACACTTGTTTGGTTGTTTGTTTGACTTGTTAGTTTAGAGGGTTTAACCGAAAAATATCTAATAGTCTTTAAGACTCCCTATTCACCCCCACTAGGTGTTGTTAGTGACTACATATCTTTCCTATCATGGCGATAACCATCGGTTCGGAAGCCGATTATAGATTGCGATTTCAACCGATAGCGAAGTATTTTTTTTATAGTAGTGTATACCACTTATGTTAGCCTATTTATACCCTATGTTGCTTTGATTTAGTGTTCTAAGTTATTATGTTCTTAGTGGAAGAAAGAAAGAGGAAGGAAAAAAAGGGTGGCTGCTAGAAACCCCTAGAAAACTCTTTCAAATACATCAGTGTTGTAAATCAAATTTAATATGATTTATGTCGATGTTTATTTTGTAACCTCCAATATTAATTCTCAATTCATTGCCCCACTACTCCACTACTATGGGCATTGTTCACACAAAAGTGTATCACAAAGTTTCAGTACAGCAATCTGTACCTTTTAAACCTTGAATTAACTTCCGACTAAGACTGCAAGTGCACAATCCTATCATATAGTTTAGTCAGGTATCGATCCACAGGACGGTTCAAATCTAAACTGGACTCTACTTAAATTAATTAAGTACTAGAAGTTGAAAAAGATTGGTTTGGTTTGTTTAATTTCCTAAATTCAATAGCAATAATTAAAATGACATAAAGTAAAATTTGGTTTTTATCAGATATAAAAAGGCGTTTCCAGGGTTTTCGATCTCATCTTCAACTCTGCCTCTCAGTACCAGACGCGGACCTTCAGCAGTACTCTCATATGCGGGGCCCCGCGTGGCCCACTCGAGTGCAATACAGCATGCGTCTGTTTCTGACGTTGTTTCTTTGTGTAAGGGTTCTACCGGACCGTACCTAATATTCCTACACTTCAACTCTCGTTTGTTGGTTTAATAAACTTGGTAACGGAATGCAATTTCTCCTTCTTAGGTTTCCAACCTAAACTTCTCGTTTATTGGTATTCACCTAATTATTTGTCCAGTTTACTAAAGGTATCCACCACCTCTCGATAAATGGAAAAGTTCACTCTCAGTTACTATTTGGTCTCGCCTCACGACTCGAAAACCTACCTCAGATACTTAGTCTGGTTGAAAGAATACATCAGGCTAAAATACTAGAAAAGATGCTATAGACATCTAACAGTAAACAACAAGAATCATTCAATCAACTTCAACAAAGCATTAAAATAGTACTCAAACAAATAAACACAAACATCAACACAGATTCAAACAACATGCATAATAAACAGAGTATCCGACTACATCGTAACCCTAGGAAACTAAATAAACTACTCAGACATAGTCAAAAAGCAAATAAAACAAATGATAGAAGAAGTAGCCATGACAAAACCCGAATACAAAGAAGATCCGTGAAGAACTTTCGTCTTTCGCTTCTCAACTTCGTCTCCAAGCCAGCCGTGAAGTCCCCAACCCTAGGAATTGTCCTCCTGCTCCAGCATCAGCTCTCAGGTGCAAGAATCCCATCTTATAGCTTTTCTGGCCGACCTTCCTTCAATTAGCCTCTGTTTCCAATTTTGCTTATGTTTCGCGAAAAGTCTGACGCGACCCGCATCGGATGTGATGCAGCCTGTGTTCCTGTGTCTTTGGCTCAGATTGTAGATCTTCTCGCAAGCTTTCTGAAAAGTGGTCATACACTCAAAACGGAGTTACGAGTCAAAAGTTATGACTGTTTTAAGTTCGGATGCTGAAATTTCAGCATCATATGGATGATGTCCTGGTCGTGTCTGTGGTCAGGCAGAGGGTTGTACGGTCCGCATAAGAAGGTACACGGACCGTGTATAAACCTTCAAATTCTAGATTCTTCCTCGGTTTCACCCGATTTCTGCAAAGTAAGAACAAATGCGCAACAATACCACATTCTAGAGATATTCAATGAAATAAACACGATTTGATAGTTTTAGGCACAGGTTTTGGTACAGAAATTGATCAGAATTATAGGTCAAATAACGAGACATCAAATTCCCCCAAGTTAAATCTTGCTTGTCCTCAAGCAAAGATCCATACTTAGGTCCAGGTTGGACTCTAATCTTACCTAAATGCAAGTTGAGTTCCTAAATGTGAAAATTTACATGAGTTGCTTTAATCAGAAACCTTGAGAATTCTTTTGGTATAATTGGATTTTTCTGATCAATTTTGATTCACCGCACAAATTGACTAATCAAACTTCAAATTCTGAAATGTTTTAATATTTGCAAAGCTAATTACCCGAATTGATCAATATTCCCTTTTTTAACCCTCCCAAGCTTGGGACAAGCTTAGGTTAGAAAGTCGCAAATTTTATGTGTTGATTTTCATAGTGCAAGAGTTTTTGAAAGCTTTCGGCTCAAAGGCATCCCGTCGGATTGTGCCAGTACTCTTATTTTCTCCATCTTTTCATTTGTTTCATTTTTTTCTTTTATTTGCATAACCATGAATACACACATCCAATTGTATTCTTTCATAACCAATGGATATCTCCAATCTTTCTATTTGTTTAAAATCTCAATTCTCTAATTAAAAGGCACAGTTCAGTTTCAAAGGCTTTTTCAATACAATTCAAGCTTTCATCTTTTCAATTTCTCAAAACATCCCATCTTAAGTAGTTTCTTTGATCATTATGGGGGTTATTGTCAATTCTCAAGTAATCCAAATCACAAACAAAAGTTTTCAAACAAGTCCCTAACTCTAGCAATCACACAAATTTATCACCTAAAAATGCAAATTTTTTGAAAATATAAACATGTCTAAATGCAGTAATGCAGGATACAGTTTTCTTCTATTCCACCCCCCCAAGCTGAATGAAGCATTGTCCGCATGCTTGCAATTTACACAAGGAAAAGTAAATAGAATAAAATATGGAAACTTACTAGATGGTGAGAGAGGGATGAGGCGGGGGGCGCCTCACTGTTGGTGGGAGGTGGATCTGGTGGCACTGGTGGGGAGCACCACTTCTGAGGTACACAGACCGACAGCGATCAACTCTTGTCATCAGAAGAATCCCACAAGATTCTTTCGAGTCCTTGATCGAGCACCCGATCGCGCCTTTGTGAGCTTTCAATTTCTCCAGAGCGTAGCAGTCAGATCAGGTTTAAGACTGCACCTTATGATCACAAGACAAGATTTATCTGGGTCCAGGAACTCATACCTGAGGTTAGCTGGCAGAGGCTTGAGCTCAGGAGTCGGGCTGCTCTGTTCGGAGCTGTGTGCACGGTCGTGTGAGATATGTGTCCAGGAACTCATACCTTGAGGTTACTGGCAGAGGCTTGAGCTCAGGAGTTGGCTGCTCTGTCTGGGCTGTTGCACGGTCCGGTGTGAGGTTCCCGGTGTGAGCTTTGTGCGCCCGCCTGCCATCTCTAGCCCTCTGGCTTGTGGTGCACGGTCCATGCAAGATGCATGAGGTCCGTGTGTCAGTTCCCCCAGGTTGTCAGCCCATTTCTGCACCGGGTCGTGGAGATTCGGCTGGTCCCATGTTCTCAGTAGTCTCGTTGATCTCGGCTGGTCGTGTGGGCTCTGCGACGGTCAGAGCTCAGTTTCTGCAACAGGTAGGGTCTGCACGGTTCGTGTTCTTGGCAGTTGAGTCAATGGGCAATGATAGGTCCCTGGTAATGAGGTTTGACTAGAGTCAGCTTGGTGACTCATTCGTGTCTTTATCACCTTGCTTTGAGCGGCCAACTAGGCACTGATCGCTTACATCTGCTCGAACATCATCGATTCATCTTCCCTTGCTCGTGCATGAAGTCGCTCACAGCGGGATCAATGTACGGCTCGAGTGGATCGGATTGAAATGCGTGATTATTCGAGTTATTGAATGGTGCATTGTTGTAGAAATTGCGATTGTTGTTGCTGAGATAGTTGACCTGCTCGGGTTCCTCATCCCATTCCGCCAGTGGGCAATACTCGTAAGAGTGCCTCCTGTCTCCACACATGACACATGGCGTGGTTGATGGTTACTGACTGCCTTCACGCTCATTTTGATTAAAGCCTTCTGCATGGCCTCCTCCAGCTCGGCAGCTCTAGCAGATAGAGCTGTGATCTGATCAACTTTGGATCGACCGCCTCCTCCAGCTCGAGAACTGTCGTGGCCAAACCCCTACTTATAGTTAATGTCATATCCGTTTGTTGGGATTAAATCTTCTTTACTTGAGAAGGATAACCACTATTGGTTTGTCACCATGTTGTAAATCAGATCCATGGTGTCTTGAGCTCCTCAGATGGTAATCACCCTTGAAGTTTGACTGCACGGACCATGTGCAGAAGTGGTTGTGCAGGAACAAGCTTATTCCTGTAGAGAGAAAAAATAAAAGAAAAATAAAAGAAAAAAAAAGAAAAAAAAGATACAAGTTAAAAATCTAGAGTTTAAATAAAGTAAGCAAAATCCAAAAAATAAATGATACCGTCCCCGGCAACGGCGCCAAAAACTTATTCGTACAAAAGTGTATCACAAAGTTTCAGTACAGCAAGATGTACCTTTTAAATCTTGAATTAACTTCCGACTAAGACTGCAAGTGCACAATCCTATCGTATAGTTTAGTCAGGTATCGACCCACAGGACGGTTCAAATCTAAACTGGACTCTACTTAAATTAATTAAGTACTAAAAGTTGGAAAAGATTGGTTTGGTTTGTTTAATTTCCTAAGTTCAATAACAATAATTAAAATGACAGAAGTAAAATTTGGTTTTTATCAGATATAAAATGCGTTTCCAGGGTTTTCGATCTCATCTTCAACTCTGCCTCTCGGCACCAGACGCGACTCGCGTACTCTCATACGCGGTCCGCGTGAAAGACGCGACCCGCGTACTCTCATAAACGGCCCGCGTGGCCCTCGAGTGAATACAGCATGCGTCTGTTTGTGTTGTTTCTTTGTGTAAGGTTCTACCGACCGTACCTAATGTTCTTAAACCTCAACTCTCGTTTGTTGGCTTAATAAACTTGGTAACGGAATGCAATTTCACCTTCTTAGGTTTTCAACCCTAAACTCTCGTTTATTGGTATTCAACCTAAGTTATTTGTCCGGTTTACTAAAGGTATCCACCACCTCTCGATAAATGAAAAAGTTCCTCTCTGTTACTATTTGGTTCGCTTAACGGCTCAAAAACCTACCTCAGATACTTAGTCTGGTTGAAAGAAACATCAAGACCAAAATACTAGAAAAGATGCTATAGACATCTAACAGTAAACAACAAGAATCATTCAATCAATTTCAACAAAGCAATTAAAATAGTACTCAAACAAATAAACACAAACATCAACACAGATTCAAACAACATGCATAATAAAACAAAGTATCTGACTACATCGTAACCCTAGAAACTAAATAAACTACTGATCAGAGTCAAAATAACGATGATTTACGTATATTTTCTCACACTTATGTTTACTTTATTAGAGAAAAAGGCTACTGTCACCCTTCTTTATGTTTTATTGCAGAAAACAAGTTTTGGGACTATTTTACATCAAATGGAGCTAGAATCGGGTCAATCGGATCAGCGACGCTCATCGACTAAGTCTCTGTTACGGTCCGTATTGCCTAATACGGACCAGGCCTAGCACAGACCAGGAGATAGCGCTGGAAGCATTAAACCCTAACCGTCAAGGACCTAATACGGACCGTATCACCTGATACGGCCCGTATCCGAAGGCATCTCTTGGGGAATAACTGCCGACAGTTGTTTCCAGATCAGTTTCTTAGCCCCTACTCAACCTCTACACGTCCCTCCACTCCTATATAAGGCCCCTGGGCAGAAGGAATAATCATCTTTGTAATTAGGGTTAGATTTGATTAAAGAGAGAAGAGAGGAGTGCTTGTAACAATGCCGTTCCGCGGCTAAGTTCCTTTTCTTAGGGCTAGGCAGTAAACCTTGTTACTCTTGATGTTTTGATATATGTATTTCTGTTGATTATGGTTTCTTGTTGTTGTAGCAAAATGCTTTTGTGATTTACTATCTCTTCATCTAACTTCAATGATCTAGTTTGAGTCCGTTAGGGTAGTGACAGTACTTTAATGGTAAGAGAAACTATTTGTATGAATTAGCCTCGTTGAGATCTATTAGGTTTATGTGAAGAAAACCTTAGCGGGGAAACCATAAACCAGACCAACAAAACGCGTACCAAATTCTATCACATGCGTAAAGAAATTCGCAGTGATCTATGTAGTAATTTGGGGTATTTGAGAGATCAGACATTTGCGTAAGGTAAATCGCAGTGTCCTATGTAGAATCTCGGTGAAAGATCTGTCATTCTTGCGTAACATAAATCGCAATGACCTATGTGGTGTCTTTCATTAAACAACAACAGAAAATCAGACGCAACAGGAATATATTGTCAAGGCGGATTGGTGGCAATGGTGTGCCGAAACCCTAGGAATTCTCATCTCTATCTTTATTTTAATTACTTTTAATTGCTTCCTAATTTACATTGATCACATCAACATCTCTCAATTTACATATTTCGTCTAGCCTTTCGAAAGATTGTGATTCGATCGCTCAAAGCATTGAACCAATATTCCCTGTGGATCGACCTCGAATATACTACTCGATAGGATTGTGCGCTTGCAGTCCGAACCGATAGCATTTACGAGTTTATAAATATTAAAAGAAACATTGCTCTCTTTTGAGTGATCAAGCTTTTTGGCGCCGTTGCCGGGGAATAACGGTTCATTGTGCAAGGCCTCGCAAGACGCCCTTGCTTTGACCATTGAATCCAATTAATTAGAAACGCCTAGATTTCTTTTTATTTTCTGCATTTTTATTTTTCTTTAATTTTCAATTTCGTTTTTATTTTATTTTTCTTTTTATTTTCAGTTTAGTTTAATTTTTAGATTTTCTTTTCTTTTTAGGACACTACACGCAGGCCGAATCATCCGTACGAAGGTCCGAGAGGATTGCTAGTAGGAGAGGACAATTCGCTTCTACATCGTCGATAAGAACCAATCATAGTTCTTCATCGAGTAATTCTGAAAGCGAAGAAGACTCATATTCGATCAATATGAATATCCCACCGAAAAACCGATTAACAATAGAAGACATAATGGCTGATAATGAAGTTCACGATGCAGCAAGACCCAAACTTCTACGAGACTATTGCGTACCGCGCGCGAATGATCCTAATTCTAGTATAAACCCGCCAACTGTTACAAACCGTAATTTTGAGATCAAACCTGCTCTCATAAATATGGTTTCGCAACAGCAATTTGGAGGATTTCCACATGAAGATCTGCATCTTCATTTGTCAATTTTCCTAGTGATATGCGAGACGATAAAGATCAACGGAGTTACCGATGAAGCAATTAGGCTAAGGCTATTTCAATTTTCATTAAAAGATAAAGCAAGAGCATGGTTGTTTTCCTTACCGGCCAATTCCATTCAAACTTGGGACCAATTGTTTAATGTGTTTATTACAAAATATTTTCCACCATCCAAAACTTCAAGACTTAGAAAAACAATTACTAATTTTGAACAAAGGGATGGTGAATCATTGTGTGAAGCATGGGATAGATATAAGGATATGTTAAGGTGTTGTCCACACCATGGTCTAGAAAGATGGTTGATTGTTCAAACTTTTTATAGTGGTCTAAACCCTACCGATAGGTTGTTTATTGATGCTTCCGCAGGGGGAGCAATCATGAACAAGGAACCTGACGAGGCTTACAACCTAATTGAAGAGATTGCAATCAACCAACACTACTGGATCCCTGAGCGAAAGAAGCCAACCCCAACACCTGGCATGCACCGAGTAGATGAAATCTCCATGCTGAGCGCAAAGATCGATGCTTTGCAACTAGCACTCAACAAGCAGACCAAGCAGCGAACAGTAGCAGCAGTCAATGCCGCAACAACATGTGGCTATTGTGGAGGAGCGCATGAGATGACCGAATGTATGAATGTGACAAAAACTGAGGAAGAAGCAGAGCAAGTAAACGACATCGACAACAGCTTTCGACCTCAGCCCGCCTACAATTCATACCATCCAAATCTCTCATACGCAAACAATCAAAGACCTGCTGCATCTCAACCGAACTATCAACCGAGGTAGTGCAACCAACCACAGCCACCTAACATCACATCACTAATGGAGGGATTTCTAGAGAAGTAATACGAGACAAACGCTGCAATCACGCAAACGGTCAAAACCTTAGTAAGCCACGTCAAGGACTTGGAGGGTCACATCTCCAAGATGGCAAAAGAACTCTTAAGCATTACACGCGAAAAAAGGCAAATTTCTGGGCCAACCGGAAGAAAATCCTAAAGAGAGTTGCAAGAACATCACACTAAGGAGCGGCACAGCTTACAAGGGACCTCCTATGCCCAATTTAACTTCCAATGAGATGCATGCAGAGCCATCACATTCTGAAGAATACGAGCCGCAACAACTGAAGCCGCCCGTATTCGAACTGCAGGCAGACCTTATTGAGGAGCAGAATGACACCGTAGGTGGGGACGAGCCACCTCTGCCATTCCCTCCAAGGCCAGCCAAGCATAAGTTGGAGCCACAATTCGCGAGATTCATGGAGACGCTCAAGCAACTACAAGTCACTATCCCCTTCACCGAGGCAATTGCAAGCATACCCTCGTATGCTAAGTTTCTGAAGGAGATCCTTTCAAATCGCAACAAACTCCAAGAATTCTCAACAATTCCGCTCAATTGGAAATGTAGTGCGCTCGTGCAAAGCAAATTACCAGAAAAGTTGAAAGATCCGGGAAGCTTCTCGATACCGTGCACAATTGGCACGAGAAATTTTACGAGGGCTTTATGTGATCTGGGAGCAAGTGTGAGTCTAATGCCAAAGGCGGTGTTTGACAAATTAGAATGTGGAGAACTTTCACCGACACAAATTGCACTGCAACTGGCTGATCGATCAATTAAATATCCTGAAGGAGTGTTGCTGGATGTACCGATCAAAGTTGGAGACTTTTGGATACCTGGAGATTTTGTTGTGGTTGACATGGAAGAAGATGAACACATTCCAATCATCCTTGGAAGGCCATTCCTCGCCACATGCGGAGCAATGATTGATGTTAAGAACGGAAAAATTTCACTTAATGTCGGAAAAGACAAGGCGATCTACGACATAAATAGAGCTTTGAAATACCCTTCTGACATTGATCGTGTCTTCAATTTGGGTATCATGGATGAATTTGAAGAGGAAGAGTATCCATATGATGAATTGGGAGAATCCATGGGTATGGAGGAACTGGACAATCTTTTTAGAGGGGAAGATGATGCTGACATTGATCGTGTCTTCAGTTTGAGTATCACGGATGAATTTGAAGAGGAAGAATATCCATATGATGAATTGGGAGAATCCATGGGTATGGAGGAATTGGACAACCTTTTTAGAGGGGAAGATGACGAAAGACAACTCGAGCAATACATCACCGCTGAACCTGATGAAGCCTACGCTGAAACTTGCGCAAGTTGTGCCACTGTCATAACAAAAGAAGAGGAAGAATCCCCCAAATCCAAAATTCTGCAGTCCGTGTCGCCTAGCACGGTCAGTAGCAAAGTGAAGAAAAGGGAGAAGACAACCTCTCATCCACAACTCGAGCTCAAACCTCTTCCATCCAACCTCCGTTACGAATTCCTAGGACCCAACCAAACCTACCCGGTGATTGTCAGTTCTCGGCTCGATAATGTTCAATCCAACAAGCTCGTCAACATACTCAAGATGCACCGAAAGGCTATTGGCGACAAAATAGATGACATCAAAGGCCTTAGCCCGACCATCCCCATATACCGCATCCTACTTGAAGATGAGACAATGGAGGAAATGCAAGAATTAGAAAAGAGTTGGCACACACAACCGAATGAAAACAAGTTTTTCGATCCTCTGTTGACTTCAATTCTATTAAACCGGAAGAAACCAAAGTTCCAATCATAGAATCAAGGCCTCTTCCAACAGTTCTCAACATTATCGCACCAAAAAGTTGTTGGGAGAACTACGATGCGGTCCATGGTCGGAAGGTGAAGATAAAACAGTTCATGGTTCATTCGGAATCTCAATGAAGCAAGGGGTTGAGCTAATGACTTTAAACAAGCGCTTCTTGGGAGGCAACCCAAGGCCATTTTTATATTTTTCATAATATTTATTTCTAGTTTACTTAGGACCTTAACAAGAGAAACAACTCATACCCATCTTTTTCCTATGATCAGGTAAACATATCTTAGGAAGGACTCGATCAAAGACACCACAGAAGACAGGAAAATACCCCCTGGTACGGTCCGTATCAATCAATACGAACCATATTAGTGGATACGGGATGAAAGAAGGAGAGTAAGAAGAGAGAAGTGGTGAATACGGCCCGTATTTCCCAATACAGTTTGTATTCAAAGAAGTTAAGACTGAAGGCAGTTATCGGTATTATGCATAACGGATCAGATACGGACCGTATCGCCCAATACTGTCCGAATAAAGGCTAATTCGGGAGGTGTAAACCCGTTAACGAAGAGACATTGAAAACCCACGAGAATCACATCTCATAACCGTTAAACCCTTTGGTTTGAATTCCTAAAACTCCTCTCTCTCTATTCTCTCACCCTCTATCTCTCCTCTTCCTCCCTCTTCCTTCCTTGCCAAGACCGAGCCCACCTCCTTGCCGCCGATCACCATCGCCACCGCACTCATCACTGCATCTCCTTGGAGCCGCCGCCGCTGCCTTCCTCTCTGCACCATATGATGCCCTATAAGTGAATATGATCAGTTCATCCAAGCTATGCAATGGATGAACCTGAATTTTTAAGATCTTGCCACACGCTCGCGAGAGAGCAGCCCACGGATTAAGCAAAACCTCTCCTCACTTCACCAAAAGGTCGATCAAGTCCGCAACAGCATGGAGGAGATCCAAAGAAGTGTTGACGGGGGCAGGCGTGCGATCCAGCAAGCGCGCTACCTCAATCAACGGTACTACCAGTTCGCCCTCGACTCCGAACTCCAGTACCAGCCACCGCTATACGGACTTTTTGACCCATCATTCTACGAGGAGATCCAGCGACCACCACCACCTCCACCACCTCAGGATTGAGGTGCAGTGAGTTGTATCTTTTTCCCGGTCTTTTTACTTTATTACTTCCTTTATTTTTATCTCTCGAGCATTGGGGACAATGCTCAATTTTATTCGGGGGGTAGGAAAATAAAATTGACCATGTATCTTTAAATTTTTCGCATTTTAATTTCTTAGGTGCTAGTAGTTTTACTCAATTTTTGACTAGGGTTGGAGGCTGTACCAAAAATCCTAGGATTATTAAATTGAGCTTTTTAGCTAGCTTGCATTTTTATTTTTTAGGAGTAGGTTAATCAAATAGGAATTGTTTTAAATTGAATTAGGCTAAGGTTTAGACAATTGGCCATGATATCAAAAAATCCGAATTTTTAAATAATTAGCGATCTCAAAGTGAACAATTAATAGCTAACCATGAATGTTGACCAAAATCGCAAACCCTATAAATTTTTATTGTTGAGTAATTTATTTTTACAAAGTCTTTTAAGCTTGATAGTGTTTTAGAATACCCATTTATTATAAATAGACCCCTAGCGAAACTATGCAATAATTTCTTGTATGAATGAATACTTGGAATTGTGTGTAATCATGGTGCTTGTGACACAAAAATATTTTATTTTTCAGAAAAATACAAAAATACAAAAAAATCAGAAATGAGAAAAATAAAAAAAATAGAAAAATCCAGAAAAAGAAAAAAATAGAATAAAAGATGGAGGATAAAAAGAGTACGGGTGCCTACGCAAGACTGGTTACCAATAGGCTCAAGAAAACCTCCTAAATTTTAAATTCTTGTACATATTTAATTTTTCAAAAATGTCACAAGTACCAACACACTTAGTTGTCATACTTTGCTCCAATCAATTGGGAAGAAAAATTAAAATTTATATCATTAGAATTCCTATTGATTGGAAGGGATCCATTTATAATCGAAGGGGAAATTAATACTCTCAAATTTAAGGATATTTGTGAAATAAATTGTTTAATGATAATTCTTCTAGGGTAAGCATAATGAGGTCAAACATGGGGTGAATAAATTGTTCAAGGGAGAGGTCATGAATATTTTAGAGTTCTAAATTTTTATTGTCATGCTAATTGTACCAAACCCAAGTTCTAATTTAATTTTTAACAAGACCTTGAGATTGTATGGTTTAACCTAGACCGGACCTTTGACCAGCTGGGATGTCGTTGCTTGAGGACAAGCAACAATTCAAGTTGAGAGGCGTGATCAGAGTCAAAATAACGATGATTTACGTAGGATTTTGGCTTAGGTTTTGTATATTTTCTCACACTTATGTTTACTTTATTAGAGAAAAAGGCTACTGTCACCCTTCTTTATGTTTTATTGTAGAAAACAAGTTTTGGGACTATTTTACATCAAATGGAGCTAGAATCAGGTCAATCGGATCAGCGACGCTCATCGACTAAGTCTCTGTTACGGTCCATATTGCCTAATACGGACCAGGCCTAGCACAGACCAGGAGATAGCGCTGGAAGCATTAAACCCTAACCGTCAAGGACCTAATACGGACCGTATCACCTGATACGGCCCGTATCCGAAGGCATCTCTTGGGGAATAACTGCCGACAGCTGTTTCCAGATCAGTTTCTTAGCCCCTACTCAACCTCTACACGTCCCTCCACTCCTATATAAGGCCCCTGGGCAGAAGGAATAATCATCTTTGTAATTAGGGTTAGATTTGATTAAAGAGAGAAGAGAGGAGTGCTTGTAACAATGCCGTTCCGCGGCTAAGTTCCTTTTCTTAGGGCTAGGCAGTAAACCTTGTTACTCTTGATGTTTTGATATATGTATTTCTGTTGATTATGGTTTCTTGTTGTTGTAGCAAAATGCTTTTGTGATTTACTATCTCTTCATCTAACTTCAATGATCTAGTTTGAGTCCGTTAGGGTAGTGACAGTACTTTAATGGTAAGAGAAACTATTTGTATGAATTAGCCTCGTTGAGATCTATTAGGTTTATGTGAAGAAAACCTTAGCGGGGAAACCATAAACCAGACCAACAAAACGCGTACCAAATTCTATCACATGCGTAAAGAAATTCGCAGTGATCTATGTAGTAATTTGGGGTATTTGAGAGATCAGACATTTGCGTAAGGTAAATCGCAGTGTCCTATGTAGAATCTCGGTGAAAGATCTGTCATTCTTGCGTAACATAAATCGCAATAACCTATGTGGTGTCTTTCATTAAACAACAACAGGAAATCAGACGCAACAGGAATATATTGTCAAGGCGGATTGGTGGCAATGGTGTGCCGAAACCCTAGGAATTCTCATCTCTATCTTTATTTTAATTACTTTTAATTGCTTCCTAATTTACATTGATCACATCAACATCTCTCAATTTACATATTTCGTCTAGTCTTTCGAAAGATTGTGATTCGATCGCTCAAAGCATTGAACCAATATTCCCTGTGGATCGACCTCGAATTTACTACTCGATAGGATTGTGCACTTGCAGTCCGAACCGATAGCATTTACGAGTTTATAAATATTAAAAGAAACATTGCTCTCTTTTGAGTGATCAACTACTCAGACATAGTCAAAAAGCAAATAAAACAAATGACAGAAGAAGTAGCCATGGCAAAACCCGAATAACATAGAAGATCCGTGAAGAAATTTCGTCTTTCGCTTCTCAACTTCGTCTCCAAGCCAGCCGTGAAGTCCCAACCCTAGGAATTGTCCTCCTGCTCCAGCATCAGCTCTCAGGTGCAAGAAATCCCATCTTATAGATTTTCTGGCCGACCTTTTCCTTCAATTAGCCTCTGTTTCCAATTCTGCTTCTGTTTCTGGAAAAGTCTGACGCAACCCGCATCGGATGTGACGCGGGCCGCGTTCCTGTGTCTTTGGCTCAGATTGTAGATCTTCTTGCAAGCTTTCCGAAAAGTGGTCATACTCAAAACGGAGTTACGAGTCAAAAGTTATGACTGTTTTAAGTTCGGGTGCTGAAATTTCAGCATCCTATGGATGGTGTCCTGGTCGTGTCTGTGGTCAAGCAAAGGGTTGTACGGTCCGCATAAGAAGGTACACGGACCGTGTATAAACCTTCGAATTCTATATTCTTCTTCGGTTTCACCCGTTTTCTGCAAAGTAAGAACAAATGCACAGCAGTACCACATTCTAAAGATATTCAATGAAATAAACACGATTTGACAGTTTTAGGCACAGGTTTTGGTACAGAAATTGGTCGGAATTATAGATCAAATAACGAGACATCAGGCATTCATTTTCTCCTTTATTATTGTAACATCTCTTTTTAGCCTATAAATAGAGACTTTGTAAAGATAAGATGTAACATACAATTAGAAGAGAATAAAATTATATTTCTGCTCTTTCTATCTCTCCTGTTATTTACTTACTTTTGTTGCAACTTTATTTTAATTTTATAACACGTTACCAGCACGACTTGCTCGGAAGAAGTCGCAAAGCTATTATGTAAGTAATTTATTTGATTGATTACTATATCTTTCATTAATTTAAATTTCATTTGAATTTTTATTATGATTTTTTTTAGTTTATAAGAATCATTCTTTGAAGTGAATGATGGAATAATAACTTGAAGTTATTATCAAAACTAAATATTTATCAAGAACCTGAAGTTTGTTTACTCGAATATAATAATAAGAATAATAACATGAGGTTATTATTAGAATTGTTTAGAACCTGAAATTCTATTAGAAATTTTAGTATAAAATAACCAGTAGTTATTATAAACTTAATATAATAATCAGCAGTTATTATAGGACATTGGATAAATAATAACCTGAAGTTATTCCCAATTAAAAATCTGAAGTTTTATTAGAAAATCAATATAATAACCAGAAGTTATTATAGGACATTGGATGAAAATATAACCCGAAGTTATTTCAAATTAAATTTTACAATTGCGCAACCAAGCAATTTAATAACCATAAGTTATTAAATAAATATTTTACTATAACCTGAAGTTATAATATTAACCTGAAGTTATATAATATTAACCTGAAATAATATAATATTAACATGAAGTTATTACTACATTTAAATTTATTTATATATTTATGCAATTTACATATTCTTTTTTTATATTTATTTATCTCCCTTTTCATAACCTGAAGTTATGATATTAATAACCTGAACTTATGAGATTTATAACTTGAAGTTGTGGCATTGATAACCTGAAGTTATGATATTAATAACCTGAAGTTATAACATTTATAACCTAAAGTTGTTATGGAATTGATAACCTGAAGTTATGACATTAATAATTTGAAATTATTAATACATATCTATTTTGTAGTACATATGACAAATATCACAAAGCTTGAATTTATCTCCTTTCTCATTTATCATAACTCGAAGTTATGGTATTAATAACCTGAAGTTGTATTTTGTTATAAATACGTATTAATGGAAAATAAGAAATACAAGTGTCCTAAAGATGTTTGTTAAAGATGTGGGATGGAAAATCATTGGTCGCGTACATGTTGTGCGCCCAAGCATTTGTAGTGCTTTATCAAGCCTCAATCGAGAAAAAAATGGAAAAATATAGAAACTAATTTGACTGAAAATGAAGAAATTTCTTCTAGAATATTGATATTATTACTTAGAGATCAAAGTAGTTTATTTTTATTCTATTTTTATTCTTGCATTCTTTTATTTTAAAGAAAAATGACTGACGCATTGATAAGTAAAGAAGATCCATGTATAGTAGACAGTGGAACAACTAATACCATATTGAAAAGTAAGAAATATTTTTCACAATTGCATCTTGGTGAGACTAATATTCACACTATATTTGGCACAAGTAATTTAATAGAAGGCTCTGGAAGAGCTATTTTGTTACCTGAAGGAACAAAATTAATAATAAATGATGCATTATATTCAAGTAGATTCAGAAGAAATCTACTAAGCTTTAAAGATATTCGAAAGAATGGTTTTCATATTGAAACTATGAATGAGAAAAATTACGAATATATTCATATCACATCTATTAAGAATGGCCAGAAAATCATAATTGAAAAAATACATGCAATGTCCTCTGCTATATGGTACTTACATAAGTACATTAAAATCAAATATGGTTACTAACCCGAAGTTAGTTGTCCCAAAGTTATTTACTTTGTGGCATGACAGATTGGGTCATCTAAGAAATATAATGATGAGGAGAATAATTGAAAGTGCAAATGGGCATCTCTTAAAGAACCTGAAGATCCTATTATCAAAAGAATTGTCATGCGAAGCATGCTCTCTTGGAAAACTAATTACAAGGCCATCTCCAAATAAAATTGGACCTGAAGCTCCTTCATTTTTAGAAAGAATTCAAGGAGATATATACGGGCCAATTACACCTCCATGTGGACCATTTAGATACTTTATGGTGTTAATTGATGCATCAACACGCTGGTCACATGTGACTTTGTTAGCAATAAGAAATGTTGCGTTTCCTAGACTATTAGCACAAATTATCCAATTGGGAGCCAATTTCCCGGATTGTCAAATTAAAAGAATCAAGCTTGATAATGTAGGTGTGTTTACTCTCAAACTTTTAATGATTATTGCATGTCTATTGGAATGACGGTAGAACATCCAGTGACCCATGTTCATACACAAAACGATCTAGCAAAATCATTGATTAAAAGGTTGCGATTAATTGCTAGACCTTTACTTATGAAATCTAATTTACCGTCTTCTGCATGAGGACATGCCATATTACATGCTGCTGCACCAATAGGTTAAGGCTAACTGTAGATCATAAGTATTCCCCGTTACAATTGGTCTCTGGAAGAGAACCAAATTTGTCCCATCTAAAGATATTTGGTTGTGCAGTATATGTTCCAATTTCTTCTCCACAACGCATAAAAATGGGACCTCAAAGAAGGTTGGGAATTTATATTGGTTTTAACTCTCCTTCTATTATTAAATATTTAGAACCATTAACATGAGATGTTTTTACAGTAAGATTTATTGATTGTCATTTTAATGAATCAATATTCCAAATTTAGGAGACGAAAAACATAAGCTGAATAAACAAGTAACTTGGAATTCATCATTATCTTATCTTGACCCACGGAGTGGTCAATGTGAACTCGAAGTTCAAAAGATAATAAATTTGCAAATAATTACAAATGAATTGCCTGATGCATTTATATATATAAATAGAGTTACTATAAACACACCTGCTCGAATTGACATTACAAAAATATCTAATGAATCTAATGTGTGTAGAAAATGTGGAAGACCACTTGGTTCTAAGAATGTAAATTCACGTAAAAGGAAAGAGTAGATAAAGCAGTTGGTCCAACCCCTGAAGAGGTTGATGGTAGTACTTCTGAAGAAGTCAATAAAACCCTATAAGAGGTTGATAGTTGAACTCCTGAAGAAGTTGATAAATCCCAGAAGAGATTAATGGTAAAACTTCTGAAGAAGTTGACAAAACCCTAAAAGAGGTTGATCAAGTTCTAGAAGAAACATATGTTAATGAAATCCTTGCATTTGCTATAGCAAGCAATGTTATAAACGAAGAAGGCAATGTGCCAAAAACTCTGGAAGAGTGTAGATACAGTAATGATTGGCCTAAATGAAAAGATGCTATACAAGCTGAATTAAGCTCATTAGAAAAACGACAAGTATTTTGGACCTATAGTCCAAACGCCCAAAGATGTTAACCCTGTAGGTTACAAATGGGTATTTGTTATAAAAAGAAATGAGAAAAATGAGATTGTGAGATATAAAGCAAGACTAGTGGTGAAAGGCTTTACACAAATACCTGGAGTCGATTATGAAGAGACGTATTCACCAGTAGTGGATGCGATAACTCTAAGGTTTCTAATAAGTCTCACAGTTACATAAAATCTAAAAATGCGACCTATGGATGTCGTAACAGCATATTTATATGGTTCACTTGATAGTGACATATACATGAAAATCCCCGAAGGATTGAAAATGCCTGAAGCATATAAATCAAAACATAGAGAAATGTACTCTATAAAATTAAGAAGATCATTATATAGACTAAAACAATCAGGCCGAATGTGGTACAATCGACTGAGTGAGTACCTTCTAAAAGAAGGATATAAAAATAATATAATTAGTCCGTGCGTTTTTTTATTAAAAGATCAAATCTTGGTTTTGCAATCATTGCAGTGTATGTTGATGATTTGAATATTTTTGGATCTCCTGAAGAGACTCAAAATACCGTAAAATTATTGAAAAATGAGTTTGAGATGAAAGACCTTGGTGTAACTAAATTTTGTCTTGGTCTGCAGATCGAGCATCTAAATAATGGAATATTTATCCATCGATCAAATTATGTTGAAAAAATACTAAAGAGATTCAATATGGATAAAGCTCATCATTTGAGCACACCAATGGTCATACGACCGCTAAATGCAGAAAATGATCATTTTCGCCCGCAAGAAAATAATAAAAAAGTGCTTGGTCCTGAAGTACCATACTTAAGTGCAATCGGAGCATTATTATATCTTGCAAATAATACAAGACCCGATATTGCATTTGCAATAAATATGTTAGCAAGATATAGTTCCAAACCAACCAGAAGACATTGGAATGAAATTAAACACATATTTTGATATCTCTACGAAACTAAAGATATGGGGTTATATTATCAAAAGGATATAAAATCCAAATTAATTGGATATGCATATGCAGGATATTTGTCAGATCCACATAAAGCACAATCCCAAACGAGATACGTATTCACCTATTGTGGAGCTACAATTTCATGGCAATTGACAAAGCAAACTCTAACGGCAATATTTTCAAATCATGCCGAATTGATCGCCTTATACGAGGCGGGTCGAGAATGCTTTTGGTTACGGTCAATGATTCAAAACATTCAAGAAGAATGCAGACTTGAAAATATCAAGGAAAATCCTACTCCGCTGCATGAAGATAATGCAGCATGCATTGCACAAAAAAAAAGGATATATCAAAGGAGACCGGACTAAACATATTACGCCAAAGTTCTTTTCGACACATGACCTACAAAAGGAAGGCGTAATAGATTTTGCCAAGTCTGGTCAATCGACAATTTGGCAGATCTATTCACAAGATCTTTGCCGACAAAGGTTTTTGAACAACTCACAAAGAAGATAGGTCTATATTGATTGAAGAATATTTAATGATATCAAAATGAGGGGAAGCATTATACGCACTGTACTTTTTTTCCCTTACTGAGTTTTTATCCCAATGGGTTCTTGGTAAGGTTTTTAATGAGGCAGTACACGGTCCTGAAGTATCGTGTTAATATTGATCGTGAAGTATCATATTAATATTGATCCTGAAATATCATATTAATAGCGTATAATGAAATATGAACATCCAAGGGAAAGTGTTGTAAATCAAATTTAATATGATGTATGTGGATGTTCATTTTGTAACCCCCAATTTTAATTCTCAATTCATTGCCCCACTACTCCATTACTATGGACATTTATTTTCTCCTTTATTATTGTAATATCTCTTTCTAGTCTATAAATAGAGACTTTGTAAAGACAAGATGTAACATACAATTAGAAGAGAATAAAATTATGTTATTGCTCTCTCTATCTCTCTTGTTATTTACTTACTTTTGTTACAACTTCATTTTAATTTTATAACAATTAGTTAATTCATTGTTTGATTACGTATAAACCAATTTCCGCACTAGGTCTTCATGGGTCATTTACAATATCAATATCACTTGTATAGCTAGCCCATCTAAGCACTTCTAAACATGGCCCAATAATTATACTAACTAAGACCCCACTATTTGGATCCATATCCTCTCCGGTACCGTAAAAAAATTTCTTCATTTTACGGTTTGAGATTAACTCCCAACCGGTTTGGGATTCGGGCTGAGAGAGGGGGCAGTATTATTGGGCTTTGAGATTCGTGCCAAGTTAAAAAGAACGGTCCAGATCAAGTAAAAGATTCGTCCCAACCGATTTTGCCGGTCGTTGATGGATATGATTGCTGTAGTGTTGTAATAGATTCCCTATTACGGTACCAGAGGTGATGTGAATTCCCACTATTTTGCCATATTACATCTCAAATACTAACTCAATAAACATTATCTCAAAAATATTAATTTCAGCAGTAGGATCCTTGCTGGAAGGTTTTTTCTTTCCATTGCCCAAATCTCAGTTGGAGAAACTTTTTGTTTAATAATACAAAAAAATTCATGAGGCCGCCCAAATCTTGTGGCTTGCCTCCTGAACCTAATTGAGAGCTGCAAATAAAACCCAAAATGCCTTTTGTTATTAAAAAAAAAAAATGAGTAGCTAATTTGATTCATGGTAATAATTAAGCTACTCATGGAAACATTTTAAGTATTGTTAGTAATCTGGAGAACTGGATTAACCAGGTCTAGATCTTTAAGTCTTTCAATATTTACTGACAATTTTCATGTCACGTTGTAGTAGATAGCCGACCGACTCAACTAAACGATGCACTTTGACATTTTCTGCATGTTACTTTAATTAACATTTCATGTAAGAATTTGGTCCCACCAAATAATAGAAATTCACAAAACCAGTTCCGATCCATTTGTGCTCTATCAATGCATGGGTACCAAACTGGTTATATGCAGGAAGCAAACAAGAGACAATGAACTCAAAAATAAGTTTCTGGCAAGGTGATTACAGTTTGTTTTGCATGGGGTGCTAGTATATTTTTGCTCTTAATTTCTTTATCCCCCTTTTCTGGTGCTTGTAATATATATCTTCTTGTGCTGTACTAGAGCATTTTTTACTGTTATTTCAAAACCTATATATAATATGGCTTAAGCTTCTTAATTGTTACGTACGCTTGCATCAGATTAGATATTTCTTTGCAATTACACGCAGATCTCTATAAAATTACAATTTGAAAGAAGACATTTTTTTTTTCTCAACATTACTTTCACATACTATTAATTCCTATCCTAACATATCATATACTTTTGTTGAGTGCATCCATGGATCAAAGCATTGGCTAAAATTTGGTGCAAGCAAGTCTTCATCCATACCTAATTGAAATTTGATGCAAGCAAGTTTTCACCATACTACACTTGATGTAATATATAAAATATCTTTATCATATACACAAGTGTGAGAAGCAGAGAAACAGATATGGTTAGGCATATTTTTAATTGACATCAAACTTTGCAAAATATATTAAAGGACGCTGATAACTGTTCCCGCACATAACTTCCATAACTAACTTGGGGGACCATCCCCGCATAATTTCCTTATATAATACATATCGTTCTCGCACAAGTATTAATACCTATGAACGAAAGTATTTATACCTATGCATGAAAGTATTTATATCTATGCACGAAAGTATTTTAACGTAAATAATTATCTCCCTAACTAAATCTCCCAGATTGTCATAGCACCATAAATACCTGTGGGGGACCACTCAAACAAACTGGGGGGGGGGAGGGTGGCAGGGGGGACCATACACGTTTCTAAAAAATATCAATATTGTTATAACTATATGGGGAGACCGCAATACTTAATATTTTTTTACATATAACACTGGATGACGTCTGAAAGTATTAATATCAAGTATTTAAAGTATTTATACATATGTATTGAAGTATTTATATGTATATACATTGTACAAAGTTTAATCTTCAGGTACACATCAAAATATTAATATCTTATTTTGCAAATATTAATATCTTATTTTGCAAGAATTGATGCCTATGCACTGAAGTATTTATTCCTATAAGGTCAACTATTTTTGTTATAGAAAAGTTGATGCGGGGATACGAGATCCCTACTACTTCATTAGAGGAAGGTTGACGCTGAGACCATTGAGGGACTGAAAAAGGGGATCATCATATCGAGTTATGCATGCAAGTATTAATATCTTATTTTGCAAGTATTAATCTGTTATTTCTCAAGTATTTATACCTATGAAGGTTGATGCGGGAACAAGTGCAGGGACTGAGAAAGAGAATACCATATAATTAGTGGGGACCATAGTACAACCTTCATCTATTGTAACTACGGGAACAGAGGGGGGACTGGAGTGCGGGAATGAATATAATTATTCTATATTAAAGCGCGCTTTGTAATTATATACAATATATCTCCATCATTTTAAGTAGGATTTACAAAATTTTCGCCATGCCGATAAAAGTTAAAGACAGGTTTTGCTAGGGTATACATTTTTTTTTCTGTAATATTACGAGCACACAAAAAAAGGTTTAAATTGAAAAAAAAATACCTGGAAAATGAACTCATGGAATACGAGTAAAATGTTCCGTAGAATTTTCAGGAATTAGACCTTTCATTATGTAGTACTTTAGCTCCGCGGCACGCCATCTATCTTTAAATATACCAAACTCCGAATCCATATCCTCCCAGGTACCTGAAAAGGGAATCTTTTACAATTACTTGATCTGGACCGTTCTTTTTAACTTGGCACGCATCTCAAAGCCCAACAATACTGCCCCGTGCGCTAGCCCGAATCCCAAACCGGCTGAGAGTTAATCTCAAACCGTAAATAGCTAACTGTAAAAGAGAATCTTTTACGGTACCTGGGAGGATATGGATCCCCAAACTCCACATCACACCTTTTATCTATCTGAAAAATATTTTAACATTTACCAATGTAGTTATAAATTTTTGTACTCCAACTAGTTTTCGCATATATTAATTGAGGGTTCAAATGCACCATAATTTTGTGCTCCAATATGTTCCACATCTTTTAGCTTTGTTTTCAAAGTCCGAACAGTTGATCCGAACAGCTCAACATGATCTTTATAATGAAATATATTTGGAGATCAAATTTTACATTTTTTAGAATTTTTTTACTATTTTTTTAAATAGGTACAAAATCACTGTTTTAAGGAGATTCTAGACCATCCGAAAAAGTGATATTGTATCTATGTAAAAAAATAGTAAAAAAATTCTAAAACATATAAAAGTTGGTCTCCAAGAATATTTTATTATAAAGATCATGTTGAACAGTTCAGATCGACTGTTCGGACTTTGAAAATGGAGATAAAAAATATAGAGCATATTGGAGCATAAAATTATGGTGCATTTGAACCCTCCTCATATTAATTACCCACATAGCTCAACAGATTTTAAAATATTGAATTTTTTTCATTCACATGCAAATTTGGTATTTGGAAGAATTATCTACGGCACATGAAGTATGGATCGCTGTAGAATTTGTATTGTTCATTGGGTTCAGGTGCAAAATTCCAGTAGCACAGGTGGTGCTTGGCATAAAAAATTCATTTGGGGCCGATTTTGTAATTCAATGTAATTTTTAAACCAAAGAAAAGGTAATAAGATGAAGTATAAAAGCTAATTAAGAAGCAAACATACCGCTTGCACTTTAGCGGTATTATTATTTTCTTTTCCCTATCATACAAAAGACAAGCAACAAAAATTAATATTAATGCAATTTAATATCTGGTGCTACATTCACATGTGCGTTTTGCGAAATTTGCAAACTTTTCAAAAGTCAAAACATTAAGGGTTATCTCTGCAAAAAGAAAAAGAAAATCTAAGATTCTCTACTAAAATTATACTCTGTTTTTAGTCATAAATATATACAGATCATTTTTCTTTTCTCTTATATTTTTTGTAGTGCAAATTGAGTACGAAGAGGTCGAAAGAGGAATACTTTAAATGTACATTTAAGAAATATCATTTTAAAGTTTGAATTATATTATTTAAAACTTGTTAGAGATATGCACGATTTCTTCATTAGTATTGCTAATTTTCTGGTTTGTAATGGGTGAATTATTTTCATTTATTTCGGTAATCATGAACATTTTCAAAAGGGTAAATTTCGCCGGAGGTCACTAAACTTTGTTCTTTGTCACGAATTGGTCACTCAATTTTGATTTGTCCCTCCATAGCCACTGAACTTTTATTTTGTCCAAATCAAGTCACCCTATAACTTTTTCATCCAAAATATTAACGGAATATAACTTTTCCGTTAGTATTTTGAACGGAATGAGCATATTCCATTAAATTTTTGGACGGAATGAGCATATTCTGTTATAATTTGGATGGAAAAGTTATAGGGTGACTTGATTGTGACAAAATAAAAGTTCAGTGGCTATGGAGGGACAAATCAAAGTTGAGTGACCAATTCGTGACAAAGGACAAAGATTAGTGACCTCCAGCGAAATTTACCCTTTTCAAAACCTAAAAGCATCTTCACTTTTATTAAAAAATATTCCTCCAAATGCCAAATTGGATCAGACACCACATGAAAAAAAAAAGTATCTTTAAAAAGAACATGTAATATGGCATCTAAGGGTGTGCTACAAAATTTTATATATAAAAAAAGGGGAGGGGAAGAGAGGCCAACTTTTTTATTAATAGAAAGTTAAAAAAATATCGCTAAAGGGTGGTGTTTCTGTGGACTAAAAAGATATAACAAGTCAATTATGTGATTTGTTGTGGACAAAAAGATACCTAAAATTATGATATTAATTTTAGGTTATCAAAATAAAAATAAATAAATATGTTCTCAAATAATTTATATAGGCTGTGTATTAAATTTAATGTAATTATTTGACCTTTAATTAAGAACCATTCGATAAATTAATGTCGGTTTTCAAATTGTACTTAATTTGATACAAACCTATATAATTTACAATAAAATATTTGTAGCTTAACTTCTTTTGTTTTTTTATAATTATTTTTTTGTTCTACTGTGACAGTTTTCAAGTAAATTTGTATCAATATAATATGTTACTCCATATTTTTACCTGATTTCTCAGAGTAGGAGCTCCATGATGAAAAATCCACTGTGCATCAACTACCCCCATCTTGTAAAGTGCAGGCTTTCATTTGAAAAAAAAAAAAAATTAGAAAACCAAATGTTAGTTTGCAAAGTTGAGCAAGAAAATTGTTTCATTCAACTTCTTTATTAATTTTTGATGAAATACAGGGAAGGTTTCCACCCAATTATATGATGTTATAGAGTTGGAGACTTAATTCATTTTTCAAAAGAATTATTTTTGATAATTATAACTGATTAATTAGGGGCCTACCGAAAGAGGTGCAAAAAGAATATTTTCAAGCAATTGAATTATTTTAATCTCAAGTTTAATTTCTTTTAAAATAAATGACTCCAAATTAATCACTCCTGAGAAATTGAACGGGAATATAAGGGTTTTTATGAAGAACATTTACAATTTTAAAATAAGGTCAGTTATGCAAAGTTGAAATTAATTCCCTCTAGAGAAGAATCAATAATCTCAAAGAACAGTTTTAATTAGCTTGTTTACTTGAACAAATTTATTTAATAAAGCAAGAAGTTACCTCGGCACAATTCCTAAGGGCAAAATCAAGCCCCCAGCCATGAACCAAGTCATTCTATAACAAATTTAATAACTTGTCAATAGCAATATAGAATGAGGAGGGATCTGATTACAACACTTTTGAGTTACTACAAAGTTACCACAATCATTTTTTTCATTTTCAAAGTCCAAATCGTCAATCCAAATTGTTCAACATGATCTCCACAATAAAATGTGCTTGCAGATCAAATTTTACATTTTTTGAATTTTTTACTATTTATTAAGATGGGTACAAAATTCAATAGTATGAATTTGACTAGTTTTGTGCCATCCTTTTTCTAGTGCTTTTGAGTTGAGATGGCAAGAGGCATCATCCCCATCGGAGATGGCTGGTTCTCCGTCCAGCGCAACCACCAGCTCCAGCAGACGCAACAGACACAGCACAGTTCACTATCTCACAAGAGATCCAACAAGGGACCGTTTACCTTTTCAAGAAGGAAAAAATCTCACCATAACTTTAGCCGCTACAGCAACCCAGGTAAGTTTTTTCAAGCAAGTCTTTCCCTCATCATCATAGTACTCCTCTAGCACGTCAAGGAGATGTCAAAGGCATTAAATCCTCTTGTACTCTATTCGGCTTGCTCCATGCCCCATCCCCTTAGGCATTCAATGCCATTAATGGCAACTCTCCCCACTATACTACAAGTTTCATCCAGAGCCACAGGAGTTCACTCAACCACATTAACTCCTCTCTTCCAACCACCGCCATAATGGCTCACAGGAGGAACCCAAACCCGTTAACGGTTTCCCCACTAACTCCGATACCACCCTCAACCATCAACCCGATTTCAGCTGCCGATTCAACCTTACCAGCTTTCCCCGCCTCTCCTGCAAACCGCAACCCGCCTTCTAAAACCCGCACCGCTACCACCGGCCAAACATACTCGCAAGAGACCCGAACCCCTCCTCATCATGCACCATACTACCAACGACATGGCTACCCACCGTGGCATCACTACATGGACCTCAACTCGTGGCTGAGCCAAACCGACCCTTCCTTTCAGCACCTCTCGGGAACACAAGCTGCTGCCACACCCGAACCTTTACCACTGCCCCCAAACCCAACAAAGCAAATCTGGAAAGGCTGCTGTTATAACTGCCTCCAACTTGGTCACGATCAAAACGGTTGCACGAGCGACCAACGCATGTGTGCCAAGTGTTGGGAAAAGGGACACGAGGCCAAACAATGCACTCGGCCAAAGACCGTAAACAAACAAAAATTTGACCCCCTCACGCCTCGTGGTAATTTGGGTGACTCCCTACTACCCAAGAATCGGCCAAAACTTGCCACGGTTTTCATTCCCGAGACTCCACAAATGAAGTACGACACTATTGAGTTACATCGAGGCGTCGTCATTGATGCGAGATTATGACCCAACCATTCCATGCACATCGTTCAATCTATTCTCATGTCAACTTGTAAGACAGATTTGCCTTTCCTATAACACATATCGGGGGTCCCCAATATCTCTTGATCCTTCCTCTCGATCAAAACCGCCACCAATTCCTAGACTCATTTGCAAAACTACTTGAGACCCTAGGCTATGTGGCCTTTCCTTGGTCGCCCGCGGTAAACGGATATCCCATGTCTCTTAACTACAAGGCTTGGATAGAGCTTAAAAGGCTCTCTCCACAGGCATAGATCACCTCCTCGCCGAAGTTAGCTCATTTGGGATCGTCCTCGATCACACACCTCTATGCTCAAGCCCAACTCCATCGAGCGCATGATGGTTGTCGTCGCCATTCCCAGCCTTGATGAAATTTCGGAGGGCATTCATATGTGGATTCGCGGCATCTCGAGAATTGTTGAGGTGGCCGTTCATGGCTGGATAGAGGAAGCCCTGCCCCTCACTCCCGATAGAGACACGACCCCTACAACGGATTTCTTCGAAAAGGTCCGTCATGAAAATGCTAAAGCCATCGCTATTGCCGGCTCCTCAGCCGCGGCCGAGGGCAAGGGGACAGTGGCAATTGAGATCGACACCTTGCTAACGGCATGGGAAAGCTTGACGGCGGGCCCGAAAAAATCAAAAATAGAAACCATCTTGCAGGAATCCAAGCAGGTCTACCCCAGGGTCTTTACTGTGCGGCCGGCAGCCACGAAACACCCGCTCGCGACCCCGCGACAAATTGCTGCTACTCCCGGTCTTCAGGGCAGTCAGGCTAAGCCAGGGAACATGGTTCATGAATACGCACTGGATCCATCCAATTCGCAGCAAAACATAGAGCATATTAGCTACATCCTAGGTACTGTACCAAGTACAAATAGTCCTCTGCATAACGGTTCTACTACAGACAGCATGGGTGGTGGGACCCGCCCGGCACAGGAAATTCAAATTTCAAACACTCCTCACTTTACAGCTGCCAACTACTGCCCTCACGCAACACCTACCCCCCACATAATCCTGCTTCCGCACAGCTAAGCAACCCAATCCAACATCCTGAAATTTTGGGCTCGGCCCAATCCATTTCGATCCCTTTAATCGGGCCCTGTTATTATTAACACAAACCGGCCCCAAGGAAGCCCTCCAGCTACATTAAACCTGAATAATAACACACCTCCAAATATCAACCCAGCCACACTAGACCTTGCAATTTCCCCACCCCCAACTCGGGACCCTCTTCCTCCAGCAGCTCATCCGGATCTGGATCAGACCCGCACGCATGCCGGTGCTTTGGCGGACCCGATACCAATCTCCCCATCACCACCCACCTCCCTTATAGAACCTATGCTTTGTGATCCGATCCCCATCTCCACCCTCCTTCCTACTCTACTCCAAGCCTCCCAACTTGAGGGGGCTGTCGCCGATGGCGCACCACTAATACCAAAGGCCGAGCCTGCCGTAGATCCAATGGAGGAGGAGCCATCGGAGTACTTTTCGGAGAAAACTTCAGAACTTGGTCGCTGCGGCGGTCGAGCAATTTCAAAATGACTCGGACCCACCACCGGGATTCGAGCACATTTCTGCTATGGTTGATATTGCCAATTTCAACCATACTCAACTACCTCCTGCATCTGAACCGAATGAGCAAGTGGGATCTAACTCGGGTTATACTCTGAATACTCCCTACTCCCCATATGCAACAGAAAGTAGCAAGTGTGAGTTTGAAGATGAGATGAGAGAATACAGAGAGGAATGTGAAAGGGAAGAGGAGTTACGTGAGCAGGAGAGGGCTTACCAGAGTGCTCTCGCAGACCCCGAGCAGACACACCTAGTCGAGCAAGATGAGGTAAGACCAACGGTGCATGCCGACCCTGTAAGTGCTGCCAATAACTCGGCGCCTTCGGATTCGGCCAAACAAACCCAGCTGCGTCAAAGTGCCCGCTTACTGGAGCAAGGAAGACAAGGTGATTAAGCATTACACTCCAAAGAAATCAAGAAATGTCAAGTCCCCCAAGGCGAAGAAGACAACACCGAAATCTCTTGATCCAAAATGCAAGGAGGAATTAATTCGGGCATTACAGGAAGATGCACTGGTTGATAATCCCCTTCAACCGTCGATTATTGAAGAAATTGACATGCTTTGCGGTCTACAAACGGGACTCGATTGCGGTGCAGGTTCCACAGCCAAACGCAACCTCCAGGTTGAACTAAACCTCAATGCAATAGAGGAAGGGGAGGGAAGTGGCTGAAGGAAGGGCAAGGAAGAAGAATCGGTATTGGCGGCTTTTGATTCCGATAGTGGGGATGACCTCTCGGAGAGGGAGGATGGAGATGACGCGATGCACTAGGAGCTCCCCACAAGACAGTTTGCCTTGTTATAGTGATGTTTTTGGGTTCTGAATGAGTAGTTAGCTATCACTAGTCAAGTGCTTTTTGTGTAACTGTCTTAATGAATCATGAACTTTTATTTCCTCTGAGCATTTTAAATTGGAATGTGCGTGGCTTATGTGACCCTAACAAATGCGCTATAATCAAAGAACTTGCGTGTGATGAAAATTCGGATTTTATTTGTTACCAAGAAACCAAGCTGAGTACTTGTGATATATTTAAAGTTAGGCAAGTGTGCCACTCAAAACTAAAAAATTTTATAACTTTGAATGTGGATGGAACAAGGGGGAGAATTCTACTCATGTGGAGTACTCTATTTACCTCTGTTGATTCCATCATTTTAAATTATTCGGTCACAGTGGTGATCAAAAGAGGAGATTTTACATTCATGTGTACAGGTGTGTATGGGCCACAGGACGATCCAAGCAAATGCCTTTTTTTGAACGAGCTGAGATCTATCAGAGCTATGAACAACCATCCATGGATTCTACTGGGTGACTTCAACCTGCTCCGTTCGGAACTCGACACCACATCGCAGGTAATTAACATTGGTACAATGCAGGACTTCAACAATTTCATTGATGAGGCGGGACTGCTCGAGACACCGCATGCTCTCCGAGTTAAACCGCATGCTCACCCGGGGAAAGGGAAGTTCAAATTCGAAAATTATTGGCTTAAATATGAGGGGATAGGGGATGTGGTTTGCCAAGCATGGAACTCGGTCTCCAACAGAAACCCAGGAAAAAATATTCAGTACAAAATATATGCGGTACAGCGCGCACTAAAAGCTTGGGCACACGAAAGATTTGGCAAAAGAGAAACTCAACTGCCCATATCAAAATGGGTTCTGCAGCAGTTGGATAGAGTCGAGGAACGTAGGGAGTTGAACTCGATCGAATTCAGACTCAAAATTAGATTGCGAGAACACATTTTTGCTTTTGCAGGGGACAAAGAGGCCAAATGGAAACAGCGCTCGGGAAATACATGGCTTAGGTTAGGGGATAAAAATACAAGGTACTTTCATGCGGTGGCCAACGGTAGGAAAAACACAAATACGCTGGCAACCATCTGTGACGAGGTGGGGAACACAGTGTCGGCACTCCAGATGCTGCAATACATCCATAACCACTTCCGCAGCCTCCTCGATCAGACCAAGGACGAATCCATGCCCTTCTCGTTAATGGGCAGGGTGGGACCTAGCCTGGCTGACGACCTAATGATCCTCGACCAACCGATTGACGAACAAGAGGTCAGAGATGCCATAAATGAGATGCCGACGAACAAGGCAAGTGGACCAGATGGTCTACTAGTGGAATTTTTTAAAGCCTTCTAGGAGATTGTTAAAACAGACATCATGACTCTAATGAAGAGTCCCGTCCTCTCCATGGACAGACTTAACAAGGCGGCAATCACACTAATCCCCAAAAAACCAAACCGTACCACCGTATCAGATTACAGACCCATCAGCATCATCAACACAGTGGCGAAAATAGTTATGAAAGTTTTGGCAAACAGACTCCAGCCCCACCTCCAGAACCTCATCTCCCCAAACCGAACGGCGTTCGTTAAAGGTCGGTCAATGATGGAGTCATTCCTATCGGCAAGGGAATTCCTAACTTTCTGCTCTAAGGAAAAATTACCGGCAATTCTATACAAGGTGGATTTTGAAAAGGCTTTCGATACGATTAATTGGTGCTTTCTTACAAACTTACTCATCGAGCAAGGGTTTCCCCCGAAATGGCTTTCCATGGTACTAAATGCGCTCAAATCCTCTTCCTCTGCTATCAGGATAAATGGTTCTCTTACGAATTTTTTTGTACACCGAAGAGGCTTACGGCAGGGTGACCCACTATCCCCAATGTTGTTCATACTGGTCGCAGACTCTCTCAATAGATTCCTCCAAAATGCTCGACCCCTGATGCCGCAACATATCTTCTTAGCACCGAAAACAATCCAGTTTGCTGATGACACAATAATCATAGCGGAAGCGCATCCCGGCACTCTCAGGATAATACGACGGACGTTGAAGACATTTTCTGACTTAACGGGTCTGAGGATCAACCAATCAAAGAGTACGTTCGTCCCAATTGCGGTCCCAGGAAACCTCACCTAGGTAATCCAGGGTATCCTATCCTCACCGCCATCACAGCTTCCAATCAGATACCTGGGACTCCCCCTTTCAATTCAAAAACCTAGGCGTATTGATTTTCAGCCGATGTTAACTGCGGTTCAAGGGAAAATGGAGGGCTGGACATCAAACTTATTGTCTTATGGTGGGAGGATAACCCTGGTAAAGGCAGTGTTGTCAGCCATGCCACTGCATTTCATGCAAGCACTTCACCTGCCAAAGGGAGTAATCAAGCAATTGGATAAAATGAGAAGGGGATTTCTCTGGAAGGGAAACCAATCGTGCAAGGGGATAAACTGCCTAGTAAACTGGGAAAAGGTTTGTTCCCTCAAAGAACACGGAGGCCTGGGAGTGATCGACCTGATCATGAGTTGCCAAAACAGGTCGCTACTAACCAAATGGCTCTGGCGAATCGAAGCAGAGCCCGAGGGATTATGGGCATCAACGGTAAGGAGATTGTGGTATCCTCAGTGACAGATATTCAGCTTGCATCGGATCCATCGTTCATCGTCAGGGACTTGGCCCAGTTAGTTCCGTTTTTCCTGGCATCATCTTTTCAAGATAATGGTGTCAAGTGGCGATGGACACCTTCGAGGCTTTTTTCCTGTGCCTCGGCATATAAAGCAATGCAGCATAGGGGAGTAATTGAGGGGATACCGATGACATGGAAACTAAAAGTCCCGATGAAAGTAAAATTTTCATTTGGCCTATGATGGCAAACAGGATCCTAACACAGGAGGTGCTCATACACCGTGGTTGTAATTGTGCAGCAGGGATGCTACCTTTGCCCTTCCCAGTCGGCCGAAACAGGAGACCGCATCATGTGGGATTGCCCTTACTCGGTTAGATTCTGGAGAGGGATCTGTGCTCACTACAACATAGCGGTTGTGGGAGGGGCTAACCTTCTAAGGACCTGGTCAGAGGCAAATGGCGGTCTCACCAAACTGCAACAATTGCGAAGGGGACAGCTTTGGGCGGCTGGATTGTGGGCCCTATGGAGAGAACGGAACAGGAGACTATTCTCCAACCAGATGCGTCCGGTGTCATTATTGATAAATGATACAACATTTGAGATATTCTGGTGGTCAAATAGCGTTTAGATCCACTGTTGTTTTTCTGTTTTGTACATTACTGGCGGCACTAGATGCTAGATAGATGTTTTTGAGTCATTTTAAGTACTGAGGGTTCGTCCTCAATTGTAAATATCACTTTTTAATCAATATATCGTTGACGGCACTTCGCCGCCAACATTCAAAAAAAAAAGAATTTGACTAGTTTTTGTAAAATATTTAATAAATAGTAAAAAAATTCAAAAAAAATGTAAAATTTGATCTGCAAGCACATTTTATTGTGGAGATCATGTTGAACAGCTTGGATTGACGATTTGGACTTTGAAAATGAAAAAAAAATGGTTGTGGTAACTCAAAAATATTGTAATCGGATCCCTCCTCATATAGAATAACAACAGAAACTATATATGGTAATTTATACAAGAATTGAAGTACCTGAATCATGTGCCACACACATCTCCATGCATCTCTAGAAAATACAGGTGCCATTATCTCTATGAACCTATGGATAATTAGTTCAAAATTACAACAAGGGGGACTTATTTCCTAACCTTTGGAGCCAGACTAACAAAATATAGAAAATTGAAAATGTCATGAAAAGATCATGTCATACAACCATGACTTGTCTGTGTGTGTGTGTGTGTGTGTGTGTGTATAGTAAATATCTAACACAGTATGAACAAATGGGCATATCATATAAAAAAAAAAGGGATATGGGAGTCTGATGGAGGTGAGTAAGACTTCTGAAAAGCTACTTTATCTTTCTCATGTTTTATATGGATAGGTTAGAGATTTATCATTAATTAATTCTATTATGAAAGATGGATATATGTGAAAAAAAGAGCTACTATTTACTCTGCACACGGTGGTGGATTTCCAGTGCAATTGAATCGAGCATCCCTAGCTTCACTGTTAAGAAAAGGTAAATAAAATTGAACAATAAATGTTTGAAAATAAAATAAATTGGAAATAACCAATAGTTTCTTTGTTCATTGATCAGAAAATGTCCCCAGTACTTACCTCTAGGCCCCCAAATTAGTGTGATCTTAGTTTTTTTTTTCTTTTTAGTGTCATTGAAGTTAAAAATAAAGTTCTTTTTATTTTCTTCCTCATTAACACATGAATGACCTGTATTCAAAAGTTTTAGTATTGACCGACTGAGATCTCAGCCATGCCAAACACAGACAAATTTTACTGGTACAACACAGAACTTTTATTGAATAATTGAACTTGTTACGGTATGGTTCAATTAGTAGATTGACTGACTACCAAACTAATCCTTTGTAGCTACTACCAAGTTTCTCAAAAAAAGACTGACTAGCAAACAAAATGGTCTTACTTACACTTTGAAAATGAGAAAAACAAGCAATTCTCAAGTTGTGATATTGACAACCAAAAAAGAAAAAATAATAACTATTGTTGTCATAGTTCTTCAGAATCTTACTTGTGCACTTCGGTACCATTTCTTCTTTTTGTTACTTCATAAGCGATAAATTTACTCGACTCCAACGCTGGTTGTGAGATCTCCAAGTTGTATTTTTTCACCAATTTGATTTATCTACAATTGAAATAAATGAATTATGAATTTCACAACAAGGTAAGCCTCGCATACACAACCGAGGCCAATTATACCACCAATTAGGAAATAATCCTCACTAAGCTTAACTACCCAATTAAGCATCCAGTAACTCCAATTACATCGATTATTTACTATCTCGATTGCTATCATCTAAATTCAGTTGTACCCCAGTTAATTAAACCTTTTAGCCTCAGCATACCCTTGATTCAAAAACCAAAAATCAAAAAATATTTTTAAGAAAAATGAGAAGTATACTCTTCAGCATTAAAGTGCTCGACTCCAAGGTCTTCATCCCAAATAAAAATGTACTCATACGCAGCCACTATATCTGGATGAAGAAATCTCTTCGCATACCACCTAGAGAGAGACAGAGGTTAGTTCTAGGCATGGGCGGAGCCAGACTTTCAGATTATGGGGGTCAAACGTGAATGGGAGTCAAGCATATAAAAATTTTCTAGTACGAATGAGGGTCAATTTCACACTATCTATAATATTTTACTTTAATCTATATTAAAATAGAGTATAAAAAAAAAAAAAATTCAAAATGAATGGGGGTCAATTGACCCCCATTCAATGTATGTGGCTCCGCCTCTGGTTCTAGGTCTTCTCTAGTTTTTTTAGGGTTTGTTTGGCCACGAACGGTGAAAAAATATACACGCACCATTTAGCTTGTTTCCTTGTGCTTATGTGGATTGCTCGTTGCGACCACTCAAATTCGTCCCATTCATTTACTCGACCGTCATAATGAAACAATAATATCGTAAAATTCTTTGAAAACTGCACCACATCAGATAAGATCTCACTGGTTACAACTTGAAAGTTTCATATCAACACAGTATAACATTTGGGCCTTGTGTTATGTATGACAAGTTCAAGTTTTTTTAATAAAAATGTACACTAAGAGAAATGACTTATTTTTTTTATATATGTAACAGTCCTTGGTATCATTGTTGGTTTGTAATTTCAAAGAATGTCCAAGTGAGAATTACTACCTTTTGCACCTCAGCATTGACCATTTCTTTTTGTTGATATCCAACAGTGAAAACCACAAGATACTTTGGCTTCAAAGGCAAATCCTGTAAATCAATATTCAACATCAAGCTTATTTAAAAACTAAAAGAGTATAACACTTAACATCCTTTGTAAAAGAAATTAATTATTGATGGCCATTTTGCATATACCTCATTAGGGTTTCCCCATAATCTGTGCTGATAAAGATCCGACTCTGAAACGATAATACCAGGGGGTAGTCTTTCGGTTCCCTTTGGATTTGATGGTTCATAAATCTTGCAAAAAACAAAAGAAAAAGAAAATAATTCATTGGTTTGTTTGTTTTTATTGATTTGTTTTAGGTCTATGCCACTGATCATCGAAATTATAACAGAATGTTTGTTTATAGCACCAAAACTATTGATTTCTGGTTCAATTGAGTACTGAACTATGTTTGGTTCAATCAATTTCCTAAACTATTCCTTTTACTTTATAGTTCCTAAACTTTTCTTTGGTTTCATCAAGCTCCTATAATTTTGCATTTGATTTAATCAAATCCTACTTTTAATTACATGCTTATTTTGCTGTTAATTTTAGCTGACATGACATCCAATCAGCATTGACTGAGCTGTAACTAAGCTATCTCGCCCAAAAGGGTCACTTGATCTGATCCGAAACCCAAACGGGTCACTTGAATTCTAATCAACTGGTTTGAGCAAATATGAATTATAAATTTGTACTGAAACCAAAATTAGTAGTATCCTCTGTAATAAAACCAAGGTCTCCACTCCACAATTGATCATGTCATTACTATGATTTTAACAAGCAAATAAAATTCAAGGAAATAATGGTTACCTTAAATATATCCGTTCAATTATTATCTGTCAAATGATCTCCTGTATCTCCACCATTCATAAATTTAAGAGATGAAATGTCAAACTGAAAAAAAAAAAATAACAATTGTCAACAAATCAGGCACATTTTGGTAACTTTTTGTAGCAAACGTTTTGGCTCTACGTACTTCTTAATTCTACTTTCTAGCTTTAATTTTTAATTTTAATTTTACTGCTCTTCTCTGTTTCCTACTCTGTTTCTCTGTTTTTTTTTTTTTCTGTTTCAGCTTTCTTTGAGCTCTTCACTCTTGAGCCTTTGGTAACTTTTTGTAACACAGGTTTCCTCTTAAAACCTGAACCTTTTTATTCATCAATAGAACAAATGAGGACTTGATCCTCATTTTTCATCAAAAAAAAAAAATCAATAAAAGATGTTTACGTCAAGACTTCACATTAAGTTTTGCATACTCATCTCCTTTGCTATTAGTATTGGTAAGATATAAGGTATTTGTATTGACACATGCCAGTAACAAATGTAAGCGTTGCTCCATCGTTTTTGTTGGTTTTCTGTTTGGGTTTATTTTTGAGATGATTTTATAAGAATGAAATATTGTGGAACACATTATGTGCATTTAAAAAAGAAAAGGAAGTTCCTTTTGGAATATGGCAGCACTTGCATTATCCAAAAGAAGGGGAAACTATTTGTTATGTGCAGGAATTAAACAAGAAATGAAATTAGATTATAATACCTTATTGAAGTTAAAAATAGGGAAAGCTGTTCCGATCATAAACCCAATAACTGCTGCAGCAACTGTAGTCAAGGAAGGAACCATCATGAAGCGGCACCGTACCAGGACCGGTATCCCGAATCCTTCAAAACTGAAACTTCTCTTTCCACCAAACAAATACCAATTCTGTTCCATGGTATCAATCTAAACAACAATGGCGGTGTTTGTTTCCTAACAAAAAATTGAACCAAATTTGAGAAACTTTGAATTCCAAATGTCAAAAGATGGTATATTAATTCCCTCTAGAGGAAGAGCAATGAGAATAGACCTGGTATCTAATGCAACAGCTATTGCAATTTGCATGTTGTAGCTCAATATAATACCTACAATTTGACGTGCTCAATCATTATGAGGTACTCTTCAGAAATAAGTTTATATTTGACCTGTTAATCATATATTATCTTGCATAGAAAAAAGGGTAATTTAATATGAGGTATACAGCACCAGTTGTAAATAAACGATATAATGAAATGGAATGTAATCAGATCCTGCTATTCCTGCAATCTAACATACATACTATATCAAATCTTCGAGTGAGTCTATGGTACTATGCATATTACGATTTGGTCCGTAATACGGATTAATATTTTTGTTTTCAAAATTCTATCGGTCGATCCAAATCGTTCAATATGACCTTTATATGAATATGTACTTGTAGACCGAATTTTATATTTTTTTAGAAATTTTTTACTATTTTTTAAGATAGGTAGAAAAAAAATAACTGTTTTTGGATGGTCAAGAATTTTCAGATCAAGTGATTTTCTACCTATTTTAAAAAATAGTAAATAAATTCTAAAAAACATAAAATTTGGTCTGCAAATACATATTCATATTGAAGATCATGTTGAACGGTTCGGATTGACGGTTAGAATTTTGAAAATAAAAATATTAATCCGTATTATGAACCCACCCATGATATGCATAGCACCGTTGACTCACTCCAAATCTTCCACACATTTAACGAGATCCACAATTTCAGACCTTGAACTGAACGTCAAATATTATGTATTTACCCTTAATATTTAGTCAACTCGCAAAATACCGTTTCGAAAAGGTGCAGTCCACGACCGATTTTTTTATTAATTGAAAATAAATAAATAAAATATTGCGAAAGAGAATCGATTTGAGGAAATTTTGATATCCAGGTAAACCGGAATTGATTATCCCGTTCCACGAGACGGGACAATTTATCCCGTCCCACTAACGTAGTTAATAACTTAATTAACTAAGTATAGAAAAAAAAAATTGTGAGACAGGATAATCTATTCTGTTTCACATTTTTTTTTCCATTCTTTCTTTCTTCTTAGTTAATAGGTTAAGCAGAGAAAATAAAAATTTGTGGGATGAGATAATCTATCATGTCTTGCAATTTTTTTTTTTTTGGTTTCCTCTCTTCTTAGTTAATAAGTTAAGCAGAGAAAAAAAATGTGGGACGGGATAAATTAACCCGTCTCATAAATTTTTTTTTCTCTTCTTAGTTAATTAGATTAGCGGGGTTATGAATTTGAACTAGTAAGACGGAATAAATTGTCACGTCTCGTGGGACCGGATAAATGATCATTTTTTACTTATATTTCGATTTCCAACAGAAATACCACCCTATCACGATATTTTTTTTTTAATTTCCAATTAATAAAAAAATCGGCAGTCTACGTAGGCCATCCGATTTCGGGTACAAATAATTTTAAGATTCATAACAAAGGATAAGGATTGACCGATCGATGGTGTCTTTTAGTGAAGTACTCGTATACATAATAGAATTAGAAATTTTTCAAGCATACCGATAGCAACTTAATTTTTAAATTTGTTGGATTAATTTTATATAATGAATTAAAATTATTAAAACTGATTTATTTTAAGAGTGATATATTTATTTGTCAAATTAATAAGTTTTTGAACTACTTTAGTATAAAGTCAAGTGACTCAAATAGAAAAGTTTATAAGTTATTTTAATAAATTTATTTTTTATTATTTTTTAACAGCTTAATTTTATAATAAATTAATTCAACAATTTATAAATTTGACATGTAAATACATTACTCTTAAAGTAGATCGCTTCCAATAATTTAAATTCATCATTTAAATTAAATCGGATAATTTTTTAGAGTTAAACTCATCAAATCATATCAGGATTCAACCATGTAAATTTGGATGTTTTGTTTTGGAAATAAAAATTATTGTCTCAAGAGCGATTGTATTTCGCTCGCCTGCATGCTATTGCAGTATAATAATTTGTGAGCACGATGGAGACTTCAGGCTCACGATTTGTATACATGGTTTTTTTTAATATATTATTAAAATTTTGGGGCAATTTTATGCATACCTGTCGAAAACTTAAAAATTACGTATTTCTCTCTCTAAATTCATAATATCGTATTTACTATTCTAAACTTTGAAAAATCACAAATTTACCTATTTAAATGTTTTTTCTATAAAACTCATTTTACCCTTCATGAAAAAAATAAAAAAATACGTAGCGTGTTTTATAAAAAATATCAGTCTTCTAATTGAACGGTTTCCGAGGACAAATTAGTCATTTCTCTACTTCTAAAGCTTACACAGTGACATTTAGGTATATGTTCGTGCAAACGTCATAAGTGGAGAAATACACATTTGCCCTCGGAAACAGACAATTTGAAGATTGCCATTTTTGTTGAAATATTTTTTATGAAGAGTAAAATGGGAAGTTCATATATTTAAAATCAGTTTTAATAGAAAAAGACAATAAGATGAGTAAAGTCGTGAGTTTTGAAGTTTAAAAGGGTAAATATGATATATATTAAGAATTTTAGAGGAGGGCAAACATAATTTCCAAATTTTTGAGGGATATACATGAAATTCCTCCTAAAAAATTTGTGTAGAATTTACACTTATTTTGACTACAAAGAAATTGAAAAAAATAGTCAGTGTGCATTATGATACCGTTCACACAAATTTAAATATGATAATCTATCCCGTCCCACAAATTTTTTTTTTTTTTTTGTTTCCTCTCTTCTTAGTTAAAAAGTTAAGCAGAGGAAAAAAATATGGGACGGAATAGATTAACCCGTTTCATAATTTTTTTTTCTCTTCTTAGTTAATTAGATTAGCGGGGTTACGAATTTGGATTAGTAGGATGGGATAAATTGTCATGTCCCACAGGAAGGGATAAATGATCATGTTTTACCTATATTTTGATTTCCAACAGAATGCTATCCTATGGCGATATTTTTTATTTTTATTTTCGATTAATAAAAAAATCGGCAGTCTACGAAGGCCGTCCGATTTCGGGTACAAATAATTTTAAGATTCATAACAAAGGATAAGGATTGATCGATGGATGGTGTCTTTTAGTGAAGTACTCGTATATATAATAGAATTAGAAATTTTTCAAGCATACCGATCGATAGCAGCTTAATTTTAAAATTGGTTGGATTGATTTTATATGATGAATTAAAATTATTAAAACTGATTTATTTTAAGAGTGATATATTTATTTGTCAAATTAATAAATTTTTGAACTAATTTAGTATAAAGTTAAATGACTCAAAATAGAAAAGTTTATAAGTTATTTTAATAAATTCATTTTTTATTATTTTTTAACAGCTTAATTTTATAATAAATTAATTCAACAATTTATAAATTTGACATGTAAATACATTACTCTTAAAGTAGATCGCTTCCAATAATTTAAATTCATCATTTAAATTAAATCGGATAATTTTTTAGAGTTAAACTCATCAAATCATATCAGGATTCAACCATGTAAATTTGGATGTTTTGTTTTGGAAATAAAAATTATTGTCTCAAGAGCGATTGTATTTCGCTCGCCTGCATGCTATTGCAGTATAATAATTTGTGAGCACGATGGAGACTTCAGGCTCACGATTTGTATACATGGTTTTTTTTAATATATTATTAAAATTTTGGGGCAATTTTATGCATACCTGTCGAAAACTTAAAAATTACGTATTTCTCTCTCTAAATTCATAATATCGTATTTACTATTCTAAACTTTGAAAAATCACAAATTTACCTATTTAAATGTTTTTTCTATAAAACTCATTTTACCCTTCATGAAAAAAATAAAAAAATACGTAGCGTGTTTTATAAAAAATATCAGTCTTCTAATTGAACGGTTTCCGAGGACAAATTAGTCATTTCTCTACTTCTAAAGCTTACACAGTGACATTTAGGTATATGTTCGTGCAAACGTCATAAGTGGAGAAATACACATTTGCCCTCGGAAACAGACAATTTGAAGATTGCCATTTTTGTTGAAATATTTTTTATGAAGAGTAAAATGGGAAGTTCATATATTTAAAATCAGTTTTAATAGAAAAAGACAATAAGATGAGTAAAGTCGTGAGTTTTGAAGTTTAAAAGGGTAAATATGATATATATTAAGAATTTTAGAGGAGGGCAAACATAATTTCCAAATTTTTGAGGGATATACATGAAATTCCTCCTAAAAAATTTGTGTAGAATTTACACTTATTTTGACTACAAAGAAATTGAAAAAAATAGTCAGTGTGCATTATGATACCGTTCACACAAATTTAAATACATGGGAAAGTGTTACTTTTGTGCAAATTGTTAAGAGGGATCAAATGCCTCTTGTTTTTTATGCTTTATTGTGTTGTTTATTCTTTATTTTCTTCTTTAAAGTTCAAATAATCGATCTGAACCTCTCAATATGATATCTATATTAAAATATACTTGGAGAGCAAAATTTTGTATATTTTTATTTATAAGCCTATTTTATATATACTTTCGGTTAGGGTTTCACCTCTAAAGTTGTACCAAATTTCTTGTAATTTAGCTTAGCTTAGTATATAATGCACCAAAGAATCAAGTTACTTTCTTTGTCTTGTTTAAATTGCAGAGAGTAAATGGAGCAAAATACAGGCTGGTGCGGACCGCACGGATTCTGTGTGGCCCACTGATGAAGCCAAAATATATAGCGAAAATCACTATTTGTTCTTCCGGGAAATCCCAAAAAGCGAATGCAAAGTAGCCATTTTCCCAATTTATTTACCGCAAACATGTTTTTAGGTCTTTTGGTAGGTTTTTGAGAAAGTTGCGTATTTAGGCCAAAAACAAAACAAAAATGTCATATTTAGGCGATTTCCGAAGATAACACCAAAACAGGGCACCACATGGAGCATGCAACACCTCACACGAAGTGCACAACATGCGAAACGGCAAGAAATACAGAAAATCCGCTAAGTCAGGAAGCTGGGCGGCCTCCTCTATCCCGCATATGGCATACCCTGATGCCGCACGATCCGTGAACTCAATCCGTTGATTGTTTTCTTGGGATCAGAACATTCACCGTTCATGTTATTTTCGGCAGAATTCTTCTGGAAGGATACGATTGCTTTAGCGGCAAGCTTTCATAGCTTTTTTTGGCTTCATTTATCCAAACTTGAAGTGCACTCCAAGTTTGCACTACCTCCACTACTTACACTACTACATCTCTCATATTATGAAGACTATAAATACCCCTCTTGTAATAGGATTCAGTATGCGTGTTTAATTGTGTTAAGTCTATAGAATCGAGATTAGCAATCCTCATTGCTAGGTTAGGTTAGAGAGTACTTAGAGAGAGAAGAGTAGCCAACGGAAGCCAAGCAGGAGAAGAAGACGTCATCTAAGGAAGCAGAGGTTCATCCATCTTCAATTGGGTTGTAATTTATGTTCTCTTTATTTTATACCTTTTATTTTGCCATGGTCATGAGAAGCTAAACCTCTCATCTCTAGGGTGAGGGTTGTACTCGAATTCTTAATTATTTTTTGTATATATTTATGTTTTGTTTATGTTGATTTGAGTTTGTTTTATTATTTAAATTTGTTTTTATTAAGTCTTTGCATACATAATTCTGTCTACTATATGCCAATGACCCTCCACATACCAATAGGTATTTAGTCATTGCATCCCAATGTGAGTGGGATAATGCATGTAAGTACTATAGGCACTTTGGCTAACGAGGCTTGGCGACAGTTCAAAGACTAGGGTTAGAACCCAGTGGACTCCCTTGGCAGGACAGCGTAAATTGTATATTTATATTATATTAGGAAACACCTATATTAGGTAGGGTCTGGGATATTTCAACTATGGGGTAGTATAAGGAAATAATATAATTACGTACATAAAATACTTTAGTCTTGGTAGCCTAAAGACCGATCGCAAGATCGGAAAACCTTTAAAATCCTATAAGCAAGAACTCAGCAAGCCCTGCGAGTAGTGACAGTGCCGTATGCGGGGTAGCTGTGGGACAATCTAGGCTGCATGCCATAGTGACAGTGCCGCATGCGACGTAAAGAGACGTCGAAATTATACTTTGCATAATTAGGAAGGAGAAAACCTGAACCCTAGAGGCCCTCTATTTACTGTTTAATTCTAACCTTAGCATAATTAGCGCCACCGTATCAAACTTTTAAAAACCCCCCGAGAACCTAGACTAGTGAAAAGTGTTTATAATCTAATACACTATCCCTGTGGATCGACACCCCTATCATAATACACGGTAGGATCATGTGCTTGTGATCTGAACGTAATTATAAATTAGGGTTTGTAAATCTTTATAAATAGTAGTACCATTTTGGTCTATCAGCCACACGGATTCTGTGTGGGCCGCACAGAAATAATATGAAGCTGCACATGAAATTCGGAATTAAAATCGAGAAATCTCCAATTCTTCTCGAGAGTTTTGCGGCCTGTACAAGCATTTCGTGCGGGCTGCACTGAACCAAAAATTCCATTTTGTGCGGGTCTCTCTAATTACACAACCAGCCGCACAAACCTTTTTCCTAGCAAAATTCAGTCAAAATTTATGAAGGCAGCACTAATGCCAATCTTACCTGATTTAGCGATACCTTTTCAGATTTGTTGCCATATTTTGCGGGGTTGCTTCCCAAGACACGAAAATTGCTATATATTGGAGGGAGGTAGCAGGAGAAGGGTGTCTTTGTTTTAACTTTTATTATACAAAATTTCTACACATATCTTTAACCTTTTCCAAGTGAGTCAAGGCAATTGAGGCAAATGATTAAAGGTTGCTCGAGCGGAACATCGTGAAGACGAGGACAACCAGCGAGGAGATTGGTGTAGTGTATTCTCTTTCTTGTTTTTCTTAGTTTTTATCATGTTTACTTTTGTATTCTTTTGAATGTTAGCGCACCCATGAGATGCTAGATTTCCTCTCTAGGGGCTTAGGCTTTAAGCATGAACTTGTGTTAAAATCTATCTTACTTGGATGGTTTTCTTTATTATGATTGTTTGCTTGCATGATTGTTTTTGTTGATTTTATTATTCGTGTAATTGCATGATTTGTGTTGCTTGTTAATTAGTGTCTCGCTTAGGTATAAACAACTTGAGTAGATTTGGATCAAGAATTGATGGTACCAACTGATATACATGAACACCTTAGGATTTGAGATTAGAAACGACCAAATCTAATTCTTAGTCCGGAACCACAAGAAACAAATGTTGAATTGAGGTGAATGACTTAATCGTGAAGCCTCATATTTAATTGGGACCCCTAGAATTGAACCGAATATTGGTGTGAATGACTTAATCGTGAAGTATCGGTATTTAGAAATAAACTAGGCTAACATATGCTTATAGTTTAGACCACTAGGGTGAATGACTTAATCGTGAAACTCGAATTGTTTAGGCACGTCATTAATTTCACGAAAGTGACCCTTAATGATATTTTAGGCTTAGAAACCCCATCAATGCAAACATGAATTTAGAAACCAAACAAGTATGGATTTTACCAAGTAATTGTATGCATTGAGCCCCTAGACTTCTCTCTATTAAACACAAAAACTCCTTTTTATTTGTTTGTTTAAATTGCTTTTGTTTTAGTTAAAACTCTTAATCTGGTATTGAACCCAACAAAACCAAATTTACAACAACCCCCCCCCCCCCATTTACTTTTATTGCACCTTTTAGTAAGAAGTAATATTTCACGTTATCTTTGGATCGATGTTGTGTATTTTGGGTATAGGAAAAATGGGTCTATTTTGTACACTTCTGCTTTAAAAATTTATAAAACCCTAAATACGCAAAGTTAGATTGAATTGCAAGCGCACAATCTATCCTTGTAGTAATTATGGGTATCGATCCAAAGATAACGGGAAATATTACTTTTTACTAAATTAACTAACTCTAAAATAGTGCAATTAAAGTAAAAGGGGGGGGTTTGTTGTAAAATTGGTTTTTGGGTTCAATACCCGATTGAGAGTTGAAACTAAAATAAGACAATTTTAAACAAACAAATAAAATGGAGTTTGTGATTCAAATGGATAAGACTCTAGGGGCTATCGGCATACAATCCTTTGGTCAAATCCACATTTACTTGGTATTCTAAACTCATGTTTGCAATTATGGGGTTTCTAAACGTAAATATCAAAAAGGGTCACTTTCGTGAATTAATGACGTGTCTAGATAATTCGGACTTCACGATTAAGTCCTTCGCCCTAGCTATCTAGACCATAAGCACAGATTAGCCTAGTTTATCCCTAAATACCAATACTTCACAGTTAAGTCCTTCATACGATATTTGGTTCAATTCTAGGTGTCCCAATCAAATATAAGGCTTCTCGATTAAGTCCTTCACCTTAATTCAACCTTTGTTCGTGTGGTTCCGGACTAAGAAATAGATTTGGTCATTTCTAATCTTAATCCTAAGATAATTCATGCATACAAATTGGTACCATTAATTATAACTCCTAGCATCTTAAGTTGATTAGACTCAAGCGGGAAATTAACAAGCAATCAATTCATACAAGCACATGAATTGTAAAATCAACAAGAATAAACAAACATGCAAACAATCATCATAAAGAAATTAATCCAAGTAAATATTGATTCAACGCAAATTCATGTTTTTAGCCTAAGCCCCTAGAGAGGAAATCTAGCCTCTCATGGGTGAGTTAACATCCAAGAAAGTTACAAGAGAAATCATAATGAAAACAAAGTAAAACAAGTAAGAGAATAGACTACACCAATCTCTTCGCTCGCTGCCTTTGATCTTAACTTTTGCTTGCTCGAGAATCCTTCAAACCTTGCTCTTAATCGCCTTTGATCACGAGGAGAAGATAGAAAATGTGGAGAGAGATGTGGAAATTAAACCTAGAATGAAGAATGCCTTCTCCTGCTGCCTCACTGCCCATATATAGCTCATTTCGTGTCTTGGGAAACAATCTCCTAAAATCCAGCAGCAAATCTGAGAAGATATCATGAATTAAGGCATTAATGGCATTGGTGCGGCCATCCTGCGGCCTTCACAAATTCCGTGCGGGTCGCACAAACTGGAAGTCGGCTGGAAAATCGGCTAAGGATGAAGAATCGTGCGGCCTTCATGCGGCCCGCACGGCCACCCGCAAAACTCTCGGTTAAATCCGTGCGGCCGGCACAAAAGTTGGTTTTCGTCTGAAAAATGGCTAAGAAAAAAGGGGTTGTGCGGCCTTCACAAATTCCCTGCGGCCCGCACGAGCACCCGCAAAACTCTCGGTTAAATCCGTGCGGCCCGCACAAAAAGGCTGTTTTGCTCCTTTTTGCTTGATTCCTGCAAATTAGATAAATGAAAGGCAGTAACTTGGTTCTACGGTGCATTCTATACTAAACTAGACTAAAATACGAGGGTTTTGGTATAGTTTAGGAGGTAAATCCTCGACCGAAGGTATATATAATTGAGGCTTATCAAAATCCCCCAAGCTTAAACCTTGCTTGCCCTCAAGCAAAAATCCAAACTTAGGTGTATGTCTGGTTTCTGAACTAACCAAATTCCAAGTATGACTCTAAATGCGAAAGATTTGTATAAACTTGCTATCATTAAGAACCCGAGAATCTTTTTAGACAATAATTTCGAAATTTTCTTGATCAATTCTAATTCGCATCACCAATCGACAGATCAAATCTCACATTCAAAGATGCTTTTGTATTTGTAAAAACTAATCATTGAATTATCAATATTTCACTTTTCGACCAAAAATATGCTCTCGTTTTGTGGTGATTTTCCTTTTTGCCCCCCAAGCTTGGAACAAACTTGGGCTAGAAAGTTATAAATTTCCGTGTGTTGGTATCATGCATAATTTTGACTATTCCTTTTCTTTTCGTTTCTACTTGTGACACTATAATCTTTATCCTCAATACAAAACCGGCTAGTTATAAGTAGCTAACCATACCCAACCGTTTTGATTCAAAAGTGCTTTTGCATGTTCTTGGTTTTACCCTTCCATGACACGAACTCACATTTGTGATGTAAACTCAACCATTTTATCGGGCAAACTAGCGGAACAAAGTGTCAAGGATTCATAACCTTAAGTACGTCATATCGCCGTAACATAGGCAAGCGGAATCCGAGGTGAAATTTTCAACATTTAATTCTTTTTCAATTTTTGGTGTTGCAATGATACCATGAATACACACATCCAAACATATTCGTTCATACATATGGATATTATAATCTTTCCATCATTAAAATCCCAACTTCCCAATTAGAAAGGCATACCTCGGTTTCAAAATGCTTTTTCGATAAAACCCAAGTTTTCATTTTTCCAAAATCCGAAAACATCTCATCTTATGAAATTCTTTAAGCAATTATGAAGTTAGTTCAAATTGTTCAAAGTCATCCAAACTATTTCCAAAATTTTCAAACAGGTCCCTAAATCAAGCAATCACACAAACCTATCACCTAAAATGCAAATTATGAAAATTTAAACATGACCTAAATGCAGATACAATTTTTCTTCCAATCCCCCCCAAGCTTAAACAAAGCATTGTCCCCAATGCAATCATTCACACAAAAAGGAAAAAGGGAAGAAAAATAAACTCACAAGATGGTGGACGAGTCGAAGGCGAGGGAAGAGGCGGGGGCGCCTCATTGCGGTGTAGAGGATGGCCCGGATGGTGAGAAGGTACCGGCCGGGTATTGACGAGGTATGGAGGCATGTTTGGGTGGGAAAGAGCTTTCTCGTTGCGCTTCTTGACGGCGGCGGCGCTCGCGCGGTGGTGTGGGTGGGTCTTCAGGGGGTTCGCCGCCGGAACGCTCGAAGGCTTGTTGAGCATACCACCTTACCATGTGGGCATCCTCCTCGGCTTGGTAGATAGGGTCCTCGTATGCGTTTACTCTGACCTGAAGGGTGTTGAGTCGATTGTTGACCAATTGGAGGGAGGCGGACCAGTCTTCGTTCATTCCTACCAAATAATCCATAATGGCTTGATTAGAAGGACCGGCCGGCGCGGCTTGGTTGGGCTCACCTTGTTCGGCTACGGCAGGTGGTGGTGGAGCGCCGGGGTGGAAGAGAACGGGCTCGTCGGTGAGACTCCATGTGGCACGCCGCCGAGGGTCAAGGACTGTGGTGAGAGGTAAGCGGTAGCCATAGTTGCCGGGGCCGTCACTTATCCAAAAGTCTTGGCTAGGAGAACGCACAATGAGCAGCATGTGCGAGAGACCTGGGATATCGAGGGTGTATGGGGGGCTTACCGGGTCGTCAGGGACATTGACTCGGAGGGTTCGAGCAATCTTGGTGATCACACCACCACAAGAGATCTTACCATTTGGGCGGTGCTCGGTGGCTACAGCGTGAAGGTGCTTGGCGAGATAGTAGCCAAGATTTGGTTGAAATGACATCTCATCCATGTTCCTGCGCAACATACAATAAAGATAGAAGTTTTCAGTTTTTTGAAAATAGGAACTTGTCTCACCTCGCCCAAAAAGTGTGAGCGCCAAAACTCGCTGAATGTAACGGAGAGCGGGATGCTTGATGAGGCGGACCCGTTGAGGGTTGAGACCGGTGTTGGGGTCGATGATGTAATCCTTGAAGCGAGTCTCCCTGGAAGGTGCAAGTGTCATTCATGCGAGAGACATTGGTGGTGGGAAGGTTGAGAAGCTCCATGAGGTCGGTTGAGGTGAGACTGAATTTTTGCCCTCCAAGTTGGAAGCTGATGATGTTGGTGGCGCGGTCGAACTCGACGGTGCCAAGGAACTCGAGAGTAAGTCCTTTGAATGTTGGGCATGGTGTGCTAAGGAAGTCCCATAAGCCGATGCGCTCGGTGAGCATGTGAACGGTGTCATAGAGGCCGAGCTTGTGGAGAGTCGGGGTGTCGATCCATCGAGAGGAGACAACAGTGCGATGGTAGGCTAGATGGTCGAGACGTTCTTGGTGCTCGTCGCTGAGAGTTTCGGACTCGAAGCCATTGAAATAGGCTTGCAAAGGGTGAGGTTTTTCTTCGGCGGGCGCGCTTGTTTGGCCGGGCCCACTAGTCTCCTTGCGCCTTTTAGGGTTTCTCCGTGGAGGCATCTGTTGAAGTTAGAGAAAGAGAGAAAATGGTGTGGTCTACACGGTACCAAGGTGCAGTCACACGAACAAGAAAATAAAATTTGAAACGAAAACTGCAAGATTTGGGTGCAACAGAGGTTTGTGCGGCCTGTTCAAAATTTTGTGCGGCCTAGGTTAAATTTTGTGCGACCCGCATAAACAGGTGAGAGAAAAGTTGGTCGCGAAAATGTCAGATCTGAAACTAGAAACCCCCAGAAAACGACAAAAATTGGTGCGGTCTGAGAAGTTCGCACAGTGACCCGCACAAAGGATGTGAAACTCAAAATCCTCTGTTTTTGTTAACAGTTTCAAGTTGGTACCAAATTTGAGTAGATCGTGCAAAAACTAACTAAAAAATCAACGAAATAAAGAAAAGAACTAAAAAAACAAGAAAAGAGGGGGTCTAACCTTGATTTTGAGAGGTAGATCCATGTGAAGATGTGAAGAATCGGTGTAGAGGTGGAGAGACACCGGTTCAAGGAGAAGGAGGAGGAGAAGAGGTGACGGCTTCTTGAGAGTAGGAGAGCAGCGGCAGAGACTAGAGGAGGGCGGCGTGGTGGTGTGCTCAAAAGTCCTTCAAAAGAGAGAGAGAGATGGAGGCTTAAGAAATGGAAAGGTAGGGTTTGGAGAAGAAAATAGAAAGAGTGGGAGAGAAAGGAAAGAGAGAGAGACGGGTTAAAGGAGAGGAAGGGTTTCCAAAATCGCGCCTAATTAATGAGGCACCTGTTCGCTCCGTGCGGCCCGCACAAATTAAAAGTCCTAATTTTTTTTTTTTTTTTTTTTGAAACAAACATCGATCCCCCCAAGCTTGAATTTGTGCGACCCGCACAAAAGTCAGTGAACCCCGCACAGTAGGCCGCACAACTCTCGGGTAAATCGATGCGGCCCGCATAGGGTGATGTGAAAAATGTTCTCCAAAAATCCTGAAAAATTCCCTAAAAATCAAGTAAAATTTAACAAGTTTTGCAAGGTAAAAACAAAATTGAAGAAGTGAAAATTAAAGGTAAAAGTGAGAAAAACTTGGGTTGCCTCCCAAGAAGCGCTTAATTTTAAGTCGAAAGCTCGACTCCTTCCATTCTCAATTCGTAGAAGGTGGATCGGTGAGGTGCATGACCTTCTTGTCGCCAATGGCCTCATGTTGGTAGAAATGCTTGAGCCGCTGTCCATTGACCTTAAATGAGCCGGTCTTCGCGCTCCAAATCTCAATAGCTCCATGATCAAAAATTTGTTGAACTTGATAGGGGCCATTCCACCTAGATTTCAATTTTCCGGGAAAGAGACGAAGTCGGGAATTGAACAAGAGAACATTGTCACCTACCTGTAAGTGTCGTCGCACGATGTGCTTGTCATGCCAACGCTTGGTTTTCTCTTTGTATAGTTTCGCATTTTCATAAGCATTGAGGCGCAACTCTTCCAATTCGTGAAGATCAAGGACTCGTTTCTCGCCGGCAGCTTTCATGTCCAAGTTGAGCGTCTTGATGGCCCAATAAGCTTTATGTTCCAATTCAACCGGCAAGTGGCACGGTTTTTCATAAACAAATTTAAAAGGGGTCATACCTATGGGAGTTTTGTAGGCTGTGCGATATGCCCAAAGCGCTTCATCAAGCTTGAGAGACCAATCTTTGCGAGTCGAATTCACCACCTTTTGCAAAATACTTTTGATTTCCCGATTCGAAACCTCGACTTGGCCACTTGTTTGAGGGTGATAAGGTGTGGCCACCTTGTGCTTGACTCCATATTTGAACAAGAGGTTATCGAATTGGCGGTTGATGAAATGAGAGCCGCCATCGCTGATCACTACTCGTGGCACACCAAACCTAGGAAAGATAGTTTTTTGAAAGAGTTTTCTTACCACAGCGGAGCGGCGGTTGGGCTTGCTATGGCCTCGACCCATTTGGAGACATAGTCGACGGCCACAAGAATGTACTTGTTGTTGCAAGAGGTAGGAAAGGGTCCCATAAAGTCGATTCCCCAAACATCGAACAACTCAACTTCGAGTATCCCATTAAGAGGCATCTCATGTTTTCGACAAATGTTGCCGGTTCGTTGGCACTTGTCGCATCGAAGAACAAACTCTTTTGCGTCCTTGAAGAGGGTGGGCCAATAAAATCCGGCTTGTAGGACCTTTGCCGCGGTTTTATTCATGGATGCATGCCTACCATAAGCGGAAGAATGACAACATGCGAGAATTGGTTCAAACTCTTCTTTATGCACACATCGCCGATGAATCCCATCGACCCCCAATTTGAACAACAAAGGGTCATCCCAATAGTAATGTTTCACATCCGACATGAACTTTTTCTTTTGTTGGTAGGTTAGGTCCGGCGGTGTGGCACCACATGCAAGAAAGTTAACAAAATCGGCATACCATGGCACTTCGGAAGTGGAGACGGCATAAAGTCTTTCATCCCCAAACGAATCATCAATAGGAAGGTCATCTTTGGTTGGCATGGGTTTGAGTCGGGATAAGTGGTCTGCAACGGAGTTTTCGGTGCCTTTCTTGTCTCGGATTTCTAAATCGAACTCTTGAAGAAGTAAGATCCATCGGATAAGGCGTGGTTTGGCATCCTTCTTGGTGATAAGATAGCGGATTGCGGCATGATCCGTATAAACAATCACCTTTGACCCCACCAAATAGGGCCGAAATTTGTTGATGGCAAATATCACGGCTAAGAGTTCCTTTTCGGTGGTAGTGTAGTTCAATTGCGCCTCGTCCAAAACCTTGCTTGCATAGTATATGGCGTGAGGTTTGTTGTCGATTCTTTGACCCAACACGGCTCCAACCGCATAGTCACTAGCATCACACATGATCTCGAACGGCAAATCCCAATTTGGTGGTTGAAGAATGGGAGCCGAGATTAGCGCATTTTTGATCCTACAAAAAGCATCAACACAATTTTCGTCAAAAATAAATTCCGCATCTTTCATAGTCAAGTTCGTTAAAGGTTTACAAATTTTTGAAAAATCTTTAATAAAACGGCGGTAGAATCCCGCATGTCCCAAGAAGCTTCGCACATCCTTCACAGTTGTTGGATTTGTCAATTTCTCAATTACTTCCACCTTGGCTTTGTCAACCTCTAGGCCTCGTGATGAAACCACATGTCCCAACACTACCCCTTGTTGCACCATGAAGTGGCACTTCTCCCAATTTAGCACCAAATTGACCTTTTTGCATCTTTCTAAAACTTTTGTCAAATTAGATAAACATTCATCAAAATTAGTGCCATAAACAGAAAAATCGTCCATAAAAACTTCCATGGAATTTTCAAGCAAATCAGAAAAAATAGCCATCATGGCTCTTTGGAAAGTAGCGGGGGCATTACACAAACCGAACGGCATCCTTCGATACGCGAAAGTACCGAAGGGACAAGTAAATGTGGTCTTTTCTTGGTCATCAGGGTGGATGGGCCGGTATTTGGAAGAAACCACTATAACCATCTAAATAACAAAAATGAGAATGATTAGCAAGCCTTTCAAGCATTTGATCGATGAAGGGTAGAGGAAAATGATCTTTTCGTGTTGCATTGTTGAGCTTGCGATAATCTATGCACATTCTCCATCTGGTGACCACCCTTGTTGGTATCAACTCACCATTCTTACCTTTAGTCAATGTTGTTCCACTCTTTTTCGGGACCACATGAACCGGACTTACCCATTTAGAATCAGAAATCGGGTAGATGATGCCGGCATCGAGGAGTTTGAGAATTTCTTTCTTGACCACCTCTTTGAGATTAGGGTTGAGCCTTCTTTGGGCTTCGATCGAAGGTTTGTGGTCATCTTCCATCAAGATGCGGTGCATGCAAAGATTGGGATTGATTCCGGTTAGATCATCAATGGTGTACCCTATCGCCTTCTTGTGTAACCTAAGTTCATAGAGAAGTCGGGTTGTTTCATCCTCGTTTAGGGTGGAATTGACAATCACTGGAAATGTCTCATCAGGTCCAAGGTATTCGTACCGAAGAGTGGGGGGTAAAGGTTTCAATTCAAGTTTTGGTGGTTTGGGAGAAGAAGCGGTTGAATTGATTGTTTTAGAGGTTTCTACGGATTGGTACGGCCCGCACAGAATTTCGTGCAGCCCGCACAATGGCAAAGTCTGCTCTCGGACATTTTGATGCGGCCCGCACTGGTCGGTCGGTTGTGCTTGGACAAATTCATGCGGCCCGCACAGAATTTCGTGCGGCCCGCACAAATCTCCGCTGTCATCTTTATTGCTTGTTTCAGCTTCCTTTTTCTCTAGGATTTCGTCCAGATTTTCCTCCAGCTGTCCCCCATCTGTTTCCTTAACAATTTGAGCAGCAATTATGGTATCTAAGACATCAATCCTGCAAATCGTATCATTATCATTAGAAGGAAATTGCATAGATTTGAAAAGATTAAATTCCACTTTCTCATCACCAATTGAGAAGGAAATTCTTCCACCTGTAACATCAATATTTGTACCTGCCGTACTTAGAAAATCACGCCCAAATAAGAGGGGGGTGTGAGGATCTTCTTCCATTTCTACAACAACAAAGTCTACAGGTACATAGAACTTCCCAATTTGGACAATGACATCTTCGGCAATTCCGGAAGGGTATCTTACAGATCTGTCAGCTAATTGGAGGGACCTTCGTGTTTGCTTCAATTCCCCTAGACCTAGTCTATCATAGACCGACTTGGGCATCAAACAGACACTAGCACCAAGGTCAAGCAAACATCGATTAAATGTGGTATCACCAATTTTGCACGGAATGGTAAAACTGCCCGGATCTTTTAGTTTAGGGGGCAATTTAATTTGTTGGTTCAAAACAAGTGCGCTGCATTCCGCATTTAATGCCACAGTTTCTACCTCTTCCAGTTTCCTTTTATTGGACAACAATTCTTTCAAAAATTTTGCATAGGATGGCATTTGAGTAATAGCTTCCGTAAAAGGAATGGTAATATTCATTTTCTTCAAATGATCCATGAATTTGGTAAATTGTTGGTCCATTTTGGTCTTAACCAGTCGTTGAGGAAAAGGAACAAACCTGAGAGGAGGAACATAATCAGAAGGTTTTACCTTTTTCGGATCAGAATTACCCGAATTTTGGCGATCCTTGAAAACTGGTGGGTCCAGCGGAAAATCTGTACAAATCGGGGGAGTTGGTCTTGAGGCCGCAGAAGAGGTCGCAGAAGGTGGTGTTGAGGCCGCAGAAGACCCTGCTTCTGTTGTTTGAGGTGCGGCGATCGGCTGTTTGGGCGGTTCCTCTTCTGGCATTTTTGGTCCGTCGTATTGTGTGCCACTTCGGAGAATTACCGCATTCGCGTGTTCCCTCGGATTGTGCTCAGTTTTTCCGAGAAGCATGCCTGGAGTGCGTGCGGTAGAAACGGCTTGTTGAGCTACTTGGGCTTCAAGCAACCTAGTTTGAGTTTGCACCAGATCCATCCTGTTGTTCATGGTTCTAAGAGAATCTGAAATATCATCAAACTTTTTATTGCAGTTAAGATTAGTTTCCTTTTGAGAATTCATGAACTCTTCCATCATTTTCTCTAACCTAGACAGTGGTGGTGGACCTTGACCTTGGCGGTTTTGGTATTGGTTACCATTACCTTGATTTGGATTGTGATTTTGGTAATGGTTGCTATTTCCTTGGTTTGGTGCCGCATTTGGGTTCGAATTTTCATTGTCATTTCTCCACCTAAAATTAGGATGGTTGTACCTCGTGGCATGGTTGTAAGTGTTGGAGTTGTTTTGGTTGTATGGGCCATTTCTTTTGTCACCTTCATTGTAAAACAACCCATTAACTTGTTCAACTGTTTCATTACCTTCCGTGGAGTATTGACATCCAATCGTGGTATGGTCCACACCTCCACAAATACCACATGGTGAGTTTTGAACTACAGATTTTACCTGCTGCATCTTCTTCATTTGAGTTTGGAGAGATTCTACCTTTGCTTGCAAAGCAGTCACCTCATCTACCTTTAGCATACCAGCAGGTGTGTTGCTTCTCTTCACGTCTCTTCCAGCAGTCCACTCTCGTTGACTTATAGCCATGTCCTCTATCATCTCCATGGCTTCTACAGAATCCTTGTTGGCTAGGTTTCCACCGGCAGCTGCATTCAGTTGAGATTTAGTCGCGTATGTGCAACCTGCATAGAAAAACTGAAACAATAGCCACACATCAATACCATGGTTAGGACACAAACGCAAGAGTTCTTGCCATCTATCCCAAGCTTCGCTTAACGATTCATCATCACCTTGTTTGAAAGTGGTGATTTTTGCTCTAAAATGTTGGGTTTTAGAAGGCGGGAAGTACTTACCTAAAAACAATTTTTGGACTTCGGGCCAAGTTTGTGTTACCCTAGGGTTTAACAATCTTAACCAAGTCCTAGCCTCATCCCTAAGAGAAAGGTGAAAACAGTTCAATTTCAAGGCATCAAGTTGGGGTCCCCTTGGTGCAAATGTACCACAATGTTCTTCAAACATTGCCAAGTGTTGGTGAGGGTCCTCATTTAATGCACCACCAAACTGGTTTTGACCTAACAAGTGAATTAGAGTAGGTTTGAGATCGGGGTTGGTTCCCCCATGTGCCACATAGCCAAAGCGTTGGTGAGGGTCTTGATGGTTCATGAACTCCCGCATAGGACGGTGGTCGTTCGGATTAGGCGGTGGAGGGTTGCCTCTCCCATATCCGCCATGGAATGGGTTTTCGGGAGGAGGGTCATTGTCAACATTGGCATGAGATCCGTTCTCTTCATCACCATCCAAAGGCATTCCATAAAGCGGATGTTCGGCCATGTTTGACGAACTCGCATTATCCTTCTGACTCTGGCTCCTAGTGGTAGGCGCCAGCGTTCAAAGCTGTGAAAAGAGAGAAAAGAAAAACGTGAGTCTCAAAGAAACTAAGATAAAATAAAAGAAAATTCTAGAATTAATTTTTAAAGTAAAAATTAATATCTATCCGTTATCCCCGGCAACGGCGCCAAAAGCTTGTTGTGTATTTTGGGTATAGGAAAAATGGGTCTATTTTATACACTTCTGCTTTAAATTTATAAAACCCTAAATACGCAAAGTTAGATTGAATTGCAAGCGCACAATCTATCCTTATAGTAATTATGGGTATCGATCCAAAGATAACGGGAAATATTACTTTTTACTAAATTAACTAACTCTAAAATAGTGCAATTAAAGTAAAAGGGGGGGTTTGTTGTAAAATTAGTTTTTGGGTTCAATACCCGATTGAGAGTTGAAACTAAAACAAGACAATTTTAAACAAACAAATAAAAAGGAGTTTGTGATTCAAATGGATAAGAGTCTAGGGGCTATCGGCATACAATCCTTTGGTCAAATTCACATTTACTTGGTATTCTAAACTCATGTTTGCAATTATGGGATTTCTAAACGTAAATATCAAAAAGGGTCACTTTCGTGAATTAATGACGTGTCTAGATAATTCGGACTTCACAATTAAGTCCTTCGCCCTAGCTATCTAGACCATAAGCACAGATTAGCCTAGTTTATCTCTAAATACCTACTTCACGGTTAAGTCCTTCATACGATATTTGGTTCAATTCTAGGTGTCCCAATCAAATATAAGGCTTCTCGATTAAGTCCTTCACCTTAATTCAACCTTTGTTCGTGTGGTTCCGGACTAAGAAATAGATTTGGTCATTTCTAATCTTAATCCTAAGATAATTCATGCATACAAATTGGTACCATTAATTATAACTCCTAGCATCTTAAGTTGATTAGACTCAAGCGGGAAATTAACAAGCAATCAATTCATACAAGCACATGAATTGTAAAATCAACAAGAATAAACAAACATGCAAACAATCATCATAAAGAAATTAATCCAAGTAAATATTGATTCAACGCAAATTCATGTTTTTAGCCTAAGTCCCTAGAGAGGAAATCTAGCCTCTCATGGGTGAGTTAACATTCAAGAAAGTTACAAGAGAAATCATAATGAAAACAAAGTAAAACAAGTAAGAGAATAGACTACACCAATCTCTTCGCTCGCTGCCTTTGATCTTAACTTTTGCTTGCTCGAGAATCCTTCAAACCTTGCTCTTAATCGCCTTTGATCACGAGGAGAAGATAGAAAATGTGGAGAGAGATGTGGAAATTAAACCTAGAATGAAGAATGCCTTCTCCTGCTGCCTCACTGCCCATATATAGCTCATTTCGTGTCTTGGGAAACAATCTCCCAAAATCCAGCAGCAAATCTGAGAAGATATCATGAATTAAGGCATTAATGGCATTGGTGCGGCCATCCTGCGGCCTTCACAAATTCCGTGCGGGTCGCACAAACTGGAAGTCGGCTGGAAAATCGGCTAAGGATGAAGAATCGTGCGGCCTTCATGCGTCCCGCACGGCCACCCGCAAAACTCTCGGTTAATCCGTGCGGCCCGCACAAAAGTTGGTTTTCGTCTGAAAAATGGCTAAGGAAAAAGGGGTTGTGCGGCCTTCACAAATTTCCTGCGGCCCGCACGAGCACCCGCAAAACTCTCGGTTAAATCCGTGCGGCCCGCACAAAAAGGCTGTTTTGCTCCTTTTTGCTTGATTCCTGCAAATTAGATAAATGAAAGGCAGTAACTTGGTTCTACGGTGCATTCTATACTAAACTAGACTAAAATACGAGGGTTTTGGTATAGTTTAGGAGGTAAAACCTCGACCGAAGGTATATATAATTGAGGCTTATCAATCGATATCTATTTTACTACAATGATAGGTTGTATGCTTGCAAACGACCTATCATTGTGTACTAAGATTTTATAAATTTAAAAGTGAAAAGTGTATCCAATTGACATAAAATCCAATACCTAAAATACACAACATTTTTGCAGATTTTTTACGATTTTGAAGATAGGTACCTATCTAAAAAAATAGTAAAAGATTTTCAAAAAAATATAAAATTTGATTTTCAAGTACATTTTAATATGGATATCATGTTGAGTTGTTCGAATCGACTATTTGAACTTTGAAAACATAAATAAAAAAAATATATAAAACACAATAAAATATGAAATACATGAGACATTTTAACCCTCTTCAATTTTGAATACGCCCTAAAAGATGAACCCTATACAAAATTTAACTAATACATTATTTCGGTGCATTAAAATTCGTGTGTACGAGCATTCATGAAAAATAAAAACAATCACTGTTCAATCAAATCGGGCAATTTTTATTTCGATAGTAAATGCCATCTTGACATGAAAAGCAGCTAACAAAATTAATTCATTCATTTCCTATTCTTCAAAATTCATCCAATATCCTGTGGATTGGATAAGCACAATTACATATTAGTATATTACCGCAGGATCCTTGCTGGAAGTTGTTTCTTTCCAGTTAAAAATGCACAGCTTGTAATGAAAAAATATAAAATTCATAGCCCTTCGAACAACAAATCTCAGTTGGACACATTGTTTGTTTAGGGCCTTGAGCCCAAATCTTATGGCCTGCCTACTGAACCTTATCAACAACTACAAATAAAACCCAAAATGCTTTATGTGTTTCAAAAAGAAATGATGAACAAATTTGATTTTGGTTATAATTAAGCTTTATTAGTAATTTAGTATACTTTCAAATGTACATTGGTATATTCAATGGTGGAGTCATCTACAAATTGTTCCCTATCATGAAAAAAATTTATTCTGTTTGACCCCCGTAACTTGAAAGTCTGACTTCGTCCTTAGATATATTATACTTAGTTATCAATACAAAATCAGTTCAACCAAAAATAAATTCACCAACCATTTAGAGATCTATCAATTACCTAAACTGCTTGTTCACCAAGGAGATTTATATCTAGCTTCACTTGGTAGCTGCTACAGAGCTTATCTCAAACAAAAAGAACAGAGAGAATTATATCTAGCTTAGCGGTTAATTAGATATTGTTCACTGTGTGAAAAATTATAATACGAAATTCAATGACTGAGGACTTTTGATCTCTTCTCATGATAAAAAAAAGTAAACTATAGGTTTAGGGTTTAGGGTAAAAGAGATACGTGTAGGCATTCTTAGTTTAGAATGAACAGAGCAAAATAGAACTTCCTTCAAGATCTATTGCATTGTCATTGATTTGATTCTTTTCTTGACTGCTTGTTAAGTTTAAATTCGATTTTCTTCAAGGACTTATTGTGAGAGATCGATATCTATTTTCTTTTTTTTATGGTGAAATTAATGCAAGGCTGATGTACACAAATGTTCCTTGCTTCTTTTGTTCTATCCTCCTAGGAACCAAGCCTAAAAAGTAAACCCTTGTAGAGGTGTATAGCTTGAAGAGATTCCTTTCTTTTCATTTTAACTATTTTGTGAAGTAGAGAGATCAAAGTTAGTTGTCATTAAGTTTACCAAAAGAAAAGGTTAATTATTCATATATAAATACTTCATCCTACAATATATGCATTAAGAAAACCGATAAAAAAACTTTACCGGTATTTAGCTTTTTTCATTAACTTTAGTGAAAAGTGTTAGTAAGCATTTTGGATTCAATTACAACAATAATTCTACAACATGGCTATGCTTGTCACACATGTGTAAGATAGAAAATGTACACGCCGGCTTCTAAAAGATACAATTTGGAAGAAGAAATTATTTCTCGACAAAACTATTCACATGCAATCAAATCCCTATCCTAAAACATATCGAATTCTTAATTAATGCATCCGTGGAACAAAGCACTGGCTAACATATGTAGAAAATCCTTATTATCTACACTTCAAAGAATGAAAAACAGAGAAATAGATAAGGTTAGGTTGCCTATTTTTAAAATGTCAGGGAACTTTGCAAAAAATTGTTCAGCAGCAGGATTTGCAAAATCTCTCGCATGCAGGTAAACGTAAAAAGACAGGTTTCTCTAGGTAAACTTTTTTCTTCTATAATTTATAACCCAACAAAAAGTTGATTTAATTTGATGGGAAAGGGAAACCTGGAAAATGAAGTCATGGAAAAAGCGTAAAATGTTCAGTTGAATTTTTGGGAATTAGGCCTTTCTTTATGTAATAGTCTCGCTCAGCATCACGCCATCTATCTTTGAACATTGCAAGCTCCACAAAGCACCTTATATGTATCTGAAAAATATTTGTTCACCAGTGATTCATGAACCAAAAATGATGGTATAATAAATGGAATGATAAGAAGCTAAGAAGCAAACATACCCCTTGAGAGTTATCAGCTGTGGCATTCTCTTCTTTTCCCTATAATACAGAAGACAAGTTACAAAATATAAATTGTTTAAAACCCTTCAGATATGCAGTGCATTCCTTTATTTTGATAATCTTGGTTTAATTGCACTAACTCTGATACACAACATATCTAAATTATAAAAAAGAAATTTATAATTTGACTTCTTCTAGTTTATTTTCAATATAACTTATATCACTTCATATTTTTACCTGATCTCTCAGAGTAGGTGTTCCATGATGAAAAATCCATTGTGCATCAACTACCCCCACCTTGTAACGCGCAGGCTTTCAGTTGTGTTGAAGAAAGAAAAAAAATAAATCAAACTTAGTTAAAAAAATTTAACCTATTAATTTGGCTAGATCTACTGGTAGAAAGCTGTATATGTAATTGCATCGTTGTATAAGTTGCAATTAATTTTCTCTAGAGAAGAGTACATAATCTCATACATGTGACAGTGTAAAACTTTTCAAATTAAGTTCACAACAGAACATTTTATTTAGCTTGTAACAACTTGAACAAATTTATTTAATAGAGAAAGAAGTTACCTCCACACAATTCCTAAGGACATAGTCAAGCCCCCAGCCATGAACCAAGTCATTCTATAACAAATTTAATAACATGTCAATAGCAATATAGAATAACAACAGAAACTATATATGGTAATTTATACAAGAATTGAAGTACCTGAATCATGTGCCATACACATCTCCATGCATCTCTAGAAAATACAGGTGCCATTATCTCTATGAACCTATGGATTAGTTAAAATTAATCCAAAGCTTAGATCCAAAGAAAATTGCTTAGGGGTGCTTTATCTTTTGGAGACACAGTCAAACTAACAATATATAGATCTAGAAAATAGGAAATGTCATGAAATGCTGTTGTCATGCAACCATTACTTCACTATATTCATAGATACCGTTTAAGCATATATGATATGAGACGCTTATTGGAGATCGGTTGTCTTTTGAAATCTACCTTTATCTGTCTCATGTTTTATATAAATAGGTGAGATATTTCATATTCGTTATAAATTGGTGGGTTTTCCCACTTTTATAAAAAAAAACATATTTATATGAGAAAACTTGAGCGAGTATTTACTCTGAGCACGGTGGTTGATGCTCAGGGCAAACCCATGGAGCCTCCCCAGCTTCACTGTTAAGAAAAAGTAAATAATATTAGAGAGGAAGTGTTTGAAAATAGAAAATTGGATGTAAATTATAGTTCTCCTCTTCATTGATCAGAAAATGTCCCCAGTATTTTCCACTAGGCCTCCAAATTAGTGTGATCTTAGTTTTTTTTTTTCTTTTTATTTTCTTCCTCATTAACACATGAATGACCTGTATTCAAAATTTTTAGTATTGACCGACTGAGATCTCAGCCATGCCAAACAAAGATAAATTTTACTGGTACAACACAGAACTTTTACTGAATAATTGAACTTGTTACTGGTATGGTTCAATTAGTAGATTGACTGACTACCAAACTAACCCTTGGTAGCTACTACCAAGTTTCTCAAAAAAAGACTGACTAGCAAACAAAATGGTTTTACTTACACTTTGAAAATGAGAAAAACAAGCAATTCTCAAGTTGTGATATTGACAACCAAAAAAGAAAAAATAATAACTATTGTTGTCATAGTTCTCAGAATCTTACTTGTGCACTTCGGTACCATTTCTTCTTTTTGTTACTTCATAAGTGATAAATCTACTCGACTCCAACGCTGGTTGTGAGATCTCCAAGTTGTATTTTTTCACCAATTTGATGTATCTACAATTGAAATAGATAAATTATGAATTTCACAACAAGGTAAGCCTCGCATACACAACCGAGGCCAATTATACCACCAATTAGGAAATAAACCTCACTAAGCTTAACTACCCAATTAAGCATCCAGTAACTCCAATAACATCGATTATTTACTATCTCGATTGCTATTATCTAAATTCAGTTGTACCCCAGTTAAACCTTTTAGCCTCAGCATACCCTTGATTCAAAAACCAGAAATCAGAAAATATTTTTAAGAAAAATGAGAGGTATACTCTTCAGCATTAAAGTGCTCGACTCCAAGGTCTTCATCCCAAATAAAAATGTACTCATACGCAGCCACTATATCTGGATGAAGAAATCTCTTCGCATACCACCTAGAGAGAGACAGAGGTTAGTTCTAGGTCTTCTCTAGATTTTTTTAGGGTTTGTTTGGCCACGAACGGTGAAAAAATATACACGCACCATTTAGCTTGTTTCCTTGTGCTTATGTGGATTGCTCGTTGCGACCACTCAAATTCGTCCCATTCATTTACTCGGCCATCATAATGGAACAATAATATTGTAAAATTCTCTGAAAACTGCACCACAGTAGATAAGATCTCTCAATGGTTAAAACAAAAAAATTCATATCGACACAGCTTCCTGGCTCGTCCAAACCACTTCCTCCTGATAAATACTTAAAATTTTGTACATTTGGTATAAGACAATAACATCTGAGAATTGTGTTTTTCTGACAAATACTTTGACTAATTAGACGTTATGAATGACAAGTTCAAAATTTTTAATCACCACTAACCAAGATGGGGAGTTCAAATTCCCATATATAACTGTACAATAAAAGACTTATTTTTTTATTGTCAGTACCTTTTGCACGGCTGCATTGACAATTTCTTTTTGTTGATATCCAACTGTGAAAACCACAAGGTACTTTGGCTTCAAAGGCAAATCCTGTAAATCAAATTCAACATCAAGATGATTTAAAATCTAACAGAGCATAACACTCAACATCCTTTCTATCAGAAATTAGTAATTATCATTTTGCATATACCTCGTTTGGGTTTCCCAATAATCTGTGCTGATAAAGATCCGAGTCTGAAACAACAATACCTGGGGGTAGTCTTTCGGCTCCCTTTGGATTTGATGGTTCATAAATCTTGCAAAGAACAAAAAAAATTATTCATTGGCTTGTTTATTTTTATTGATTGTTCTGAGGTCTATGCCACTGACCAGTTAGAACCTCTATTGACAATTTCTTATGTAAACGTGCTGCAGTACTGCCATCATGTTAGTTCTATCAACCAATTAAGAGGTGCATGATGTATTGCCATCTACAAGAATACAAAGGCGTGTGCTTGGGATATTGTATATTTCAGGATGCTTGCTGCTCCTATATAGTTTAATCATTTTCATCAAAATTATATATAATTAATGCAGAGTCAGCTGGTTTAAACAAATATGAATTCCAATGAAACAAAAATTGGTTTCCTAGGTAGTAAAATGCCAAAAACCACGTCACCACAAATTTCATGTCATACGATCATCGTAATAAACAGAAAACACAAGGAAATAATGGTTACCTTAAATAAATCCGTCGAATTATTGTTTGTAGAATGATCTCCTTTATCTACACCAGACAAAAATTTAGGAGCTGAAATTTCAAACTGAAAAAAAAAAACAGAGCATGCATGTTATGATCTAAGATAGAAGGTATTTCCGTAAAAACAGAGCATGCATTTTAGATTCTTTTTGCTGGTTATCAGTCTAGTTATTTCTGTATTTAGAGATGATTGTACAAGAATGAAAGATTGTGGAGCACATTGTGTTCACAAAAAAAAAAATCAAAAGATTGAAAGAATGGATATTTGTAGAAAATAAACCAAAAATGAGAAAAATAAATATATTACCTTAGTAAAGTTAGAAATAGGGAACGCTGTTCCAATCATAAACGCAAGAACCGCTGCAATTACTGTAGTCAAGGAGGGAGCCATGGTGATTTTGCTGTGCCGTAACGGGGACCGGCATCCCGAATCCTTCAATGAACTCTGCATTTAGACCTCAAATTCAATCTCCTCTTTCCACCAAACAGCAACCAATTCTGTTTCCTCAGTAGTACACAAATTAAGGGTCTTCCCTTACACAGGGAAATTGAATTTAAATTTGAGAAGCTTCAAATTTTTGAATGTAAAAGGATGGTGTATTATCTCTTAGGAAGAGCAAAGAGAGTATAGCCCGGTACCTTATACAACAAATATTGAGATTGTTTGTTATATAGCTTTATTTATATACCCCCTATGGCCCTATAGTTTGTGCTCAATTGTCATTTTTTTGGTAATAAATATTTGTGCACAAATATTACAATGTACCTTGAACGTCGTTCTCTGTGTTCTGTAATCTTTGAATTTTATATTGACCTGTTAATTAATCAAATATTTTGCCTGGAATAAGAGGGTAATTTCCTTATCTAGGCCTCCTGTGTGTTTTCAACAACCAAAAAATAAAGGATACAAAAAGAGCAACGAAATCGAATAATATTCTTCCAGTATTTAACGTGCACGATTTCAAATCTTTTAGTCATTAGTACAGAGAGTCAAACATGGTATGTACCTCGAATCTTTAATTTAGTATTTACTGTTCTTCGGAAGAAAATCTTTTATTTATTTGTTCCGACATGCGGTTCTAATTAAACAAATAAAACACTTCAATAAATGTGTAATGACGCTGCTCGCTGCATATCATTAAAAAGTGGGGAGGAGAACTAAGTAGGTCGATGCCCACTTTTGAGTCTAATGGGCTCTAAGACCGTTCGATCTGCTTTAAGATCCGGGCAATCAAAAATTGAGAATGTTTTGTTTGTAGAAAATATTAGAAAGGAAGAAACAGAAACAGAAAGAGTATATGTGATTATTCATGAGTAGAAAGTTTTGTATGGGCGAAACTGATCCAAAAAACACCAACTAGAATAGGTATGGGACACCGATCCTAACTCACTTCTGTTTTTTGTTTTTACTTTTCTTTACTAATTTTTTTTAAATAGATAAACAAATCTTAAAATTTAGATATAATAGAAAGATTCTATCTATTTTCTTAAAAATGTTTTATATTTTAGTAAAGAAAACAAAAAACAAAAAACAGAAGTGTTTTTTGGATCGGTTTCGCCCATACCTATTCTAACATTTCTAACATTGGATGTTTTTCGGATCGGTTTGGCCCATACAAATCTTTCTACTCATGAAGAATCGCATATACTCTTTCTATTTCTCTCTCTTCTTTTTTAATATTTTCTGTGGACAAAAAAATCTTTCAAATATTGATGCGGGCACACGAACATCAAAATAGAGTGCACAGATCTTGAAACAGACTGGACGGTCCTGACATCCATCGAACCTAAATAGCCATCGGATCTACTCTTGCAGTGGGGTGGCTCTTAATATTTGAAGATTTTCTATAAAATGTGTTCCTATTAAAAACCATCAATAAACTCCTCATTTAAAATTATTAACAAAAATGTTCTTATGTACCCCAAATTTTCCCTTCTTCTCCCTCCCTCCTCCCTCTCAGTTATTCCTTCCCTCTCTCCCAAGGGAATCCAAAAATTGGCTCATTAATTACTTGACGATGCCATGGGAGGCGGAAATAAATCTGCTGTGATCCTCTGGGATCGTAGGGTCCCTGTGATTCCAATCCCAACCGTTCACATGTTTCGAGATTCGTACACAAAAACTAATTTCTCAAAAGAATCATGGGTTTCATCATTTGAATAGTTGAAATTAGAATCACAGGACCCTGCAATCTCTTAGAATCGCAGGACCCTGCAATCTCTTAGAATCGCAGCAGATTCGCTTCCCTTGGAAGACTGTTGCAGGAACAAGGGCAAGAATTCACCTTTCCAACATTCAAGCCAACATGATAAAGGAAATTTCTTTTGTCACATTGAATAATATCTTTTAATTAGCATATAATTGTCCTTGTTAGCATGTTGTATTAACTCATATGCGTCTTGTAATATTAGATTGTTCTCAGTTACGACTTGTGCTTTATAAGTACAGAGGTGATATATATAAATATGCTTCTAAGTTGAATTAACGTGTAAACCAAATGAAATCTACAGAATGCTATAAATTTTAACACACATAAACGAAAACAATCAAGAAGAAAAGCGGCACACACTTTCGACGAGGCTTAATTAATTAGAACCGTAGCAATCACAGTTAATTAGAACCGTAGCAATCACTTTCTAGAATAGAAGGAAAGTCCATATAGCTTAATCAAGATATAAGTATCATATCTAATATGATGTGAATATGGTGATGAAATATTTTTTTTAATCATAGAATTTTGACATGTATATTTATTTTATATTATTTTTTGTGCATAAAATGAAATTATTCAAAAATTATGAAATTTTTTTTTAATATACAACTAAAATAATCATTAATATTTTTTTTAATTTTAGAAACAATTTTAGAGCAGATCGAATGAGACCAGGGGCGGATCCACATAGGACCAGACCGACTTTGCCCCCTCTGAAATTTTTATAGAGATCTATCGGTCTCGACTGACTTTGCCTCCTGAAACTTTTTTTGCCCCCCTCTGAAATTATGATTTGTAATTTAGGTTAAATTTAAAATAAATCTTGAATTATGATTAGTAATTAGAATTATAAGTTAAAACATCAGAAATTATAAGTCAGAGCATTGTAAATTATAAATTAAAATATTGTTTTTTATTTAGTACTCAATTATTTAATGGGTTTGAATCCAATTAGTTAATGGATTTGAACTCAATTAAAGACAATAAAAAAGTAACTGATTAGAAAATTGAAGTTAAGACAAAAATGGAGAAGGTTTTGAAGAGAAAAACAATGAGCCGTCAAACCAAGTTTATAAAAATAAGAACTCAAACCTTAAAATGCAAGCCATCACCTGAAACTTTACAGATGTCAATATGTCATTCAACAACGTGGCCATATTCTGTGGGGCCATATTATAGACTTTAAGTACTTGTAGAAGTAATAGCTGGGAGAGGCACAACCCCATTGGTTGTTATGCGCACCAAAGTATAAAAAATAACTAGAGAACAAAGGAAGAGAGAGAAAGGGAAAGGGAGTGATTGCGAGGAAGGGGATTCAAATTTGCTGAAATTTGAGCTGTTCGTGAACAGTAATGTTGAAATTTTTGGGAAATTTTTTATTGGTAGTAATTAGTAGAAAATAAGAGAGACAAATGATAAGATTACATTAATATTTATATTGGTAGTAAGATCGGTAGAATTTCTACCGATCTTAACTTTTTCTTTTTTAATTTGATGTATAGATGGAGAGAATTCTTATATTTAATTTCTAGTAAAATATAAAAAGTTTTTCAAGAAATAGATGGAATGTTTCTGATATATCTAAATGTTAAGATACTTTATCTATTTTTAAAAAATAGAATATATCTTACTAGAAAAAATTAAAAAGGAAAAAAGAAAAAAACTGGTTTAGATCGGTAAAATTCTTACCGATCTAAACTTTTTTATTTTTAGGTCGGTAGAATTCTTACCGATCTTACTACCAATATAAATATTACTGTACTCTTACTGTTTGTCTATGTTCTTTTTTATTAATTACTACCAATAAAAAATTTCCAATTTCTGAATTTAGTCGTTAAACTGTTTTGAGATGCGTGCACAGAAAAACTAGCTATTTCAAGATGCGTGCACAGAAAAACTTGGACGGCTGGATTCGAAATTTGAGAAATTTAAAGAGTACTGTTCATGGATCTCGAATTTCAACATATTTAAATTTGGAGGAAGGAGGGAAGGGAAATGAGAGGGACAATATTGGAATTTATAGAGATATTTTGTTAATAATTTTAGAAAAGATAATTTATTTTTGTTAAGGCTGGTGTCATGCATATTTAATTTTCCATAATATAATGTAAAAGCTGTTTTTTATTCAATAATAATAGAACTTTCTAAATCTTCAATATAGAAAAATATTTTTTGATAAATAAGAATGATGAAATATTTGTCTGTCTAATTTTTTTTTCTGACACCAACAAAATACAAACAAGTAATAGAGACGAATCAAATGTTTTTACTTTTTGTAATTCTATTATGCTTTCACTTTTTAATTTTATAATAACAAAAATTCTAAAACTTATATATCAAAATAAAACCCGTTAGATATGATTTATGTTATTTTCTATACGTGCACATAAAAAACTAACATTTTTCAATTTTGTTAATATTTGAATCAATAAGTTGAAAATACCACGTCCAGAAATTGTACACATCAGTGCATTTTTGCAAGATCTTGATAACAATCAAATTAAAGTTGAAATGTCATATTTTTTCGACTTTTGCATAGAGAAAATGATATAGGTGATCATATCTAACGGTTCTATTTTGACACTTAAAATTTAAATTTTATGTTATTAAAGTTTAAAATAAAGAGGCATAATGAAAGCAAAAAAATGGAGATATAATGAAGACACAAATATAAAGGTATTTAAACCCTCAAAGTAATAACATGGTCCAAATTTGACCATATTTTTTTTAATATTTTTTTTGAGAAAAAATAAATATCTCTTAAATAACAGGAAAGATGGTCACAAAATTTCAAAAAAATTTCTTAAATAAATATTTCTTAAATAACATGGTCCAATTATGTGGTTCTTTAACACGAGGAACAGCAGAGATGATACAGTTTCCTGTATATCCTTATATAAAACTATTTATATCTTATCTATATATCTTTTTTATAAAAATTTTATAACAGATTAATAAATATTTAATTACCACAAAATCAATACTGTAAAAAAAATAAAAATAAAAATGTATTTTCTTAATTATTCCCTAGAACATAGTCGACATTTAACCTAAATATCATATTTAACCTTAAGAAAAGTGACATTTAACCTAAATTAAACTACATATATTTAACCTTAATATGATATTTAAGCAATACTGAGACGAATTAATTTATAGTTGTATTTTCAATCAGGCTGAAATGGACTGCTTATGGGTCTTTTTCACTGGGCAATCTTTTTCTTCTCTCTGCTGGCGCTTAAGAAAATATCTCCCACGGAACCCTGACCCTGACCCTTTCTTTTTTTTTTTTTCTCTTTTTTACATCATTCTCTCATTTTTCTAGTCAAAATTAAAAATACCATATTATTCTTCTAGAAGACATAATTTTATGCTCTATCATTGAAAATCTCTCAAAACATTTGAGCTAAAGTTTAATAAAAATGAAAACAAAAATCTCTCAAAACATTTGAGCTAAAGTTTAATAAAAAAATACTTAACCAAAAGCATAAAAAAAAAATCTAAATTGGGAATAAAGCAAATAATACCGAAATTACATATAATTTCTTCTTTAAAATATGATAGCTCTCAAATTCTCTCTCCTTCCCTCTATATCCATTTCTCTCTCTCAACTACCAAGAAGGACTCGGTAAAATAATAAATAGGCAGAACAGTAAAAGGTTGATTAAGATAAAATTTGACTTATGCATGAAAATGATAGAAACAGAGCTACCACTGCTAGACTCAGTAAAAATATAAATAGTCTGAAAGTAAACAAGTCAAGATAGGCAACTTAAAAAAATGTTTTATCTACATTTTTCAATTACGCCTAATTATATTGTAAAATGGAAAATGGATAGTTTTTATTTTGAATAAGGGAAGATGATAATTGAATTGCTAGGGAAATTTTATGTTTTATGAGTATTAATATGGTAAATGTTTGCAATTTTGGAGGAAGAAATATATAATTTTGAGACCTTAGAAGGTATAAATGAGCTTTTTCATGTTTTAGAAGGATGATTATGATATTTGAGATTATGAAGAAATGAATAGAGACAATTTTTTAATTAAAATTTTATAAAAATAAATTGAAAACGGATTAAATTTTTAAGTGATATGCAATATTCCATTTTGTACAGGCATATATGAACAATATAACAAAATTTCCAAGATTATATTTTATTTTATTTTAGTGCTCTTTGATGATTGCCAAATGATGTCCTAACTATATTATGCATGCCATTTCTTGGGTGTGGTATCTCAATTAATTAAGATGCATTAGTGCTTAATTGAGTTAATATATTTGCACCTCTTTTTTTTATGTTTTTCCAAGTGGATTGATATGTATGGTCATTTGCGAACACTTGAGAGACTCTTGTTCGATGGGTTTAATCATTGTCAAATGACTTTAAGATTTGTGCATAACGCTTTAAACTTTGTGCGTGTCTGTTTCAATTTTCGTGCGCACAAATCTCAAATTAGATCGGACGATTATTATGCTCGTTGAACTTAAAAGTAGGTCCGATGGGCATCAGACCTACTCCGTTCTCATTTGCGAAACGGATGTTAGACAATGGAGCCAATTTTTTTTATTATCATGTATTAGAAAATAATAAACGGAGTTAGCATTCAAAAAAAAATTAAAAGATATAGGGGCGTAGATTTAATCTTTTAGTTCTATTTAATCTGCACCCTATTAAAGACAGCACAGAAATTGTAGTTTCTGACTAATTTTTTCTAGAGAGCAGCGCAAATTTAATTTGCGCACATTCTTTGAGCGAAGTGCAGATTAAATCTGCGTCTCTAATAACTTTTTAATTTTTTTTAAGAAATCATGTTAACTTCATTTATTAATTTCCAGTGGATGGTAAAAAAAAAAAAATCAGCCAATGGAGCACTCGTAAAAAAAAAAAAGTTGTATGGTCATTGCACGGGGATGAGGGGTTTAGTGGACATTGAATCCAATTCCGTCTGATGTTTAATTTGAGTTGTTTGATTTCTATCGAAATTTTCACAAAGAGTTTAGATTTACTGAGCGATTAAATTTAATGGAGATTTAAATAAAATCTGAGAACTGGACCTGATTTTTACGTCCGGTTAAAAATCGAAAGCAATAATAACCTGTCATGTCAGCAAATTTACGTGGTTAATCATGCTTGTAAATATTATTTTATATCTATTTTTTTAAGAGATATTTTCCGTGTTTATGGGTGTGTGTATTTTGTTTCACATTGTTTATTTAATTATTTTGTAATTATATAAATTTTAATCAAGGATTTAGGGTATGCCAAATAATAAGAGTCTAATAAAAATATATACAAATTCTTTTTTTTTTCAAACAATTGAATTTTACCTAAAATAAGAATAACCGTGGATATTCAAGTAAAGAACAATGCGTTTTTATGGACAAACTTATTTTCGTTGTTGTTTAGTAATATTTGTGTCTCTAGAAATTAAAAATATTACAAAAGTTCTATCAATGAGACCAATTTGGAGAACTTGCAAATGTTATATACGGTAGATAGATAACAATTGTACTTTAAACCAATAAAATGTAAATCATTGAAGTGATCATGGTCATATATATATATATATATATATATATATATATATATATATATAAAGACGAGGTGGTAATGCACTAACACTTGGGGAACATAGACCCATTGGTCCATTTGTCGGATTTTATATAATTAATCATATATTTCTAAAAAAATATATATTTTTTCAATTTTTTTATTCACTAAAGAATGTCTTATAGCAAAGTGAACTTCTTTTGACATACGAGTTCAAATGAAAAGTGTTTCCAATAGTGTTCTATGTGCCAAACTGGATTTGAATTTGGTAATATTTGGTGCATCTACAAATCAAAGTCCGAATACATTATGATATATCTAGTGGTGATGCTATGTAGAATCAGAGAGATATTTCCTCTCCACTCTCCTTGAATTCACATCACCTCTGGTTACCTGACTCAAGCAAATTACGATCGGATGACCCATTTAACATGGCACGAATCGCAAAACAGACCCCTTACAGTCTCAATAGGCACCGGATTGAGTTTGGCCCAGATAGAATTAATCTGGGCCGGCCGTTGCAATTTGCTTGAGTCAGGTACTTGGGAGGATATCTATCCCACTCTCCTTCTCCTTGACTCAAAAAATTTAAAAATATGTTTCTAACTATATCTCTTTTTTTCAGAAAAAATTATAAAAATATACTCAAAATTCAGAAAATAATAAAATTATATCTCACCAAAATTTTCGGAAAATATGCTTTTAATTCCATGGTTTTCTCGTAAAAAAAAATATATACACTTAATATTGAGAATAATTATAAAATTATGTCTCACTCTAAAATTTGTATCCCATCCTACTAAAAATATTGGCTTTGTCCCTAATATACCTCCTTAATTAACGATCTCTTTCCTACCAAATTTAATGTCAAAAATTAATAAGGAGGATACCTGCAATATATAGGAGTATAAGTTTGGATTCTCTACATTAATTACCTCACTGTTGGGTTTGAATTCAGACCATCCGATCAAAAAATATTTAAGATTTCGTACCTACTAATTTAAAACGAACAAACTAGATTCAAACTCAAACGGTGAGGTACCTCAGATGATATGAATGTGCCGACATCTAATTCTATACTTATGATTTGCACATTAATTAAGATGACGTGCAGTGTGTGATCCGAGTTTGACATTTGATTTTTTTAAGTCCATTTGTAGCTTTGTACTAATAATTTAAGTGATACGAGCGGTACTTAGTACTAAACATGAGGCTTAATGATCACCATGGAAGTTAGTTGAGTGGCTGAGCTAGCTGCTAAGCAATTTTCCTTTTTCAGCTCAATAAGTTTGATTCATTTAAATGGGTGCTTGGCACCTGTTTTCCCAAAAAAAAAAAAAAATTAAGATGATTCTTAGGTGGGATTTTCTTTTTCGTTCTGTCTTTTTTTTTCTCTGTCATTTATTTAATTTTATATATCTTTTACATGAATTGAATATGTATCTTTACGGTTAATAAAGAACTCTGGATCCCGATTGTCAAGTTGTTATGAGTATTAACCCATTGTGAATACTTAAAACAAGCATGTTTTTGCTGCTGGTTAAAACCAGTCCTTTTTTCTTTCTGAAATTTGATTTCCATTTCGACCTTGTTAGCTCTCACCTGAGTTCAAGGCCTAAGGCCCACGATCCACGGCCCAACACATATTAACATGCCACGAAAACATGTTCAAATAAATTAAAATAAATTATTTACTAAGGGTTGGGCCGTGGATCCAAGGCCCACGATCCACGGCCCAACACATATTAACATGGCCCTATATCCAAGGCCGACGATCCCTTATTTCAATTAAAATAAATTATTTAGGTTCCCATAGCCACAAAAAAAAACCATGATCGCTCATACTAAAATGAGAGCCTGATAGATTCTTGAGACATTGGTGGCTAGTTGATACAAGCCAGCCGAGGTTCATGATGTGCCGCTCTGTTAATAGATGAGGGATGTACGAAATCTCAGGTGTGCGATGTCTCACTGTTAACATCCTCTTGTTCTACATTTAACAATGATTTCAATGTGTGTGACTGTTTATATGTCATATTAAATAATACTATTTAAATTACGTAAAAAAAACCAACGTAGCTCCATAGAGGCGTATGAGACACGGTGCTTAATATGTGGGATCTACAAAAAAGAACTAAATGTGTCAGCATCATGAGAGCGTCTCCAGCAGGAGCCTCTCCAGCGGGAGCATGTGAACTATCTCCGATCTCCATCGTATCTCGTGATCGTCCCCGTCTAGGTCTGGCCATACTACATTTGAAAATGTCAAGTTACTACAATTCTAACATATTTTTACAATTTACAAATTAATAAGAATTATTATTAGAAACTAAACTGAAAAAAATGATAATACAATTTTGGACAACTTATAAACAATGTCTAAATAATTTTTAACAATTTCTAACAATTTGCAAACAATTTTGGACATCTTCTAAACAATTCCTAACAATGTCTAACAATTTCTAAACAATTTTGGACAATTTATAGTAATTCTAAACAATTTCTAACAATTTCTAAATAATTTCTAACAATTTCTAAACAATTTCTAACAATTTATATTAATTTCTAACAATTTATAAACAATTTTCACCAATATCTAAACAATTTCTAACAATTTTGGACAATTTTTAAATAATTTCTAACAACTTGAGTAGATTTGAGATCAAGAATTGACTAGAACAATTTCTAATAATTTCTAACAACTTGAGTAGATTTTGGACAAAGACATATAATTTGACTAGAACAATGAGAGAATGATGTCAAAAAGAGAAAAAAAAAAAAAAAAAAACTCAAGGGTCAGGGTTCCGTGGGAGATATTTTCTTAAGCGCCAGCAGAGAAGAAAAAGATTGCCCAGTCAAAAGACCCATAAGCAGTCCATTTCAGCTTAAATATCATATTAAGGTTAGGAAGCGACTAATTGTCCTCAAGCTTATTTCCTCAGTTTTTCCCCAAAAAAACTGTCATTTGACTTGCGCGAATACTGTAAAACTCTGTAACCAATACTGTAACTTCAACAACAAATCATGTATAATAAGTAGTTTAAAAATCTAACAATCCAAGTTAGTTGGAAGTGGTCCCCAAGTTAGTTGCAAACAGTTAGTAACTTGTAAAAATAATGTACTTCGGTTGTACTTGAAAAATTGACGGCTTCTAGAAGGTTTAAAAAACAAACCACTTCTCAAACTTGTAGTTATTTACAAATAACATCTAAAATTGTGCAAAATTAATTTTTTTGCATCAAAATTAAATTTTTTTTCGAAATTAAAATTTTAAATTTTTTTTTATTTTTTTTGTATTTTTATTTTTTACGTAATTTTGATTTGCGCGAATACTGTAAAATTGTCATTTGACTTGCGCGAATACTGTAAAACTCTATAATCAATACTGTAACTTCAACGACAAATCATGTATAATAAGTAGTTTAAAAATCTAACAAGCAGCGACCCTTAGAAGTATATTGATATTTGTATATTGATCTATATTATGTAAAATAAGATTTACATATTGTAAAATTAGCAGATGCAAACTATAAAATTAACATATTTGAACTACAAAGGCTTCAATACTGTAAAATTAATAGATGCAACTTATAAACTAACAGATGTGAACAGCAAAACTTCAATACTGTAAAATTAGCAGATGCAACTTATAAAACTAACAAATGTGAACTGTAAAACTTCAATACTGTAAAATGGACCCCTAAAACTATCAAAATAACATATACAAATTATAAAATTTCACTAATTACAAAATTAACTGTTCAAACTATAAAACTTCAATACTGTAAAATTCGCAGATGTAAACTGTAAAACTAACAGAAGCAAACTATAAAAATTACATGTGTGAAAGTTAGAGACATTTCGGTGATCAAATTGTAGACAAAGCACAAAATAGAAATTGCACAGTCCATTAATCATTCTTCCTGCTTTGGGCACACCTCTTTAATAATACCAACATCTTTCCAAGCATGTTTGGCTGAAAGAAAAAAAAATGATATCAACAAATTAATAAAAACTTCAAGTCCTAATTCTGAAAATCATTAGCAGAATCTTGAAAAAATAGTTGAACAACTATTGCATGTAACCTATAAAATAACTGATATATCCCATAAAACTATTGCATGAAACCTGAAAAACTATTGAATGAAACATGTAAAATAACTGATACATCATATAAAACTTTTGCATAAAACATGTAAAATAACTGATACATCCTATACAATTATTGCATGAAACCTGTAAAATAACTGATATATCCTATAAAACTAATGCATGAAACCTGAAAAACTATTAAATGAAACCAGTAAAATAACTGATACATCCTATAAAATTATTGCATAAAACCTGTAAAATAACTGACATATCCTATAAAACTGTTAAGTAGATCATGTAATAGTTTAATGCATTTCAAATCCTAATCCTGTAAATCATTGGAAAAATTCAGTAAAACAATGTATATAAGACTTTAAATTAGCCAAATTTACATGTCGAATAATGTAAATAAAAACAGACATTCAGATAATACGAGATATGTGAAAACAATTGCATATATCATGTAAACTATTACATATATCCTGTAAAACTGTTAAACTGATACTGTAAAATAAAGAAAAGAAAAACAATGCATAGATCATGTGAACTATTGAATATATCCTGTAAAAATGTTAAATAGATCATGTAAAATACTCTACAGAACCTTTAAACCTGATTGATAGATCATATAAAATACTGTATAGATCATGTAACCTATTAGATAAATTCTGAAAATTTAAATCAGCAAAATAAAAAATTTACAAAATCAGACCAAATCGACAGCTGATCTGTTAGATCAGATCAGATCAGACTCTAAATATTACCAGATCGGATCAGGATCCGCCAGAAGCAGCGGATCAGGAAATGTTTGGGAAGTCGAACTCCTCATTCGTTGGTCGAATCGGCCAGACTCAGATGCTACGTGGGAGGAAACCCTTCGACTCAAAGCTAAAGAGTATTCAAACTACTTGAATGCCCATTATTCTGTGCCCTATCCCAGTGGTATTTTTCATCAAACTCCATCCTGGCGGCCTCAATCCTATTTGCAAGGAAGGACGGAAGAGGAGCAAGGCTATATACCAATTACCAAAGGGCATTGGGCCCGCGGAAGCACCTCAAACGGAGAGTGGATTGAGTGATCCTGGGTTCAACTCCCCGCTGCCTGAATAGAATAAGCGGTGGGACTTGTCTTCAGTATTTTAATGCAATAGAGAATATCTAGCTTTTCCAATCCAATCTGGACTGGACGTCTCCAGCTCTTCTATGCAAATCGAATCTAGCCAGTTGCTCCGCCGACGAACTCAGAGGAGATCGGGTAAAGTACGGCCGACGAACACGGCCGCCGCTGCCGCCGCTGCCTAGAGAGCAATCAAAAGATCGGAACGGGAGAAGAAAGAGATCGGAAAAGAGTTTGGGTAAAAGTTGAAGAGAGAAAGAGATCAGAGAGATGAGTGATGGTGGTTTTAAAAAGTGGGGACCGTGTGGATAGTTAAAACCTGTTAAAAGTACTTGAAAACTGTTGTGGGGATAATCCGGGGATGAAGAGCTGGGTATCATAACCTTTTCTCTTAAGGTTAACATACAGTTTTAAATGTCACTTTTAAGATTAAATATATGTAGATTAATTTAGGTTAAATGTCAACGATGTTCTAGGGAATTAATTAAACTTAAAATATATGTAGATTAATTTAGGTTAAATGTCAACGATGTCAAAATTCTATGATTAAAAAAAATATTTCATCACCATATTCACATCATATTAGATATGATACTTATATCTTGATTAAGCTATATGGACTTTCCTTCTATTCTAGAAAGTGATTGCTACGGTTCTAATTAACTGTGATTGCTACGGTTCTAATTAATTAAGCCTCGTCGAAAGTGTGTGCAGCTTTTCTTCTTGATTGTTTTCGTTTATGTGTGTTAAAATTTATAGCATTCTGTAGATTTCATTTGGTTTACACGTTAATTCAACTTAGAATTAAGCATATTTATATATATCACCTCTGTATTTATAAAGCACAAGTCGTAACTGAGAACAATCTAACATTTTTTTTTTTTGAAGGTTGTCCGCAACGAATATATTGAAAGAAGAAAGTTTTTACAAACTACAATACAGTACAGTAGTAACTACAAATTATTTAGTAAAACATTTTTAAGAAAATAGATATAATCTTTTTATTATATCTAAATTTTAAGATTTGTTTATCTATTTTAAAAAAAATATTTTAGTAAAGAAAATAATAAACAAAAAACAGAAGTGGGTTAGGATCGGTGTCTCCCATACCTACTCTAACATTAGTGTTTTCTTGGATCGGTTTCGCCCATACAAATCTTTCTACCCATGAAGAATCACATATACTCTTTCTGTTTCTGTTTCTGTTTCTTCCTTTTTAATATTTTCTACAAACAAAAAATTCTCAATTTTTGATTGCACGGATCTTAAAGCTGATCAAACGGTCTTAGAGACATTAGACTCAAAAGTGGGCATCAACCTACTTAGTTCTCCTCCCCACTTTTTAATGCATGATATGCAGCGTCATTACACATTTATTGAAGTGTTTTATTTGTTTAATTAGAACCGCAAGTCGGAACAAATAAATAAAAGATTTTCTTCCGAAGAACAGTAAATACTAAATTAAAGATTTGAGATACATACCATGTTTGACTCTCTGTACTAATGACTAAAATATCTGAAATCGTGCACGTTAAATAAAGGAAGAATATTATTCGATTTCGTTGCTCTTTTTGTATCCTTTATTTTTTGGTTGTTGAAAACACACAGGAGGCCTAGATAAGGAAATTACCCTCTTTTTCATGCAAAAATATTTAATTAAGAGTGAGTCTATGGTACTATGCATAGCATGGATTAGTCTGTACTACGGAGCTATATTTTCATTTTGAAAATTCTAATGGTCAATCCGAACCGTTCAACGTGTTCCCCATATGAATATGTACTTGCAAACTAAATTTTATATTTTTCCAAATTTTTTTACTATATTTTAAGATAGGTAGAAAATCACTTGATCTGAAAATTCTGGACCATCCAAAAACAGTGATTTTCAACCTGTCGAAAAAACCAGTAAAAAAATTCTAAAAAATAGAAAATTTAGCCTACAAGTATATTCTTATATGGAAATCATGTTGAACGGTTCGGATCGACTGTTAGAATTTTGAAAATAAAAATATTGATCCGTAGTACAGACCAATCCGTGCTATGCATAGTACATAGACTCACTCTTTAATTAATTAACAGGTCAATATAAAATTCAAAGATTACAGAACACAGAGAACGACGTGCAAGGTACAATCGTAATATTTGTGCACAATATTTATTACCAAAAAAATGACAATTGAGCACAAACTATAGGGCCATAGGGGGTATATATAAAGCTATATAACAAACAATCTCAATATTTGTTGTATAAGGTACCGGGCTATATTCTCTTTGCTCTTCCTAAGAGATAATACACCATCTTTTTTACATTCAAAAATTTGAAGCTTCTCAAATTTAAATTCAATTTCCCTGTGTGAGGGAAGACCCTTAAGTTGTGTACTACTGAGGAAACAGAATTGGTTGCTGTTTGGTGTAAAGAGGAGATTGAATTTGAGGTCTAAATGCAGAGTTCATTGAAGGATTCGGGATGCTGGTCCCCGTTACGGCACAGCTTCACCATGGCTCCCTCCTTGACTACAGTAATTGCAGCGGTTCTTGGGTTTATGATTGGAACAGCTTTCCCTATTTCTAACTTTACTAAGGTAATATATTTATTTTTCTCAATTTTGGTTTATTTTCTACAGATATCCATTCTTTCAATCTTTTGATTTTTTTTTTTTTTTGGTGAACACAATGTGCTCCACAATCTTTCATTCTTGTACAATCATCTCTAAATACAAAAATAACTAGACTGATAACCAGCAAAAACAATCTAAAATGCATGCTCTGTTTTTACGGAAATACCTTCTATCTTAGATCATAACATGCATGCTCTGTTTTTTTTTTTTTTCAGTTTGAAATTTCAGCTCCTAAACTTTTGTCTGGTGGAGATACAGGAAATCATTCTACAAACAATAATTCGACGGATTTATTTAAGGTAACCATTATTTCCTTGTGTTTTCTGTTTATTAAGATGATCATGATCGTATGACATGAAATTTGTGGTGACGTGGTTTTTGGCATTTTACTACCTAGGAAACCAATTTTTGTTTCATTGGAATTCATATTTGTTTAAACCAGCTGACTCTGCATTAATTATATATAATTTTGATGCAATGATTAAACTATATAGGAGCAGCAAGCATCCTGAAATATACAATATCCCAAGCACACGCCTTTGTATTCTTGTAAATGGCAATACATCATGCACCTCTTAATTGGTTGATAGAACTAACATGATGGCAATACTGCAGCACGTTTAAATAAGAAATTGTCAATAGACCTCAGAACAATCAATAAAAATAAACAAGCCAATGAATAATTTTTTTTGTTCTTTGCAAGATTTATGAGCCATCAAATCCAAAGGGAGCCGAAAGACTACCCCCAGGTATTATTGTTTCAGACTCGGATCTTTATCAGCGCAGATTATGGGGAAACCCATACGAGGTATATGCAAAATGATAATTACTAATTTCTTATAGAAAGGATGTTGAGTGTTATGCTCTGTTAGATTTTAAATCATCTTCATGTTGAATTTGATTTACAGGATTTGCCTTTGAAGCCAAAGTACCTTGTGGTTTTCACAGTTGGATATCAAATGAAAGAAATTGTCAATGCAGCCATGCAAAAGGTAATGACGATAAAACAAATAAGTCTTTTATTGTACAGCTATATATGGGAATTTGAACTCCCCATCTTGGTTAGTGGTGATTAAAAATTTTGAACTTGTCATTCATAACGTCTAATTAGTCAAAGTATTTGTAAGAAAAACACAATTCTCATATGTTATTGTCTTATAGACAAATGTACAAAATTTTAAGTATTTATTAAGAGGAAGTGGTTTGGACGAGCCAGGAAGCTGTGTCGATATGAATTTTTTTGTTTTAACCATTGAGAGATCTTATCTACTGTGGTGCAGTTTTCAGAGAATTTTACAATATTATTGTTCCATTATGATGGCCGAGTAAATGAATGGGACGAATTTGAGTGGTCGCAACGAGCAATCCACATAAGCACAAGAAAACAAGCTAAATGGTGTGTGTATATTTTTTCACCGTTCATGGCCAAACAAACCCTAAAAAATCTAGAGAAGACCTAGAACTAACCTCTGTCTCTCTCTAGGTGGTATGCGAAGAGATTTCTTCATCCAGATATAGTGGCTGCGTATGAGTACATTTTTATTTGGGATGAAGACCTTGGAGTCGAGCACTTTAATGCTGAAGAGTATACTTCTCATTTTTCTTAAAAATATTTTCTGATTTCTGGTTTTTGAATCACGGGTATGCTGAGGCTAAAAGGTTTAACTGGGGTACAACTGAATTTAGATGATAGCAATCGAGATAGTAAATAATCGATGTAATTGGAGTTACTGGATGCTTAATTGGGTAGTTAAGCTTAGTGAGGATTATTTCCTAATTGGTGGTATAATTGGCCTCGGTTGTGTATGCGATGCTTACCTTGTTGTGAAATTCATAATTTATCTATTTCAATTGTAGATACATCAAATTGATGAAAAAATACAACTTGGAGATCTCACAACCAGCGTTGGAGTCGAGTAGATTTATTGTTTATGAAGTAACAAAAAGAAGAAATGGTACCGAAGTGCACAAGTAAGATTCTGAAGAACTATGACAACAATAGTTATTATTTTTTCTTTTTTGGTTGTCAATATCACAACTTGAGAATTGCTTGTTTTTCTCATTTTCAAAGTGTAAGTAAGACCATTTTGTTTGCTAGTCAGTCTTTTTTTGAGAAACTTGGTAGTAGCTACCAAGGATTAGTTTGGTAGTCAGTCAATCTACTAATTGAACCATACCAGTATCAAGTTCAATTATTCAGTAAAAGTTCTGTGTTGTACCAGTAAAATTTATTTGTGTTTGGCATGGCTGAGATCTCAGTCGGTCAATACTAAAACTTTTGAATACAGGTCATTCATGTGTTAATGAGGAAGAAAATAAAAAAAACTTTATTTTTAACTTCAATGACACTAAAGAGAAAAAAAAACTAAGATCACACTAATTTGGGGGCCTAGAGGTAAGTACTGGGGACATTTTCTGATCAATGAACAAAGAAACTATTGGTTATTTCCAATTTATTTTATTTTCAAACATTTATTCTTCAATTTTATTTACCTTTTCTTAACAGTGAAGCTAGGGATGCTCGATTCAATTGTACTGGAAATCAACCACCGTGTGCAGAGTAAATAGTAGCTCTTTTTTTCACATATATCCATCTTTCATAATATAATTAATTAATGATAAATCTCTAACCTATCCATATAAAACATGAGAAAGAAAAAGTAGCTTTTCAGAAGTCAAACTCACCTCCATCAGACTCCCATATCACTTTTTTTTTATATGATATGCCCATTTGTTCATACTCTAAGGTATTTACTATATATATATATATAGACAAGTCATGGTTGTATGACATGATCTTTTCATGACATTTTCAATTTTCTATATTTTGTTAGTCTGGCTCCAAAGGTTAGGAAATAAGTCCCCCTTGTTATTTTATCTGGATCTACTCTGTTGTAATTTTGAACTAATTATCCATAGGCTCATAGAGATAATGGCACCTGTATTTTCTAGAGATGCATGGAGATGTGCGTGGTACATGATTCAGGTACTTCAATTCTTTTATAAATTACCATAGTTTATGTTGTTATTTTATATTGCTATTGACATGTTATTAAATTTGTTATAGAATGACTTGGTTCATGGCTGGGGGCTTGACTATATCTTTAGGAATTGTGGTGAGGTAACTTCTTTCTCTATTAAATAAATTTGTTCAAGTTGTTACAAGCTAAATAAAATGTTCTGTTGTGAACTTAATTTGAAAATTTTTACACTGTCACCTGTATGAGATTATGTACTCTTCTCTAGAGAAAATTAATTGCAACTTATACAACGATGCAATTACATATACAGCTTTCTACCAGTAGATTTAGCCAAATTAATAGGTTAAATTTTTTTAACTAACTTTGATTTACTTTTTTCTTTCTTCAACGCAATTGAAAACCTGCGCGTTACAAGGTGGGGGTAGTTGATGCACAATGGATTTTTCATCATGGAACACCTACTCTGACAGATCAGGTAAAAATACGAAGTGATAGGTTATTGAAAATAAACTAGAAGAAGTCAAATTATAAATTTCTTTTTTATAATTTAGATATGTTGTGTATCAGAGTTAGTGCAATTAAACCAATATTATCAAAGTAAAGGAATGCACTGCATATCTGAAGGGTTTTAAACAATTTATATTTTGTTGCTTGTCTTCTGTATTATAGGGAAAAGAAGAGAATGCCACAGCTGATAACTCTCAAGAGGTATGTTTGCTTCTTAGCTTCTTATCATTCCATTTATTATACCATTATTTTTGGTTCATGAATCACTGGTGAACAAATCTTTTTCAGATACATATAAGGTGCTATGTGGAGCTTGCAATGTTGAAAGATAGATGGCGTGATGCTGAGCGAGACTATTACATAAAGAAAGGCCTAATTCCCGAAAATTCAACTGAACATTTTACGCGTTTTCCATGACTTCATTTTCCAGGTTTCCCTTTCCCATCAAATTAAATCAACTTTTTGTTGGGTTATAAATTATAGAAGAAAAAAGTTTACCTAGAGAAACCTCTGTCTTTTTACGTTTACCAGCATGCGTGAGATTTTGCAAATCCTGCTGCTGAACAATTTTTTGCAAAGTTCCCTGACATTTTAAAAATAGGCAACCTAACCTTATCTATTTCTCTGTTTTTCATTCTTTGAAGTGTAGATAATAAGGATTCTCTACATATGTTAGCCAGTGCTTTGTTCCACGGATGCATTAATCAAGAATTCAATATGTTTTAGGATAGGGATTTGATTGCATGTGAATAGTATTGTCGAGAAATAATTTCTTCTTCCAAATTGTATCTTTTTAGAAGCCGGCGTGTATATTTTCAATCTTTCACATGTGTGACAAGCATAGCCATGTTGTATATTATTATAATTGAAGCCAAATGCTTACTAACACTTTTCACTAAAGTTAATGGAAAAAGCTAAATACCGGAAAAGTTTTTTTATCGGTTTTCTTAATTCATATATTGTAGGATGAAGTATTTATATATGAATAATTAACCTTTTCTTTTGGTTAACTTAATGACAACTAACTTTGATCTCTCTACTTCACAAAATAGTTAAAATGAAAAGAAAGGAATCTCTTCAAGCTATACACCTCTACAAGAGTTTACTTTTTCGGCTTGGTTCCTAGGAGGATAGAACAAAAGAAGCAAGGAACATTTGTGTACATCAGCCTTGCATTAATTTCACCATAAAAAAAAGAAAATAGATATCGATCTCTCACAATAAGTCCTTGAAGAAAATCGAATTTAAACTTAACAAGCAGTCAAGAAAAGAATCAAATCAATGACAATGCAATAGATCTTGAAGGAAGTTCTATTTTGCTCTGTTCATTCTAAACTAAGAATGCCTACACGTATCTCTTTTACCCTAAACCCTAAACCTATAGTTTACTTTTTTTTATCATGAGAAGAGATCAAAAGTCCTCAGTCATTGAATTTTGAATTATAATTTTTCACACAGTGAACAATATCTAATTAACCGCTAAGCTAGATATAATTCTCTCTGTTTCTTTTTGTTTGAGATAAGCTCGGTAGCAGCTACCAAGTGAAGCTAGATATAAATCTCCTTGGTGAACAAGCAGTTTAGGTAATTGATAGATCTCTAAATGGTTGGTGAATTTATTTTTGGTTGAACTGATTTTGTATTGATAACTAAGTATAATATATCTAAGGACGAAGTTAGACTTTCAAGTTACGGGGGTCAAACAGAATAAATTTTTTTCATGATAGGGAACAATTTGTAGATGACTCCACCATTGAATATACCAATGTACATTTGAAAGTATACTAAATTACTAATAAAGCTTAATTATAACCAAGGTTCTAAATAGCGATTATAGCGGCATAGCGGGGAGACAAAAAAAAAAGCTATTGCGAATAGCGTAGCTATAGCGGAAGCTATCATACATAGCGTTTTTTTCGTTTCAAAATTTATATTCTATATTTCTACTAATTATCAACATGATCAATATTAAAGAATTGGGGTAGCAATCAAATGATAACTAATCTAAGTCTATACTTTTTTCAATCATGCAAATAAGAAGAAAAAAAAAAGATCTACAAAGTAACATTATTTAATAGTTCATACTTGATAGTATTACATATTAAAATAGACAAAGAGCAATTAATTTTACAAGTGAAATGAAGTAAGTATACTTATTTGAACATTTTGTATATTATAATAATCAAAATTAGCTTTCAATTGAAACGAACGGCAATAATTTTACAAGTGAATATTAGACAAAGAGCAAGCAAAAGAAAGAATTAATATTTGAATATTTTCTGATATAGAATGAGAGACTAAATCACAAATAGGAACATAAGCACATAGTTTGGTTTAGAATACTTATCATAGCAGACCATGTAGCATCATAAATAAGAACAAAATCTCATGTAAATCGCAAAAAAAAAACTCATGTAGCATAGCGGTAGCAATAGCGCATAGCGCATAGCGGTAATAGCGGTCAGCTATTACAGCTATAGCGGTCGTAGCTGAATTAGCGCACTTTTATTTCATAGCTTAGCTTTTATGGTCCGAAAAAGCTATAGCGTAGCTATAGCGCTGCTATAGCTAGCTATTTAGAACCATGATTATAACCAAAATCAAATTTGTTCATCATTTCTTTTTGAAACACATAAAGCATTTTGGGTTTTATTTGTAGTTGTTGATAAGGTTCAGTAGGCAGGCCATAAGATTTGGGCTCAAGGCCCTAAACAAACAATGTGTCCAACTGAGATTTGTTGTTTGAAGGGCTATGAATTTTATATTTTTTCATTACAAGCTGTGCATATTTAACTGGAAAGAAACAAGTTCCAGCAAGGATCCTGCGGTAATATACTAATATGGAATTGTGCTTATCCAATCCACAGGATATTGGATGAATTTTGAAGAATAGGAAATGAATTAATTAATTTTGTTAGCTGCTTTTCATGTCAAGATGGCATTTACTATCGAAATAAAAATTGCCCGATTTGATTGAACAGTGATTGTTTTTATTTTTCATGAATGCTCGTACACACGAATTTTAATGCACCGAAATAATGTATTAGTTAAATTTTGTATAGGGTTCATCTTTTAGGGCGTATTAAAAATTGAGGAGGGTTAAAATGTCTCATGTATTTCATATTTTATTGTGTTTTATATATTTTTTGTTTATGTTTTCAAAGTTCAAATAGTCGATTCGAACAACTCAACATGATCTCCATATTAAAATGTACTTGAAAATGTAATTTTATATTTTTTTTGAAAATCTTTTACTATTTTTTTAGATAGGTACCTATCTAAAAAATAGTAAAAAATCTGCAAAAATGTTGTGTATTTTAGGTATTGGATTTTATGTCAATTGGATACACTTTTTCACTTTTAAATTTATAAAATCTTAGTACACAATGATAGGTCGGTTGCAAACATACAACCTATCCTTGTAGTAAAATAGGTATCGATCCAAAGATAACGAGAAATATTACTTCTTACTAAATTAATTAACTCTAAAGGTGCAATAAAAGTAAATAGGGGATTTGTTGTAAATTTGATTTTGTTGGGTTCAATACCCGATTGAGAGTTTTAACTAAAACAAAAACAATTTAAACAAACAAATAAAAAGGAGTTTTTGTGTTCAATAGAGAGAAGTCTAGGGGCTATTGGCATACAATCACTTGGTCAAATTCATACTTGTTTGGTTTCTAAATTCATGTTTGCATTGATAGGGTTTCTAAGCCTAATATATTATTAAGGGTCACTTTCGTGAATTAATGATGTGCCTAAGCAATTCAGGTTTCACGATTAAGTCATTTACCCTAGCGGTTTAGACTATAAGCATATATTAGCCTAGTTTATTCCTAAATACCGGTACTTCACGATTAAGTCATTCACACCAGTATTCGGTTCAATCCTAGAAGTCCCAATTAAATATGAGGCTTCACGATTAAGTCATTCACCTCAATTCAACTTTTGTTTCTTGTGGTTCCGGACTAAGAATTAGATTTGGTCATTTCTAATCTCAAATCCTAAGGTGTTCATGTACCTAATTTGGTACCATCAATTCTTGATCCAAATCTACTCAAGTTGTTTAGACCTAAAGTTGTTTTTTTTTATCTCTTTTTGACATCATTCTCTCATTGAATTTTGTACCCATCTTAATAAATAGTAAAAAAATTCAAAAAAAATGTAAAATTTGATCTGCAAGCACATTTTATTGTGGAGATCATGTTGAACGATTTGGATCGACGATTTGGACTTTGAAAATAAAAAAAATAGTTGTTGTAACTTTGTTGTAACTTGATCCCTCCTCTCTCTCTCTCTCTCTCTATATATATATATATACACACACACACTTAATATTGAGAATAATTATAAAATTAAGTTTCACTCTAAAATTTGTATCCCATCCTACTAAAAATATTGGCTTTGTCCCTAATATACCTCCTTAATTAACGATCTCTTCAAAAATTAACAAGGAGGATACCTGCAATATATAGGAGTATAAGTTTGGATTCTCTACATTAATTACCTCACTGTTGGGTTTGAATTCAGACCATCCGATCAAAAAATATTTAAGATTCGTACCTACTAATATAAAACGAACAAACTAGATTCAAACTCAAACGGTGAGGTACCTCAGATGATATGAATGTGCCGACATCTAATTCTATACTTAATTATGATTTGCACATTAATTAAGATGACGTGCAGTGTGTGGTCCGAGTTTGACATTTAATTTTTTTAAGTCCATTTGTAGCTTTGTACTAATAATTTAAGTGTTACGAACGGTACTTAGTACTAAACATGAGGCTTAATGGTCACCATGGAAGTTAGTTGAGTGGTTGAGGCTAGCTGCTAAGCAATTTTCCTTTATCAGCTCATTAAGTTTGATTCAGTTTTTTTCTCTGTCTTTTTTTTTTCTTGTGAAGGAAGGGCTTTCGTAAACTCTGTCATTTATTTAATTTTATGTATCTTTCACATGAATTGAATATGTATCTTTACTGTTAATAAAGAACTTTAATTGGATCCCGATCGTCAAGTTGTTATGAATACTTAAAACAAGCATGTGTTTTGCTGCTGGTTAAAACCAGTTCTTTTTTCTTTCTGAAATTTGATTTCCATTTCGACCATGTTAGCTCTCACCTAGGGGTGTTCATCGGGGCCGGTTTATTTGGTTTTTAACCGAACTGGAAAGAGTTTGGTTCAAACGGTTCGATTTTCGGTTTAATTGGTTCGGTTCGGTTCCATTTTTTATACTGTTTGGTTTTTGCAGTTTGGTTCGGTTTGTACTATTAGAAAACCGCAATAACCGAACCGACCAATTATTATAACCTAATCCAATTCTGATCTGTCTCCCTCTTCGCGTGAGAACCAGAATCGCGTTTCACCCCACTGCCCCAGACTACTCCAAAATCAAATTGCGCCAGACTACTCCAAAATCAAATCGCGCCTTTGCTCTCGCTCGGTAGCTCCCCCGCTTCGCAAATTTACTTGGATACTTTTCTGGTCAAATGGGTTTGAAATGGATACTTTACCGAGGGAGACGGGTCAGAATTCACAAGTCAATGCTTCATTTTTAATCAATTCCATTTCAAACCCATTTGACCAGAAAAATATCCAAGTAAAAAATAGTAAAGAATCTGACAAAATCAGAAAATACAAGAAAAAAAATCTGATAATATACTTAATGAAACTTGCAAATGAGTGCTTTATCAATATATTTTGGTTTGTTCGGTTTAACCGAACAAACCGAAATTTACTTTGGTTCGGTTTTAATCGGTTGATACGTTTAATTCGGTCGGTTCGGTTCTAGTTTTGAAAACCGAACAAATCTTTGGTTTGCTTATTTTATTTCGGTCTTAACCGAACCGAACCGATGAACACTCCTACTCTCACCTGAGTTCAAGGCCCAAGGCCCACGATCCACGGCCCAACACATCTTAACATGCTTTGACAACCCTTATTTCAATTAAAATAAATTATTTACTTAGGTTCCCTAAGCCACAAAAAAAAACCATGATCGCTCATACTAAAATGAGAGCCTGATCGATCCTTGAGGCATTGGTGGCTACTTGATACAAACCAGCCGAGGTTCATGATGCACCGCTCCATCAATAAATGAGGAACGTACGGAATCTCAAATGTGCAATGTCTCACCTTCAACATCCTCTCGTTCTATATTTAACAATGATTTCAATGTGTGTGACTGTTTATATGTCATATTAAATAGTACTATTTATAGTAATTCTAAAAAAATTTAAACAATATCTAAACAATTTCTAATAATTTTGGACTAAAAATAAAGAGGAGGGTTCAAATGCCTTCATTTTTGTGCCTCCACCATGCCTCTATTTTTAAAAACTTTAATAACTCAAAGTTTAAAACTTAAAAGTCAAAATAAAATCGTTGGATATGATCTACATCATTTTATCTATGTGCTCATAAAAAATTATCACATTTCGATTTTGTTTTTAAATGAATTAATAAGTTGAAAAATCAACGTCTAGAAATTATACACATTAGTACGTTTTTTACAAGCTCTTGATGACAACTAAAACAAAATTGAAATGTCATAATTTTTTACACGTGTATAGATAAAATGATGTAGATCATATCCAACAGTTATATTTTGACTTTTAAGTTTTAAAATTTTGAGTTATTAAAGTTTTTAAAAATGGAGGCATGATGGAGGCATTTGAACCCTCCTCAAAAATAAAATACAAAAAAATTGAGAGACTTACATGTAAAAAAGAGGTGAAAATCTAGAGAAAGAGAGGAGAGAGATAATGAAAATTTGAAATGAATGGAGTGAAAAACGGGAGAGGTATCTTTCAATATATAGGCAATACCAAACTGTCTAACTGGAAGCGGTTTGGTTTGAGCTGACCAATGGAGCGGTTTGGTATTGGAAGTTGGGCGATTATATTATTTTTTAAAATTATTTCAATGTGGATGTTAGATATCTTCTTAAGCTAAATCCTACCCCAATATACGTCTGGGATCCTTATCTATGGGTCCGGATCCCCTAAAGTAATTCAATCTTTAGGTTTTGGATCGAGACCGTTCAATTCGAATTCATCGCTCGAGATTGTCTCGGAATTCGATTTTATTATCGGAATGCGTGCACTCACTTTGTGAATGAATTTTTGCGGATTCGAATCGGACGGTCTCGATTCAAAACCCAAAGATTGAATTAGTTCACTGAATCCGAATTCCTTGTCTATTCTCTTCATGTACTGAGATACAATTAGAAAAGAATGGTCTAGATTTAGGAATTCAGATCACCCCCGGTACCGTAACAGGAAATATTTTACAATTACTTGATCTGGACCGTTCTTTTTAACTTGACAGGAATCTCAAAGCCCAATAATACTGCCCCTTCGTCAGCCCGAATCCCAAAGTGGCTGAGAGTTAATCTCAAACCGTAAAGTGAAGGGAATCTTTTACGGTACCGGGGAGGATATTTGTCCTGGATTTAGTCCCAGCCGGAACAAAGTACCGTTCTTTCCTAATTGTTTAGGATACGGATTTCAAACGCTTAAATTTTTTGGGGGATTTGATCCGCTACCCCAGACCTGCGCCGCCACCTCTAGCTAGCTTCATTGAGGTCGTTTTCTACAAGAACAATACATCTCTTCAGCAACAATACTTTTCTTGAAGAGATCTATGTTGAAAAGTAAAGGGATGTATTGTTCTTTAGAAAATTACCTCAAAGAGAAGTCATCGTACTCGTAGATGTAATCTTTAAGGAAGCTGACAAGAGACGCGGTTATTCTGAGGTAAATATTAAAGTATTTGATCTGTTTAGTTTGTGATGCAGGTAATGATGTCCAAACCCTAGATCTGGTTCAAAAGAAGGTCGATTGAAAAGTTCCTTTTTTTTTTTTTTTAATTTTGATTTGGATCTTCCCACTCATAATATGTTCTATCTGATGTTAGTTGTGGTGGCAAACACAAAGATTTAAACTTTAGAAGTTGGGATAAAAAGACTTTGTATTAACGAACTTCTCTTCTGTATAGATTCATAGGCTAGGAGGTATAAGAGATGTGATTCTTTCTTCGAATTCGATCCAATTATTGATTCTGATCAATGTTCCCTTGAATTGATATTATTTATGTAACCATTTTCTTTTGTTTCATACTAAAAAAAGTGCAATTGGTGGGAATTTGTATATTTAATTATACCGGTCATTAATTTTATTTAAAGGGGTATTTTGGCCTTTTAATTTGCACTCATGCAAAGCTGAATAATATATAGGTGTTTTTTTTTTCTTTTGTAGATGCAATTTGAGCCAAATCAAATAGCAATTTTCCTTATCACATATTTATTCTTGCTAAAGAAGCTGCTCATTCATTATAAGAAATCATGGCCTGACAAAACCAGATAGGAGAGCAGAGATGGACTGAGATAGGAAATTGTGCTACATAGGTTTGCCTCATCTTAATGTATGTCTAAATGGTACACTCCAATATAGGTTTTATCTCATTTGAATTTCTGTCTGTTTTGTCCACTTCAATTTGCCACTGATGTGCAGTCCCGATATTAGTTACTGAGGCACAATGTAAATCTCTCATTTATATTTCTGTCTGATTTGTCCACTTCAATTTGCCAGTGATGTGCAGTCCCGATATTAGTTACTGAGGCACAATGTTAATCTTTTGTTTGCCCAAACTATACCTCTAATCAATCACAATTAAGTCTCCTTTTAGTTCAAGCGAAGTTTGTGTTGTTCAATTAATCATTCCAATCTTGCCATACTTACCAAAATTTGCCTCATTAATTTTTCATACTCTTGTACTGATAATGCAGCCCAGTACCAATTATCCATATCAACTGGTACAGTGTCTACTTTGTAATGCGAATTTAATTTAGATCTTTCAGATTGTAACATGGATCATTGATAGATCAAACTGGCAAGTCACACCATGATGATACACAACTACTCGCTCAGTGTTTTGTTGTTCAAATTTTTTTTGTTGGGATAGGAGCACCCCCCAGATTTTATTTACCAACTGTTATCCCCAATTTTTAATCCCACAAAATACCGGTGATAAGGTATCTCCATGTTTTATCTTATAAACTGGATTATAATGCCCACCCATTGCCACCAAAGTCTCACACAATACCTTTTTTACTATTTTCTCTCTTTGCCGCCGTGAATTACTGCCTCTCTTCTTCCCAGCCACTTCTCTTATTTTCATTCGACACTTAAGAAATTATTAGAGAACCTAAATTTCGTGCAAATTAATAGCTACGGAAAGTATGGGGACATTTTCTCTATCATTGACCACCCAATTGCTATGGTTTGATTTTTATGTTCTTAATCAAGGTAATTTTTCTTATTTTTTATTCATTTGATGGAGTAGAAATTACTCGGTTTTGTTTAATTTCCAGATATTTAATTTGCCTTTGTTGAAATTCCCCTTGTGTGTTGGTTTTTTTAAATGGTTCGCTCAAAATATCCTTAGTCAGGAAGCCTAATTTTCAAAAGTGACAAATTAGTGCTAGCTCTGAGAAATTTATCTTAGTCCATTTTATTAGTTGCCAAAGCTTCAGCCCATTCTGCATTAACTATATACGTGTTGTGACTAACAATTTAAGCTATCATGGGAGACTTGACATCCTTCCTCTCGTGCTTGTGCTATGTCTTTTACTAATTTTGACTTGATTTTCTAAGCATTCTAGTGCTCCAGGTAAATTATAGTTGGAATTATAGGAACTAAGCTTCAGTTTCACTTTTCTGATCGTTGATATTTAGTTTGCTCCATGATGTTGCTGTCCATGCAAACAATCATTGTTCTAACTATATAATGCTATAGTAAGAAATACTGTTATCACTAATATTTGTGCTAATTATAAAATGCTTGTGGTATTGGCTTAATAAATGCTCAAACTAAATCTTTGAAATGCTTAAGCCAATTATCAGGTGATGTGCATGCTTACCAGTACTTGCTGCTATGAGAACCTGTGAAAAATTAACTTAGCCGCATAATATAAAGAGAAAGGTTAAAATGCCTTGTGTTTTTCATGTCTCATCGTGCCTCACATCCTTTGTCTTGTCCAAATAGTCGATCCGAACCGAGATAAAGGATGTGAGGCACAATGAGGCATTAAAGAAATTGAACCCTCTAATATAAAACATAACTTGGAAATATTCAATCACTTGCTTCATCACTTGTCATACTTTGTCAAACAACATTACAAATTTTTGTTCTCATGGAAATTTTAGTTTGATGGACCAAGAATCCTCTCCTAAGGAAGATCAATTTTTTTTCATTTTAAAGTTATTGTTCTTGTAATAACTTTCAATTCATGGATTGTGCCATAAAACCTAGTTTTAATTGATAAAAGCTGACCTGTTGTTTGTTTAATTGTTTCTCTCTGGATCCAAGTATTTGATCCTGTTCTCTGCAAATTATTATGTGTACAGTGTTTTTACTACCTTGAAGGGGTTTTATATGTTATTTAATTATTGCTAAGTTTGTGTTCTACACTTCAAATAAAATGTATTATATTTAAGTTCTTCGTTCTATTTACAAAGAGAACACCTTCAAGTTCTACTTTGAATTGCTGTATCATTTGAGGTTCCTTCAAATTGTTATTATGAGTTCCACTTTGAAATTGAATTAGTTTTATATTAGGTGATCTAATCCTAAATGCTTTGGGGCAGTTAAAAAGAATCATTATAAGAACAAAATTTTAGAAACAAAAGTAAATTCTCTTGGATTCACTTTATCATTTATATAATAGTAAATCCAAGTTTAATTTATTCTTTGGATCAAAATTCTTTAATTAATTTAAATGAGAAGTACTTCAGGCACGGATTTCTCATGAGCCGTTATACGAATTCAGGATCCTGATCTGAGAATGAACACACACAAAAACAGTGAGGCGCATGTCACATAGGATCCGGAATTATCATAATCATCTAAGATGCTCAGGCGCTGTCTCGGTCCCAATTTTTGTCAATCTTCGCTCTGCATTCCACTTCACTCTGCATTCCACTTATTTGTAGCTTGTGCAAGCAATTAAGTGCCTAATTTTTTAATAATATCCTAAAAAAAATAACAAATATGCCCTCCGTATTGAATTTTTTTTAAAAGCATCCTAACCGCCCTACATTTGAGCGGTTTGCTTTTGATACCTGATCGCTCCACGTTGAGGCGGTCTGCTGCCTGAACCAATCGCCCCACACAGGGGTGTCTGCTATAAAAACCCCTATATAAAACAGTTTTCTCTTTTCTATCCACTCACAATTCATTCTTACTCCAGAGAAAGAGAAAGAGGAAGAAGAGAAAGGCGATTTCAGGCCATTTTAGACGAGAAGGATGAACAGTAACAATTGAGGTAGATCGTCCAATCGACAAGTACCCGGAGGAGGGTCAATAAGTGGTCGAGGAAAGAATGAGAAAAAAAAAAGCTGTCAAGTATGTTTCAGAGATAAAAAGAACTGTCAAGTCTGTTTTATGGAGGAATTTTTTAGGCGACCTATTCGGTTTGAAATTTCAGACGATGTGTGTCAATCCGAGTAACTAACTCTAAGTCATACTGGTTGGGGTTTACACCAGTCTTTTCGTATACCATTTGTTTTAGTTCCAGAAATGTGATATTTTCATTAACCTCGAAGCCATAGGTTGCATCTTTCGTGTACTGTGCTCTCTCCACACTTCGGGTAATCTTCTCGCCCACATACAATGCAATAGTAGTTTTTCTTTAATGAACTACATTAGCCAATAAACATTTATCAATTATATATTAATTAAAAAAAATTTAAGAAAATAAAAAAAAATAAATAAATAAATAAAAAACCTGCAGTAGCCAATAAATCGTCCGAAATCACTTTTCCCTTCTACCTCTTCTTCCTCTTTATGTGGAGTAAGAATGAATTGTGAGTGGGCAGGAGAGAGAAAACTGCCTTATGTAGGGGTTTTTATAGCAGACCGCCTCTGTGTGGGGCGGTTTGGTTCAGGCAGCAGACCGCTCCAACGTGGGGCGGTCAGGTATCAAAAGCAAACCGTCCAAACATGAGGCGGTTAGGGTGTTTTTTAAAAAAAATCAATACGGAGGGCATATTTGCTATATTTTTTTTTAGGGTATTAATAAAAATTTCAGAATTAAGTACTGCTTGTATATTTCAAAAGTCACCAGGTTATATCAATGGGATCGACTAACAGTCCCCCCATTCAGTCCCCTAAACGTCCCTCTAACGGTCAAAGTACAACTGTCAGACATCTATTCAACATACATTAATTCACATACAAAATGGAAAGTATTCATACCTAAGATATCAAGTATTAATTCACATGCAAACTGGGGACCATTGCTTTTCGGGGGCAGTAACTGTCAGACTGCATTGGAGACCACAACCAAAAAGTCACGTGGATCACACCACTAGTGCTACATTTATTGATTAAATTAATTCACATACAAAATGGAAAGTATGAATACCTAAGACATCAAGTATTCATATATAATTCATCAAGTATTCATACCTAAGATATCAAGTATTTAAAAAAAGAACTGGACACATCACTTATCTTTTACACGTTTTTTAAGGTGATTTTTTTTTCTCCGTTCAATCTAACCAATATTTCTGACGATCTATGAGAAATTTTGCAAATCTAAAACCACGAACGTGTTCTACACAATTTTCTCTTTCAAATGAGATCCATGATAACATACTTTTACACGTTTTTCGAGGTATCAAATATTCATATATGGAAAGTATTCTCCCAAAATGGAAAGTATTCATACCTAAGATATCAAATATCCATATATAATTCATCAAGTATTCATACCTAAGATATCAAGTATTTAAAGAAAAAACTGGACTCATCAAATATTCATATATGGAAAATATTCATACCTAAGATATCAAATATTCATATATAATTCATCAAGTATTCATACCTAAGATATCAAGTATTTAAAGAAAAAACTGAACTCATCTTTTACACGTTTTACACGTTTTTCAAGGTGGTTTAATGATTGACAAAGTTAGTTAGAATAGGGGGACGTTTAGGGGACTGGAGTGCGGGGGACAACATCTTTACTCTATATCAATTGAGAACAAACATGTTCCAGGTACCCAAACAGTGATGATAAAAAAAGGAAGGGTGCTGATATTAAAAAAGGTAGTTTGTAAAAGTCTCCAGAATTGACTTAGTAGTTTTCACTTACGGGCAGCTCCAATCATGTCAACAGCAACGGGCAGGTAAATACAAAAATAAATTAATGAATTCCAGCGCATAATCAAAATTTTCTCATAAAAGGAATGATAGAAAGGGCTCTGACAAGGGCACTTAGCAACTTGCCAACCTACTTCAGGAAAAAGGAAACAAAGGGAACTTATCAATAACATGCCTGTCTTGTAGTTATTATTTACTCTTATGATGAAAAGATAGGTGCATTATGAACAAAGGAAGGTAAAATGGATTACTAATTTTCAAATATTAGTGGATACATCCTGTTTGTTTTGTTTTGTTTTTTTATTTAATTTTATGTCTTAATTAGGCATGCTTGAAAGTAAAGCCACAGTGCTGAAATCTTGAAGGCATGGCATCATTCAGAGAGAAGCATGTGGTAAAATTCTTTGAGATCAGTCTTTGCTTCTAAGCAACATAATATCAGTTATATATAAACCTTCATATACCTTATTCAAGAAAATCATTCATACAATACTCTCTCTCTCTCTCCCTTTATACATTTTAGCATGGCCTTCTCTCTCAAAAATCTCTCTCAGGTTCTTCTCTTAGTTTCTCTCTTTTCCTCAACACTAGCCTTTCCAAGAGACTTCTCTATTGTGGGCTATGATGAAAAGGATCTATCATCCCATGACAAACTCTTAGAACTTTTCGAGTCATGGATGGAAAAGCACAGGAAATCATATGTCAGCATAGAAGAGAAAATCAGGAGATTTGAGGTTTTTAAGGATAATTTGTTTCACATTGATGAGACAAACAAAAAGGTCACTAGCTATTGGCTTGGCTTGAATGAATTTGCCGATTTGTCCCATGAGGAGTTCAAGGAGAACTATCTCGGTCTTTCAGGGGCTGAAATGCAAATTCAGAGGAGGCAAAACAGGGATGATTCTAGGTTCAGGTATGCTGATTCTGATGCTGATGCATTGCCTAAAAGTGTTGATTGGAGAAAGAAAGGAGCTGTTACCCCAGTGAAGAACCAGGGCCAGTGTGGTAAAGCCCCTAAACATATCGTATAATTATATAAGACGATATACAATAACATATTTTGTTATAGCAACACTAGAATTATCATTTATATAGTTAATTTTGATTTTCTACAGGTAGCTGTTGGGCGTTTTCAACAGTGGCAGCAGTGGAAGGGATAAACCAAATTAAGACAGGCAACCTCACATCGTTGTCAGAACAGGAGCTAGTAGACTGTGACACAGATGGAAACAATGGATGCAACGGAGGCCTAATGGACAATGCATTTAAGTTCATCATAGAAAATGACGGCCTCCGCACCGAGGAAGACTACCCATACCTCATGGAAGAAGGCACATGCGACGACAAGAGGGTGAGAACAACTATATACTAAACATTAATAATGGGCATATATGTAAGCAAATTATAACCAAATTTCATTTCGACACAAGTTGATAACAAGGCCAGCAGCAAAAATAATTAACAGAACAACATAACATATATACATTTTGTAATATATTTTACCTCAAAAGAAATTGTGAATATTTATTAGGATGAGAGCGCGGTCGCGACCATAACTGGATATGAAGACGTACCTGAAAACAGTGAAGAGGGCCTCCTTAAAGCCCTGGCCCACCAGCCAGTCAGTGTTGCTATTCAAGCTTCTGGCAGAAACTTTCAGTTCTACAGTGGTGTAAGTCTCCATTCTTCTCTTTTATTAATTTCCCTTCCTCCTTGCTTTTAAAATATCTTGGTTACCAGAAGCACCTTGTTTTCCTTTGATATAACCATCCTGTTTTCATTATCATTTTACGGTACTTTACTGACATATCACTACTTATGAACAAATAATAAATTTCTTACTAATTGCTCATATAAAGTATGTAAAAATTTCTTACATTTATCATTTTATGAACAAAGTTGACATTACTTAATTATCATATCACCAGGGGGTGTTTAACGGACAATGCGGAACCAAACTGGATCACGGTGTGGCAGCCGTAGGATATGGCAGCACCAAGGATCAAGATTACATCATTGTGAAGAACTCGTGGGGCCCACACTGGGGTGAAAAGGGTTACATCAGGATGAAGAGGGGCACAGGGAAACCAGAGGGTCTTTGTGGAATTAACAAGATGGCCTCTTACCCTACTAAGGATGAGTGATCAAGAAATTAATTGATCAAGGACTTAATTGCAATTTGTTGAGGGAGTGTTGGTTGTGTGATATCTCTTTCTCTTGTTGTTCCCATGATCTTTGTCATCATTCTGTTATCTTTTCTTCAATTCAAGAAATAAAGTTGTAAGAGAAAATTGAAGTTAATCCTTCACTCTCTTAATCTCTTTCCTGTTGTAGCAACTTGCATGGCGATGCATCGTGCAATACATTAATATAAATGTTTTTTTTTTTTTTTTTTAAGGTTTGTGAGTTTTAAATGCCTACTAACAATTTCATAGATAAAAAAAATAAAATTACAACAAGTCAAATGATTTTAATTTTAAATCTACTTTTTTATTCTCACAAAATCCTCCAAACTACTTTAATCATCTAATCTCACTTATATACACACATAATTACTCTATTATCTTAATCCCTATCATTCCCTACGACCGGATCCGCTTTTTCGACTGTCGCTGCGCTCCGACGCCTGGATCTACTCACTTGCACTCCAATCGAGATAGCGTAGAGGCTCAACGCTCTAAGCTCTGACAATACCGCACTTTCAGCTCCGGTCCCTCCCCTCTCTCTCATTCTCCTCTTTTCTAGAGGCGAGAGAGTAAATGTTTTTTTTTTATCTCTTAAGAGAGGTCACAAGTTTAATTTTCAAAAATAACATTGAAAAAATACTGAGATGTACCGGACCCTTTATAAAAAAAAATTTAAGAACATTAATATCAATGTTGCTGTGTCTAATTAAATCATATAACCATAAACTATCATTATTTAATTTATGGTTTCCTTGCGAATAACAAAATTTTACAAGGGAATGGCTGAAATATAACAGTCTTACTTAATTGGATATAGAAAAAAAAAATATATGCATCCTAAAATGTTGCAAAAGATTATTCTTTTTTCTACTAATCACCGACTTTAGCAATTTTTTCAAATCAATTTTAGATTATTTTTCTTGCAATAATTCATTAAAACTCAATGTTGAACTGACTAAATATTTTAATTTAAATTAGGTAGTTTTGGTAGGTATATAATTTAAAAATTACATCAATGATTAATTTGCAATTAAGATAGAGATGATCTAAGTATGCCCTTAAAAAATTCAAATATTGAGGGGATATTGTCAGGTGGAGTTAGGAAGATTTGTGGGGTTTATGATCTCTTTTATTAAATGTGACACTAGTATGTTTTTAGTAGCTACTAGTATCGTGTATGTGCGTTGCAACAGAAACATATTATAAGAGAACAAAAGAAACTCATACAATTTGTACGTAAAAAGTCATTGGTGGATCGGAACATCTACGTTACAACGGGAACATTTTCATCTGAAATTTTTATTTATAGCATTGATTCAAAAAAAATAAACCAAAAAACTACTATTTTTGGGGAATTCAAAATCTACCCTAGCCGCACTGACATTCTACGGCATTATTTACTGGAGACCGCAGAATGCCGATGCGGCCCCTGAAATGGGACCGCATAATACCGGTGCGGCCCCAAATATATATATAGTTTTTTATTTAGTCAAACCATGAGATCTCAGTGGACGCAAATAGGCATGAATGCCAACGAGTCAAAATTTTAGACATCTCTGTTTGTTGGGCACAAATGCCAAGAATCCCTTTTCTATCTCTTCCGCTATTAAAAAAAAATTAAACAAGGGCGCAGCGGCATTCTGCTGCCCCATTTCAGGGCCGCACCGGCATTCTGCAGTCCCAGTAAATAAGGCTACACCGGTGTTCTGCGATCATGGTAGATCCAGAAATACTCAGATTTTGTGGTTGTTTGGTTTATTTTTTTTAAACAAATGGTAACTTTAAAAATTTCGGCATTTTCATACATTATTATTTCAACAATAACTTCTGATCCGTTCTAATATTATTTTTAATTCCACTATTGAATACAGTTGACCTTATTATGGCTAATTTGCCTCTTTCTCACATAAAATTGGGGACCGTACCGCAACTATAAGAAAAAGATTTCAGGTATTTATTGACATTTGTCGTCCTTTTTTTTTATAACTTCTATGATTAAGAAGTAGCTAGGTTGGTGAGTGAGACCAAGAACGAAAATACAAGACTGACCACCAACGCACCTACCTTTTTCTTTTTCTTTTTCTATTTTCTTTTTCTATTTTCTTTTTTGTTTTGTTGGCAAGCCCGTACCAAGGAGAGCAGGTTGGGTCCGATGGGTTTCAGGACCGTTCGATCTGCTTTAAGATTCGTGCATATAAATTTTAAAGTAGACGCGAAAGTTGTGAGTGCGAATTTTAAACTAGATCGGACGGTCATCGAACTCATGGAACTCACTTTGAGTCCGATGAACATCGGACTAAATTGATCTACGTACCAAGGTGCTTATTACTCTCCAAGTAGGAATCAGGATCTCTGTCCTTCAAAAATAAATTAAGGACAATATCATGATTACAAAACTCGTTTGTTCGCTTAACATATATACATTGCAACATTGCAACGGGAATATATTATAAGAGAATTAAAAAAATACTCATAAATTATTTTGAGAAAATATTTTTTATGTTATACTTTTCAATAAAAGAAACAATATTTTGAAATCCATAAGTATTTTTTTTAATAAAAATGCATTATGACCATTCATTCACTTCTTAAGTACTCACAAATCCTTAAATAATCATGTAATGACATTTGATTTTGAGCATCAGATTTTTGATACAAAAGGCAATGCTATAGTATTTTTAATAAAAGAAGTAATATTTTGAAACCCATTAGTATTTTTCTTTATTCTCTTTCTTTAGAAAGTTTGATAGTAGATATATATTACTTAATCGGTGGGATTATATGTATTGAAGAAGACAAAAAAAAGTAAGACATCAATGCTTGTCGTATGTTCTATTTTTTTTGCCATAAAAAAAGTAAGATATCAATATTAATTTTGATCAAATTGTGTACAGTATGTGTAGCGAGTACGTGTCTAAATAAATTTAGACTTCTACACATATAAAAATATTAAAATGATTGACTAAAAAAAGCAAGACTATTTGATTGGAGCACTGATATTCAATTCAAAATTTCATCTTTTAATCACAGTTGTTGGCAGATCAAGACATCTACGTGCTTAATATAAGAATAGAGATATTTAATAACTTAATCGGTTAGTCATGAATGTATTGTTAAGCATATAAAATGCATATCTAGAATTTTGCAAATAGAGGAACTTTTGTTCTCTTGTCGAAAATCATAAATAACATGCAATTAATTAAAAAGTTTAAGTTAGTCCGATGAATATTTACATATACAAGGATTTATTAATTATTATATTGATGGCTAATTAACTTATTTGATAACCATTACAAATAACATAAAATCTATAAATCTATAATAACTTAAGAAGTATTCATATTAAAAATTTAATATGTCATAAATCAAATTTGATGTAATTTTAAAAATTTATTTACTATTCATCAACCAATTAAAAAATAATAATGGTATTGTGCATAGTGTAGATTGGTCTGTACTATAAATTAATATTTTCATTTTCAAAGTCTAAAAAGTCAATATGAACTATTCAACACATTATTTCCATGTAAAATGTACTTACAGAGTAAATTTTACATTTTTAGGAATTTGTTATTTTTTTTTAAATTAGTAGAAAACCACTACTTTTGAATGGTTTAATATCTTTAGATCAAGTATTTTCTACCTATCCACAAAAATAGTAAATAATTATAAACAATATAAATTTTGATCTACAAATACATTTTCATACGGATGTCATGTTGAATGATTCAGATCGATAATTTGGATTTTAAAATAAAAATATTGATTCATAATATGAATCAATATACACTATGCATATCACCACTGTCAAAATAAATTGGTTCGCAATATATTTCTTTTCTTTTAAAAAAATAATGTAACTTATGATAATATAAAGTTATCTAAATATTGATAAAACTCAACAATTTCGCAAATCCTTTTATATCATAATAATAACTACTAATTAATTTGTGCTTGATAACTATATATTTTTAAATGAAATAATGCCTTATCTGCTATCTTGTTATTTCAACAGTCGTCGTCAAACGAATTTGCAAAAACAGATGAAAAATCAGGAATTCACATCTTCCCCGGTACCGTAATAGGTAATTTTTTACAATTATTGGATCTGGACCGTTCTTTTTAACTTGGCATGAATCTCAAAGCCCAATAATACTGCCCTACGTTAGCCCGAATCTCAAAGCGGCTGAGAGTTAATCTCAAACCGTAAAGTGAAGGGAATCTTTTATAGTAATGGAGATGGAGAACAGAGTAGGTTCGATGCCCATCGAACCTACTTTGAGGTTCAACGAGCATGATGACCGTCCGATCTAATTTAAGATTTGTGAGCACGAAAATTGAATAGACATGCACAAAGTTTAAAGCGTTCCGCACGAATTTTAAGTAAATCGACGGTGATTAAATTCATCAAACCAAAGTAGATCCGATGTCCATCGGATCTACTCTCAAGTGATGGAGATGATACTTGTTCAAAAATCAGGTGGTCTCCTTCTTACAACAAACTGAAATTCTCATAATTTGTTATATACCTCCTTTTCTAATGAAATTGAACCATATACATCTATCCCAAGAAAACAAAAATTCTTAAAATATGTTCCTGTTTCTGACCCTAACGAAAAATGAACCATATCGGACCGAGACGAAATGAAAGCTTTCGGCCGAAGTGAACCGTTAAATAGAAGCAAATATTGACCGTTCGATTTATATTAGACGACAAGGATTAGGAGAGGACAATAATTGGTACTGATGTTGTTGCAGCAGATCCGCAAATCACATTCTCACCTACACCCACTGACTCCCACCTACACCAGCAACGCCACACTCTCAGCCCCTTGTTTTCTCTCTCCTCCATAACCGCTATAATTGAATTTCTGCTCAGAAATTTGTTTCGTTGGTATATTTAGAAAGAGCAGAATCGAGAGAGAGAGAGAGAGGGATGGCGAAGGTGTTTACTTTGGAGGAGGTCTCGAAGCACGATTCCAGAACTGATTGTTGGCTCATAATCAATGGAAAGGTATAATATTTGCTCTAATTTTTGGGTTTTTTATATGATTTGTGGTTATTACGGATCTTTTAGTTTCCATTTTTCATCCGCAATGTAGCCTCGCTAAAATCTCATATTTCGTTCTTAATCCGCTTTGCATATGTCTCCAAAATCCTATTTTATGCGGTACTTATCAGAGTCAGGTATTTTTTTTTTTATTTTGTTGACAAATACATAGATCTGCTTTGTAATAGTAAAGAATTAGAAATCCCTTCATTAATTGTAATTAGGAAAATTTTGGGGGCTTTATCAGCAATTATACCCTTCAGATAGCTTAATTGCAGTTGTGCCCTCACAAAAACTTTTCCTTTGTAATATACTTTTCAGCCTTCTTGATGTTTATCAATATAATAAGATCTTGACATCAACATTCAAGTTAAGTAACTAAAAAGTGGGATTTTGAGAAATTTTGTCTATAGCTAGATTCGCATAAGCGGGGTTTATGGTTCAATGAGATGTTTAAACAACAAAGAAAAGAAAAGAAGAACTGTTTCTAATTTTAGGATAGATATCCTTTGATAATCTCTCTCTAAAAGTGTGGTCCTTTTGGTTTGCTCTTTTAAGATTCCCTAATATTTTGCTTTATTGCTGATGCTTTTTTTAGTTTCTTGGCATCAATAATGTTTGTTCCTAAATATAATGAAACTGATAGAATTACTGTTACCTCGAGCGGGATAACTAAATCAGCCTTGGATATTTTTAGTTTTTCAGTTCAGATGAACTTAGAACCAAATAAAATAAGCTGTCGAACAGGATAAAATTGCTACTATTTAATTCACGCATTGTTGTTGCACTAACCTAACACATGGTTCTTGTATGTAAATATCTAAAAGGAGTCATGGTTTAGTTACAAGAGCAGTAAATGTTTAGGGTGTAATCTGTAAAAAACCAAGGTTTATATTTGTTTTCTAGCAAGCAATGAAAACACAGTTGTCAATTGATGCGGTCAAAATAGGGAATTCAATATATAAGTTTGAATGGTCCAAATTCTCGTTTAATCTCCTCACACAAGTATATTGTCACGACACATGTTGAGATCCTCAAGAGAAATATTCCAGAGGAGGCTACTTAGTTAACAAATTAGTATGTTACTTTCTTTTATGCACTGTTTTCCTGTTCAGTGTGCTTAACATGTTAAGTTTTATCTTGTTCCTCCTAAAAGTTTTAATATGGCATTTCTGTGGATTTTAATATATTAGTTTTTAACAAATTTAGTGAAGATGAGGTTGCAAATTCTTCTCTCTTGGGGGTAAACATTTGTTTGCCAATGAGCTCTGAAAAAAGCTCCATAAACTTTGCGAATTCAGATCCTCCCCGGTACCATAAAAAGGAATCTTTTACAATTAGTGAATCTGGACCGTTCTTTTAACTTTGCACGGTTCTCAACGCACAAATAATACTGGGCCCTGCGCCATTCCGAATAGACACCGGCTGAGGAATAATCTGGACCATTCTTTTGCTAATTGGAAAGATTCCTTTTTACAGTACCGGGGAGGATATGGATTCAAACTTTGCACTATATGCTTGGTGTACATTAGCAATATATTTTTGCCAGGAAATACTTGACTCTTCGTAGCAAAATAATTTGATTCAAACTTTGTTCGTAACAAATACCATTGTGTTAAACCTTCTAAATGCATTTGCTTTTGTTTGTTAACTTGTTTATCCCTATATTCTATTAGGTGTATGATGTGACAAAGTTCTTGGAAGATCATCCTGGTGGGGATGATGTCTTGATATCCTCAACAGGTATCTCTGACACAAAAATTTCATTTTTTAACTAATTGGAGATGTTCACAAACAAAAGTTGAAAAGGAAATAGGATCAATTGATTGTCTGGGATCCCATGCAACTCCAATTATAGTGTTGTTGTTTCTTTATTTTTATAATACCAGGTTGCCTGTGTTCCAGTAGCATACTTGGTTGTTCAACCGTTAACCAGCTAGTCTATCAAGACGCTGTAGTTTCTACTTTCTATCATCCATACTGGTTCCAAATTTAACCAGCTGATCTATATTGGTATCAGCTGGCCAGCTCATCACATATACCAGTAATGAACTAAAGCCATTGGCCCATTCTTTTATCCTAATTCTATTCCAGTACTGCACCTAGCCAGAACTCCATGACTGAACCCACTCTGCTCTAATCCAATTGTAGTCTCTTATAAAATCGAACTTTTGACAAATAAAGAATCTGAAAAATGCAGGAAAAGATGCAACTGACGACTTCGAGGATGTGGGCCATAGCACGACAGCAAGGGCAATGATGGACGAGTACTATGTGGGTGACGTCGATGTCAACACGATTCCCAATAAGGTGAAGTACACACCTCCCAAGCAGCCATACTACAACCAGGACAAGACCTCTGATTTCATCATTCGCATCCTCCAGTTCCTGGTCCCGCTCGTCATCCTTGGCCTCGCTGTTGCTGTTAGGTTCTACACGAAGTCTGAATCTTCCTAATTAACCAAGTAATTAATAATCGGTGTTGTGGTTGAATTGTTTTCTCACGGAAGGTGTGTGCTTTCAAACTGTAATGACTTGTTAGCTGGTGCGTTGTATTGTGTGATTGGATGGCTCTCTTAATGTGTATTTGTGATAATGTGGAATCTCCTACGTACGTAGGTTTTTTCATGTTTCATTTTTGTTGGTTCTGCCTTCATTACTATAATTTTTGGGAGCCGGCTAATGGCAATTGGGACATGAAATTGTTGTCATCATTCTGTTTCATTTTTGGTAGTTCTACCCATAGTGACAAACGAAAAATTCGGGTTTGGTTCGGTGGAGTCAAAAATTCATGATTCGGGTATAATTTGAAAATAATTCGGTACAACAAGGAAGCAAAAAAAACAAATTTTTTTTTTTTTTTTTTTGCATTTTATTCACGTTTTATTTGCGAATAAAACGTATTATACATTTTTTTTGCGTTTTATTCGGAGTTCGGTTCGGTAACGTCAAAAAAACAAATAATATGCGAATAAAATGTGAATATATAGCGAGTCTTGTCACTATGGTTCTACCTTTACTACCGTATGAGAACAGCCAATTGAGTACAATCCATGAGAAGTTTAGTAAGGCCATTGAATCAACCATATTATAGTCAAATCGTAATTGGTTCTGTGGCTATATTGCTCTAATATGACTGAGAGGCAGGAATAGTGTAGGGGTACAATCGTAATTTGGACAATCCATGCTGCGTCAAAATATGGTACTGAGGGGTTAGCCAGAACTCTACAGGCCATTTATCTTTTTCTATTCTTAAAATGTAAAAGTAAAGAAAAATATTTTGTTAACATTAATCCAACTAGTGCACGTGATTGTTATACTTTTAAAATTAAGGCTATTTTCGTACTTAATTGAGGTTCAGACGTCAATTACATGAATAAAACACCATAACTATATAATCAGAGCATTCAGTATTATTCGACAAAACTTGGGATTAGCTTGGGCCTAGAAAGATGAGGCCCAATTGTGGAATTGAAAGGGTAACCAAGTCAGTGGAACATGAGCTTCACTAACTTTTTCGAGCCGGGCTCCATTTTGAAATGAAACGGTCTGAGTCGGAGATTACTCTTCTAAAATTAAGGCCGAGTTTACAACTGGACTTTTCACACTTCATAAATTGATCCGGGCCGAGTTTGGGCTCAATCCCGCTCATTAGCAGGCCGACTCAAAACAGATTTTTCACAAAAGTAAAACCCTTGCCCCTTAGCAGGGAAAACCTTCCTCTTTCTCTCTCTCAGGTAAAACCCTGCACAAACCTCACCTTGGGAGCATATTCTTATTTACTACTCAGATCGATTTCTCTCTTCTTCAACCTCGTTCTCTGTATACTCCGCCTCCATGGGAAAAGCTTCGAAGCGGTTAAAACGAGACCCCAGCGAAAGTGAGGAGGAATTTGGTTCACACGATAGTGATATGGACACCGCCGCCGCCATGGAATTTGATTCGGAGGAGGTAAAGTTTCAACTACAAATTTTCATCTAGCCGTCTAGATATGAAAATTTTCAATTGAAGGCTTGAAGTAGGTTATGTGCGCGTAAATTGAGGATTTTAGGCTCAAATATTAATTTCCTATGCAATATCTAAGCTTGGAACCTGTCAAATTAAGCATTTAAATGTTATCCCCTACAGATTTGTCAGTATACTTTGGCATTGATTTGCTCCTCCAGAAAAATGTATTGAAATCGTGGTTGATTGCAAAGAAAATAGAAGTATAGTGTCTAACTGAAAATTTCAAAAGCTGTATCCCTCTGTTTCAGTTAACCCTTTTTCTTATTTCTTTTTGTGAATCACAATTGTAAATAACATTTGCATAAATTATTAGGAATTTGACTCGGAAGATGATCCGAGTGCAAGTGGTGATGACAATAATGAGAAGAGTGAGGTAAAGCAGTTTCTTTATTAAGGAAATTTTAAATATGTAACCCTTCAGATTCTAATATTATAAATCGAGCTGAAGAAATTGTGATGTGGCATCTTAGGACGAGGAGGAAGAGGAGGAAGACGAAGATGATGAGAGTGACCAGGAGCAAAATAGAGATGCTGAAATGGAGCAACTTGAGAAAGAATATTTGAATTTACGAAACGAGGAGCAGTAAGTCTTCTTGCATCACTTATTGTGTCACCCATCTCATCTTGGTACCTGTTTGCTTTATATACTTTAATTGTTTGCTAGCATCTGAAACTTGGTGCATAGATCCGATCATAAGAAACAATTATCATTTATCCAGTCCAATGGATTAGCATGGTGGCTCTTGTATTTTATTCATTTATTTGAATCATTGAAAACTTTCAAATTTCAGAAATCTTTTGACAAACCTGAAACGTCATAAAGATGAGGATGTGCTGAAAGGCCAGGCTGTAAAGAACCAAAAGGTACTCATTTTACTATCTGACATCTATATTTCCAATCTGGTTAGTAAAGTGATTAATTTTTTTTAATGTAACTAGTTGTCAAGTTTTCTGTTAATTTTGTTGAGTTCCATATGATGTAGAACCCCTTCAAGTTACTGTTGGATTGGTCTATATTTAGCTCGACCATAACTATCTGTGTACAAGTACATTTAATTATAACTCACGAGCATAGAGTTCTTTAACATTTTTAAGTTTCGTCTCGTGGAAATGAAACCAACACAAAAAAATATTCTTTATAAATGAATAAAATACACAAAGTATTTTGAACAAGCAGTGATACACTGTTACCACCTGTGTTCATGCGGTTTTTACAATCTTATTACCACAAAAAATCGAATCACAACCTTTTATTCATCCGATGAAGCCTTTTAAGTCTCAGACAAGTTTAGTATCTGTGGTTTTATCCAAAAATCTCAGTTTAATCTTTCCACAACAGCATCATTTATCACTGGGCTTCCACAAAACCTGCACAATACCTGACAATCTCATCCAAGGCATGCTATACAAGTACATATACAGAATAAAAGAATATAAGCAGTCGCAAAACAAATAGCTTGTTACAACCAAAGCAACACAGCATAACCAAGAGGTTTTTCTGAACAATCCCTCAAGTTTCAGATGTTACACCACTTGTACCAGTAAGAACTAGTACTTCATCACCAGCATGTCTTAGCCTCTTCTTCCTCCTCATTACAATCAGTTAACTGCATTGATAATAGTTCTACATCCTCTGGCAGAAATGATCAATCCACTGCTTCCAGTCCATACAGAATCCATTAATCTAGGAACACCATGGATATTATTAGAGCCACTACAGATCTATAAGACCTAGTTTTAAGTGAATCAAAACACACTTGACTTCTTTCAAAAGGCACAGTGAGGATAATCTCACGACACGAGGTTTAAATGTTTAATTGATATGCCATATATCATTGATGCCAATATAACGGACTAAGAAATTTATTAAAATCTGCTAACCAACGCCAAAATATATATTTTTTTAATTTTTTGGTAGTGTTAATTTAATCACTGACATGAAGTACCTTTGTATTCCTGTAATGACATAAGTAGCAAAGTAATACATTGATTAGCTTTCAATATTTTTTTGTGATATTTGACTTCAAATACTGAAAGAGATTTTTTTTTTTTATTAAGAAAGGAAGGGAAATTTTGTTCAAAGTTCAAGGGCTAATTATTGTCCTGCTTATAGAATTTTTTCTATGCAATTTTGCAAATATTTAATTCTGTCCTTTGTGCACTTAAGGCTCTTTGGGACAGGACTCTGGAGCTCCGGTTTTTGCTGCAAAAAGCTTTCTCAAGTTCAAATAAATTGCCCAAGGTATGCTCTTATCTTCTCGAAAGATTTAGCTTCAAATTGCCATCACTATCATTAGTGTTGTTAATATTACAAAATGATTTCTGTGTTTTGTTGTTATGTTTGATTGGTAAACATGATGTTCAAAGCCCAATGTAATCCTAATTTATACTTAGGCCAAAATGTCACCTTATTCTAGTCTGGCCATACTGTTAGGGTATGGAATCCAAGCCAAATACTTCTTGAACTGTGCTCTTTAATTTTTTGGGTTTGGCTTGATTTGGCATATCTAATGCACTGAGCATTTGAACTTGACTAAACTTGAGTGTCTCAGGATCCAGTCAGGTCAGAATTTTGCTCATCTAATGAAGCAGTGGACAAAGCATATGCTGATATAATCTCGTCATCTCAAGGAGTTCTAAGTTCCATGTTGGACCTACAAGAGGTATGTATAGTACACGGACTACTAAGAGCTTATAGAGTAGATCTTTATTCGTTCTTCAGGCTTCATGGGACTTTTTAGTCTTCATCTTAGTGCTTAAACCATAACACTTTGAAGGTATGTTTTCAAAATGCCATCAAATCATTTTTAAGTTAATGGTGTAGATCAAATGCGATAGAAATGCGGGAGTTCTTTCATGCAAATTGGTTCTCTTTTCAGAGCATTATCAAATAACTGAATTAAATGCTACATGAGACTTGAAGAATAATCGATGTAATTTACTCTTGTTCAGTTAAATTTAGTTTTGGTTCAACTTATTGCATATTAATGTACTGCATATTTTTTTTTTATTCTGCAGGCTTTGCTTGAGAAGAACCCTTCCATTGTACAAACCAGTGATGGTATGATATAGTTCCCTTTCAAAGACTTCTATACTTGCTTATTATCTTAAATATATTATTGACAAATGTGAAAGTTCCTCTTTTCATCATGATAATGTGTAAAGTTGAGACAAGTTTATGAATAGGAACTGTCTGTCAATTAGTAAACATTATAGATGCACAATAATTTTTGTTGTTAACACAGCAATATTCATTTATCTTTAATTTGTGCATGCTACTTTACTGCTAAATTGTTTTATCTGATAGGTGTTTCTCTATATTCTTCTTATGCAGTTTTGTATCCTCAAGTATCTTTATGTACTAAAATGAAAAACATATTACATGTTAGACATAAATTGTAATTGCCAATACATCATTGTTATTGATACTTTAAATAAGATAAACTAGCTTCTTAAATACAACTCTTAATTTTCTTTTATGATTGAATTAAGGTTAAACAAGGCTTTGCATGTAGGGGAATGGACTATAAAGGGATAAAATTAGGAGGGTGAATATGTCTATTGCTTGGTTTGTGTCAATAGCAGAATTTGTTGATTTAATGAAAAATGGGCTCTTGTGTCCTTAGATCCTTGTTATTTTTAAATTTATTTGTGTGTATTTTCCTTTTTTTTCTTTTGGAAGGAAATAACAAGGAATCTGGTAAACATGATGTAATATCTAATGGATTGAATGAAGAAAGAGATGATGATTGGTTAAGATTACAGCACATGCACCTAAGGTATGGTATGAAAGAATCTTCTTCAATTAAAATTTACAGCTGTCCATTTTTCTTAATAAAAAGGCTAAATATTAAAGAATCAAAGCTATATGTTTTGCAATATTTTATATGAGTACTTTTGATTGGATCATATTGTTTTGAATTGGAAAAAAAGTTAATACTGAGGATAAAGTCAGTCATTTGATACATGGATCACAAAACTGGGTCAATTGAGGCTAAATTTGCAGAACTAAGCCTCTATCTCACATTGAGGTCGATTGGAACTAATTCATGAAAATTTTGACAGTTGGAGCCAACTAACTTTGGTTGGGCCAAGCTTATTAATGAAGTCTTGAAAATTACTGCAATTAACACTTACTAGTTTAAAAAAAAGGTATGTTCAAGTTGAGAATAGTATGGAGTTTGCTGATATGGATTCTGATTGCCGGCAGATTAGCACCATTTAGAAACAATGCAGTGGACAAATGGCAGAGAAAAACTCTGGTTAACACAGGAGCTGCTGTTTTGAAAGGAAAATTGCATGCTTTCAATCAGGTGTTTACTGATTTTATGGTTTCTTGTATTTTTCTGTTATGTTATGTTTGGTATTATATAAACAACCCTCCTTTTGTATTTTTTAAAGCATGATATCATAGTTGTATAAAATGGGGAAACTTGAAGTTACAGACTTTCTCAAATTTTGTTCCTTTTTCCTCGTTTAGCTTATCCCTTTATTAAATGATAACTCCATGAAGGTTCTATTAGGACATTTTTTGGTGACACATCATGATAACACTCTTCATTGAATTACTAATTTAATTTTAAAATTTTAAATGTCAAAGTAGAACCTTTGATTTTGTCCTTTGTATTGAGCAAATGCATGTACATAATTTTTTTTATAAAATTAAGAGTTCAAAATTTACAAGATTGGGAAGTCCAAAATCAGCAGCTGTCATCCAGTTGGGACCTACAGTTGAAAATAAGTGTTGTCATGAGTGTCACAAAATAAGTGTTGTTAAATCGCTTTTTGAGTGGGGTGACTGGTTGCATTTTTCCAATGGTTAGCTATAGTTTACTGGAACTTTAGTAACTCATCATTGTTTTTGAACTAAATTACTGGTTCTATTATTGAGAGCAGAACATAAGCGATCAAGTTGCAGGATACATGAGGGATCCAAGCCGCATGATTAAGCGCATGCAATTGAGGCGACCTTCTGTAGGAATTATTGGAGAGGTTTTGTTTTGTCTAAATATATCCCATGTTTTTTTTTTTTTGTTATAGCTAATTTTTCCATTCATCTGGTTCCCTATAGTGCTAGAGATGAAATTGAAAAGAACAGATTGATGGAATGGGATTTGGGCCATGTATTTGTGACTTGTGACCCTGCACATGTAGGACCAAATTTTGATTGCTCATTTCCATACAAAGTTGCACGAGCAGTTAGGTTTTGAGTCTGACCCTAGGATTACAGTTTTGAATTTTGTTACAGATTCAATGTACATTAGTACTGTAATATAGTTGCCAATACTTGGTTTCTATTGATTGATCTCATTTAGTTTTTTGGTTCTCCTTGTGTGCTTTTGTTGTAGAGGAAAAGAACTACAAAATGGCCTGAATAAGTTACCTAATTGTGTTCACAAACTTTTTTTCATATTGCTACACTATTTAACCATACTTACTATATTTTGATCCTTGCAGGAAATTGGACAATCGGACACCAAAAAGGAGGTAATGAACTCTTCTTAATCAGCAAAAATTTCGGGTTGATCAAACTATTATATTTTTGCATTTAACTTCAATACTAATATGTTGAAATTATATAATGGTTGTAGGATGATAATGTGAATGAAGATGGCGATCCAGAACTACTGGATGACTCGGAGTTCTATCAACAACTTCTCAAGGAATTCCTTGAATCTTGTAATCTTGGATCATCTGGTCAGTTTAAAACAGCTCTTTTTCTTGTCAGTTTTACACATCTTTTGCAACAATATACATATTTTGTAATATTAGAGCTTCAAGGGTCTGCAACAATTTAGGTGCCTGGGTACTGTCATGTGGGCCCCATAATGATATCAGACCAACAAAAGTATACAAACACAATAAAAGAACCCGAGTTAGGAATTTTCGTTCAGTCACTTCTGATTATTGACCCAACAAAATTGTTTGCAGCTGTTGTTTGCATTTTTTCCTTCTTTGGGTCACCAGGGGGTTGAGTCCAGTGCAAGTTAGGGTTCAGTTCCAGTTCCATTGAGCTTCGGGTTTATTGTGTTTGGGTTGGCTCAAATTTAGATTAGGGCTGGTTCTGTGAATGAGGCAGATTTTCCGGGTCATTTCAGATTTTGTCCCCTTATTTGATACTGCTGGTTATTTGGCTTAAATTTACTTAACGGTAATAAATCTGTCTAATAATTGTAGAGTCCATGTTTTATGCTATGCGAAGAATGCAACCAAAGAAGCGCAAGGTTGTTGACCGCCGTGCTTCCAAAAGTCGTAAGATTAGGTGCACAACTTTTTCTTCATTTTCACTTTTTAGCTATTTATCTTTTCAAAGTCAAAATTCTAGTGATATGAGTATGATATATGTCAACTTTACAAATAATTATAAAAATCAAATAAGATTATAATAGAGAAAAAGTGAATGATAATTTTTTTAGTTCATCGGAACATTTTTTTTTTCACTCATAGAGAAAGCTTATTTGGGTTTGCATGTGTGTTTGCAGGTATCAAGTACATGAAAAGATTGTTAATTTCATGGCTCCTTTACCGATGGCTGTTCCTCCTATGGCTCCTAAATTATTCGAGAATTTATTTGGCCGTGGAAATCAATAGACTGCATATTCTACCTAAGTGCCTTACAGGAGACAATGCTTAGTTTCTCCAAAAATTTGCTGCTCCGTTGATGTTTGCTCCAAATTGCCATTCCATCTGGTACTTTTAGCTTTCCTTCTCATTATTCAGTGTTGTTGTAGTTGTAAGTGAAACATGAATTATTATTGGTCGGCGGATAGAACATACCTTCAGATGTACTATTGAGGCAGTAAAGACTTTGAAAGTAGAATATCATTACAAGATTTTGTAGTACACCTCAACAAAATGTATGTAAAATTTTGTTTATTGTGGTGATTGAGGATAGAATTTTGCGATGCACCCTGTTAAGAACTGTTAACCTATTTTAATAAGTCGTCATGTTTTCCATGGGCTACTGATATAAATTGCCTTCAAGAAAGACATCTGAAATATTTTATTCAAAGACAACAAATCTAGTACGAAATATGTCAATCTAGAATTCCAAACCCCTGAAGCCAAGGCAATTTCCTCGGCGAGAATGTTTGTTGTTTATGTTACAGATCACACCATATACATCCTGATTATTCTTAAAATAAAGTCCTCAAATCAGACAAGAATATTTATGATAGGAGTTGGGTTAAAATGAAGCAATTTTTGTGTCATAATAATGCCTCATATTGTTTATTTTATTTTTAATCTAAACAGTACAATTGAACAGCTCAATTTGTGAGTTTTTGAAATTTAGAAGGGTAAATATAATATTATGAATTTTAGAGGGGGAATACGTAATTTAAAGTTTTTGAGGGGTATACATGAAATTCCCCCTAAAATTTATTGTACAAGTACAAATTCATATTGAGATCATGTTAAACGGTTCGGATCGACCGTCAGTATTTCCAAATATGAAAAAAAAATCTGTAGTACAGCCCAATTTGGCGCTATGCATAGTATCATAGCCTCCCTCATGAAAACCCTTTTGTTATATTCTCATTTATCGGAATTTTCCCTCCATCACTCTCCTTCAAGCTACCCAATTCAATCAATTAGCCTAGCCTATTATGTCAAGTTAAAGTACATGTCCGTCTTCTTCCTTCCCAGTGCATTTTTTTCCTTTAATTTAATCTGTAGAATGTAGCAGCTTAGTTAATAGTTACAACAGTGACACTATGGTGCTATTCATAGCGTACATTGGTTCGTACTACAGGTCACAATCTTAATTTCCAACTTCCAAACAGCCTACCTGATCCATTGAATGTGATCTTCTTATGGAAATGTATTTGCAGATCCCCCCCCCCCACCTTTTTCCCCTCTCATGTCTACAAAATCACTACCTTCAAATGGTCAGCTTAGGTTGAGCATAAAATTAGAGAAGTCTGTTGAAGAAGGTATTTACTAATGTCTACTTCCTTCATCTAATTCTTTCGAAGTGATTTTGCACTCTTACTTAGTATGCATGTTGTGAGAATTATAAGGGTATCTTGGAAAGTGTAACATGTCTTTTACTGTCATTTGCATTACTTTACTATTTATGCAGTGGTAGTATACAAAACTGGTATTCATTCGTTTGTCCAAAATCATATTCAACATTTATTAATGGACTGTTGAGCAAATCTAGATTGTTTTGTGAATGTTAATTGACTATTGAATTAGTTTATATAATGGTGTAAAGTACTTGGCTTCTTCAATTTGAATGTTGTTCTAGATAACTACGTCTTCCATTTATCCTGCACTCTCTATTGTATACATTTGTTGAATAGGTTTTATTATTTCACCATAATTTGAAACACTTTCTAATAGATTCATATGTTTACCGCATTATATTTGGGATTGTATATATATGTCCATTTTTCACTTCAGAACCATCAGAGGAAACCCTATACAGTAGAGTGGAAAAAACGTGCCGTGCCGTGACCAAGTTATTTTTCACGTGCCGTGCCGTGACCAAAATGTCAAGGGGTGGTCACGGCACGCGAATGGTCACGCCACGTGAGTCACGTCGTACCTAAACGTGCCGTAACCATACGTGACTCGCGTGACCATTTAATCACAATTTATGTTAGTTTATTCAAGATTCACTATTAAATTAATATTTAATGGTCCTAATTACACGTGACTCGCGTGACTACTTGACATGCCGTGCCGTGCCGTGCCAAAGTTTCAAAAGATGAACACGGCACGCGACACGCGAGTCACGGCACGTAACTGACACGCGTGCTGTGCTGTTCCGTGCCTCCGCCGTGCCGTTTCGTGACGGAGCCGGCTCCGCCGTGCCATTTTTCCCACTCTACCCTACAGGATATATCAATCTCTATTGTCAGATTGGTTCGATGAGTTGTTTATGCTTATATTTCCGCACAAGTCCAATTATGATACAATAAACACTACAAAAGTGAAGGACAAATTGTCCCTCATTTGCTTCAACATGCACCCGAAAACAGTTGTGCAACGCCACAACGAAGCATCTAGTGTAATAAACGCCAAGATAAAAATTATTACTAAAGAAAGAAAATACCAAATAAAAACTGTCATTGGCTACTCATTGCATTCCAATTTTTTTTCATGGCACCTTTATTTTTGCTCTATAGAATAGTATAACAAAGACTACATTTTTTTTTGCAGCCCCGTCACTTTTTTTTTAATCCCGCTCTGTAACACAAGACTCATAGGTTACACTTTTGTTGCATCTATGGGTTTTCCATGTTGTCTCAAAGAAACTCCCTCTGTTTGCTGTTCGGAACGCCTCAGCAGCCTGAATGCATGTTGAAGGGAAATGTTGATTAATTTAAGGGTACGCATGTGTTTTCATGTATATATGTTGTCTGAGGTTAGATAGCCACAAGTATTTGAGGGGTAGGTTAAATTCTATCCGAACATTATAAATTGACATGGATTTCAAGTCTCCATCGTACTTTTATTTTTTAATTTTCCTAATAACATATTAAAATTTATATATCTAACTAAAACTGTTAGATGTGATATTATTGTTTTCTTTATATGCACATATCAAATAAAACAAGGCTAGGGGTGTGATGTGCTCATCAAGAGAGGTTTGTGAGCACAAACTCATAAGTCTATCGATTTGGCTTCAAATGACAAATTCAAACCGTTTAAATCTATCTACTTCACGAGTGATGCATGTAGATGCAAAAATTGATAAGTTTCAAATCATTTAGTACAAGGTCAAATGAATCTTTTAGAAGTTGTTTTATGTATTCATTTTTATTATTTTTTTTACCGCTTGACCTTGTACTAAATTAATTCGAAACTTTCAAAATTTTGCATGTACATGCATCACTCATGAAGTTGATAGATTTCAACAGTTTAAATTCGTCGTTTGAAGCCAATTCGTTAGACTTTTTGAGTTGCGTTCACCAACCCATCTTGGTGAGCACATCACACTCTAGCTTTGCTCTACAAAATATATTAATTTTCACTTTTATTTTTATATGAATCAATAAGTTAACAATCAACTTCCATAATTTATCCACATCTATGTATTTTTATAAGCTCTTGATACTGATCAAAATAAAATTAAAATTTCGTAATCTTTTTATTGTGCGTTGAGTAAATAATATAGATAAAATCTAATAGTTTTATTTTAGTATTTGAATTTTAAATTTTAAATTATTAACATTTAAAAATAAAGATATAATAAAAACATAAAAATGAAGCTGTTGGAATCACTCTTCTTATTAATATGTCTTATGAATTCCGATCTAAGCCCAAATTCTTTATTCGGTCCAATTTGGATAAATTTTGCTTAATCTATCTGCCTCTTTATTTTGTTTTTACAAAAAAGCTTAGCTTTAATTTTGAAATTTGTTGTCGGACAATAAAGAAATATGTTACAATGTTCAGTTCTATATTTTTGTTGGGTATTCATAAAATAAAGTGAACTCTCTGATCCATTGGGAAAAAGTTCTTTGCCAATTTTAAGTTTCAAAAAAAAAAAAAAAAGTATACTGCATTTTTTTTATTTGTCTCTTCTTAGAGGATTAAGACTAATTATATATATTTGTATTAGTGAATTGTTGATAGAGAGGCACAGAAGATCAGGCCTGCTCCTTCACTTGCTGGCTTAGTGTGTTATTTACTAGTTGATTCTATGAGAGTGTAAAAATACTATGTAAATATTCTTTTTTATTAATATATTGTCAGCCGGCTTTTGGCCAGCTGTCCTGTTGCTAGAGAAATATTTGCATGCGCCTCAGTATTTATGATGAAACAAATTAATCATGTTTCCAAAATATCATTTGTGTTATAGTTCCTCAATTTTTTTTGCAAATAAAATTATCAACAGACATGAAACTTGCAGCAACATGCAGTTAATGACCTAACATTTAATAATCTTGGGCTCTAATTTAAATGAAATGAAATGTAAGGTTTTTTCCAATTTATAAAAGGGGAAAACTTTAATTATCTCACATAAAATTTTCCTGTCATATAATATCTATACTAGCTAGAACAACGAATTGAATGATATGACGAAAGAGCACAAATTATACAAGATTTGTCCTGAAAAAATTACATGAGGAAAATGAATGACAACGAGATGAGAGATTATTGTAGAGTTATAGTAGAAATATTATAAATTTAATATAAAGCTCTTAAAAAATTATTGTTAACTGAATTTTAATTTAATGTATGACTTTGTTAAAATTAACTTTAAAGCAAGTTTTGTACGCGTAATGTGAGAAAAGAGATCAAGAATTTTGGCAGATGTGGAGAGAGAGAGAGAGATTTTGAAGTTTTGCATGTATTAAAGTATAAAGAGTGATTGAGTGTAGAGAATTTTTTTGCATGATTTTTCATTTCTATTGCATGATTGTTCATATTTTTTTTAAGTATCATGTTAATTACATGAAGGATACTAGTTACTATTTACTATATATGGAAATGAGAAATGATCAGTCTTTATTTGACAATTAAAAAAAAAACCTTGAAAACTAACATTATAAATATGATCCATATTATTCTTAACTTATCTTATAATTGAAACTTCTAAAAATAATATTATCATATTATGCATGATTTTGAAATCTTGATATAGGATGCCAGAGAGAATTAAAAAAATCTAAATAATAATAACTTTCTCATTTGATATAACTAGGGGATTGCATGGGGTAGATTGAGAGGTGGTTCCGCTTAAGGGACGGAGAGGCTATTCTGCACAATGGAAATTTTGGGAAGAGAGTTGGAGTACAGTCTTGTTGTAGGGAGAGCGTGTGAAGGGGTTGGGGAAAGGGGAAGCGCACAGGGAGAGGTTTGGAGGTCGGGGAAAGAAAATGTATGATGGTCAAAATAAGAAAGAGGGAGAAGGGTTTGATCGTAACAAAACTGTTGTCTCCATATATCTTTCTTCAAAAATCTTAACAGAGGCTGATATCTCTGTTATTTTCTCAAACACTTATATCACATGTGCGAAATTCAAAGTAGATCTGTTGCTTAAAAACACAATAGCAAACAGTAAACATAATTAACAACTTCTATTAATAGACGACCAATTTAATTCTCGTGTTGAACTAGTAGATATTCTTTGTATGGTTATAATCATGTTAAATAAAACATTCTCAAATAATTTCAAAATTATCCATATTATTTACGATTTTTTATTTATTTTAAATGATATCAATATTTTAATATATTATTAAATTATAAAACAACGATCTATTCTTAATTATGTTTATATTATATCTGCATTGCGTACTTTAATCTTATTCAATTACTTCTGATTCACATACTTATTAATGTAAGAAATGGGTGACTAATGTAAAACTGTGTTTTTCTTTTTTAATGTCATACGGTATGTAGGAAACTTTTTAGATAGTAGAACTTTTTAGTATCCGTTTGTAATTTTTAGTACCCGTTGTAATTTTTTAGTATCCGTTATTAAAGGCGGAGTCAGATCTTCAAACTATGGAGGTCAAACATATAAAATTTTTATGTTGCGAATGAAGGTTAATTTGACAGTTCCATCGCATTTTCTGCAAAATTATATAGAAAATTTATCAATAAATATAATTTTTGAAAAAAAAAAAAATAGAAGTTAATTGACCCATTTACATTTGGTACCTCCGCCTCTCCCGTTATAATATGTAGGAAACTTTTTAGTACCCCGTTTAATTTGTTCAGGATAAGTGTCTTCGTAAAAACTGCAGTGATAATGTGATATATATAGTGGAATTCGCAGCCTCTGAGATATCTCAAACTTTAAGTGAATTTGTGCAAAATTGGGACCCATTCAAATCTTTTTTGCACGAATCCCAAAGTCTATTAATACTGGGCCCTTCATTTCATATATACACACACTGACGCGCATTCTTTTTTAGGAAAGGGAAGCTGCTTTATCCGAAGTACATGTTTTTCTCTGTTATGTTGCTTAAAAAAGTGTTCTAGTTCATGAATGGAACTAAAAAAAATTAGATAGAAATGGTTAAAATTTAAAATACATAATACATGGCCGGGACTTAGAATCTAAATTTCTACAATTACTCATTTATATAAAATATTCATTTTACCCTTTATTATAAAAAGAAAAATACGTAGCATGTTTCAGAAGAATGTATATCTTCTAATTAGTATGTTTTTGAGGGAAAATGAGTAATTTCTCTACTTTTAATGCTTACACAATGACATTTAAGTATGCTTGTAGAAGCGTCAGAAGTAGAAAAATCACTCATTTGTCCTAAAAAACCAACCAATTAGAAGACCGACACTTTTCTAAAACATGCTACATATTTTTATTTTCTTAATAAATGATAAAATAGGTATTTTATAATTTAAAATGAGTTTTAATATAAAATACAATAAATGATTAAATTTGTGAGTTATTAAAATTTAAAACGATAAATATGATATTATGAACTTTAGAGGAGAAAATATGTAATTTCGAAACTCTTGAGAGGTACACGTGAAATTCCCTCTTAAAAATATTCTTTGATATTCATTTCATAAATTTTAGTTTCTAATCTTTCAATTTTAATAATGAATTTACAAGATATGATGTTTAATAAACTAAGTCCGCTGCTTATTTACGCACAATATTGTAAAATATTTTATTTTTTAAATATACGAAGAATATAAGTGTTCTTCAAAATATAAACATAGACCAAAATCTGAATTCACATCCTCTACGGTACCGTAAAAGAGAATCTTTTAGAATGTCTGGATCCGGACCGTTCTTTAAACTTACACGAATCTCAAAGCAAAATAATACTGCCGAACTTTTACACATACTGGAGAGGATACTCTTCCCCAAAAGCTCTCCTCCCTCTTGTAACTCTTAGACACAATGAAACTCGGTGCTTCCCACTAATTACTAAACCCCATCAAGAGCACAGCGCCATTGCCTCTGTTCCTTCCAATGTCCTCCCACACAGCCATAAAACAAGTAACCAAATCGAACTTCACACCATCCCTCATCAGAGAACTCAAGTCCCATATCGACTGCTGCGATTTCATCTCGCTCTCCTCTATCAAAACCGCCTCCGCCACCTCCGCTTCGCCATGGCAGCGCCGCCTCCTCCCATTTGACACGGCTGAGACCGCATACCTTAAATCCAAGCTCACCGCAGAGTCCTTCCAGCTCCTCAATGTATCCATCTGCCCCTTTCGTGTCGAAGGCTCCAAGGTCGTCGCTTTTCCGTATGTCTACTTATCTCTCTCTTTCAGAGATTGTTTTTGTGAGCCAGTAATGTGTGTACAAATGTTTGATGGAATGCATGGCCCGTTTGATTATGTTCTGATATAACAAGTATCTGTTGCGCACAAGGTGTTTGATGAAATGATAATGTAACTCAGATTGCTCGCTTTGATTCCAGGAATGGAATTACAGATGTTAAGAATTTCGGCCAAAACCAGTCACTACTCAATGGTACTGGTATGGTAAGGACCAGTTTAATAATAGTGCTTGTTTGCCCAAATTAGTTAGGCCTGACCAGCCTCAATTATGCTGTCGAGCAAAAACTATGCTTCTGTTGTGCAATTCTGGGGCTCAATTTTGTCCAACTTTAATTGCTTGGTTCTCAGTTAGACCATTGTGCATCAGTGAAGATTCTTTCTTGCCTCAATTTCACCCATTTAAGCTTTGATTTATCCTTATTTGTGCATCAAACAAAAAAATATGAAGGAAAAAAAAATCACATCCAACCAATACTGTTGAATGGGTGACAGGTCTATACTGGTACAGAATCAACTAAAATGGTATTAGAAATGGTTCTGTAATACTTGCATATACACAGATTTTACTCCTTTCAGTTAATTCAAATGATCTATTAGTGTCCTTTTATGATAAGTTTCATATGCTTTTACTGCAATTTGTGCAGTTATAACTTCCATATATTTCCAAGGGAGGAGGTAAAAATGGGCTTGCCTTCACACAGCTTCTCTTGTCAAGCTTCATACCTTGAATCTCTGGCACGTGAAGGCTTTGATTTTAATCTCTGTATATACAAAGGTAATTCAAATGACAATTAAAGGAAAAAATCTACAGAGTTTATTATGCGTAATATGCTTTTGGTATGTGGTCAGAATAAATTCAAATGTCATTTGGAATAGAAAAAAAAAGTGTTCAGTTACCCTTTCTTATATGTGGAATAGAAAAATAGATGGAAATTTGGAATATTATCCTTGGATAGGAATCCTAAGTCATTAGTGCACTCATTTGAAATAATGTTTAATAGAGGCCAATTCCTACCTTACTGCTACTCAAACCCTTATGGTTTCTTGATATGAGAGATGTGTGTTTGCCTTTATTGCTATCTTGCTAGAATGAGCCCCGAGTTCAAAATTCCAAATAGAGAGCAGTTGTATGAGTTTTTGTTCTTCATCTGACACAACACCACTATATTAAGAAAATTATGGCTTGTTTTTCTATATCCTTATTTTACTTTTTTTTTTTTTTTGTAGGAATATCATACTTATCTAGAGTGCAAGAATCCTTGGCTAGACAGACAAACACAACACCTTTAGATTTCAGAATATATTCCAAATCAAGTAAATCATTTGCCGATTCACTGTTCATAGAAGGAATCAAGTCGAGGATTCACTACTGGAGAAAAGCGTGCTTAGCTTCCGATGAGTCTCCTCATGGTGTGCTTTCTTGCAATTGATTAGCCTTTATGGAGTATTCTCTCTCTCTTCGTATTTTGGGCAAGAAATATTCTTAGCACCCTTCATCAATTTCTTCAAAAGATGCAAAGTAACCACCCTTGGTCACTATTTTCTCTGTACATAAACAAAGGAGAGAGGAGGGTTATTTTTTGAATCTTTGAAGACTTTGTGAAAGGTGCATATTGAATTATATTGCTTTGTTGCTTGTTACCTAAACATTCTTCACATTTAGTGTATCTCTGATATTTTGAGGAATTGTACAGAGCATGCATGAAATGTTTCCTTCTGAAATTTGGACTTGTGTGAATATCTGGCAAAAGTAATGCTTATATGAATGCATGTCCGGCAAAAATAACTGATTGCTACTGTTATTCTTCACAGGGATTGTCTAATACTTGTATTATTAGTTGATGCTTGAGTTTGTGATTTCTGTTTTACAGGAAAAACGTCAAACTCCCTTAAGATGCTTATTTTAGGTACTCAGACGTATGGTAAGAGACCTTGCATGACCATAGATGTATGCAGCGAGCATCAAGTCAACCTTGTATTCCAGGTATGAGTGTTATGCTTTGATTTCTGAGTTTTTTTCATGTTTATCATGATGAGTAATAACTTGATCGCGCGTTGTGAACTTGCCCAATATTTGCCTACACTTCTCTTACATTTCATCATCCCTTTGTACAGTATACTTGATCTCTGTATCACACTTCTCTCCATTTGTACAGTATACTGGATCTCTGTATCATACCATCTTATAATGTTATGCAGTGTTAATACAACTTATTTGATCATTCTTTGTGTGATTTTGTAAAAATATACAAAATACACTATTTAATACTGTGCCAACAACAAACAGATATTCATGTTGAGGTCTGATAATGTAAAGCTTGCTAAGTTGCTATAGTCAAAGGGGGAACTGAGCTCCCACATAATGATGTATTTTAATTTCTAATTCATGATGCAGACAATACATGGCATTTCTGACAGCCTGGTACCTCTAAGGGTTCATGACAAAGGTGTGATTGCCAGATCAGTACAGGTTGTTCTTACTAGCTCTGAGGAGGACAAGAGTGCTCTTCTGGTTTGCACTTTCGATTTTTTACTTAATATTTTTCTTTCTTTTTTCGTGTCATGTACCCTTGCTAAATCGGTATTGTTAATCTTGGCAGCCCCTGCCAAGCTTTACAAAAAAAATAAAAACCGGTATTGTTATGATTCATCCAAAATTTCAATCACTACTTGTGTACCCCAATCGTATTTCAAAACTAAAAAAAAATTATACTTTTGATGTGAGAATTACCAAGTATTTAGGTTACTGATCAACTGTGGATTATCAAAGGCTCACTAGTTTTATATCATCACAGGTCCGCTAGTTTTATGCATGCAATTAAACTTTTAAGGGTTTACTAGAGATTCAATGTGTTATGAACACGATATTAGCTTTTTTGAGCATGCACATGCAAATTTTAATGCTCAATAGGTTACTTGACATGTTTTGATCATGCATTTTCTTGTTATTTTGATGACTACCTATTTCCTTTAGAGTGATATTCAACATGCTGAAGAGGAACAAAACTTCAAGCTGCGTGGTTTTCGAGAAGTTATTGACTTGATTTCAAGTTCACAAAAACCAATTGTATCGTACAATTGCCTCAACGGTAAATCTCGTCACTCTTCTTTTCTTTCTGGATTTTAGGTAGTATATGTACATATCAGTTACATAGTTATGGACTTATGGTTGTTACCCCGAGTCCTGACCAACATATGAACTCTAATCCAAATAGTGATGGCTATTCCGGCTTTTAAAAATAAAAAAAGGATGGTAGATTTACCTTTATTCCTCTAGGCCATGAATTGTTTTTTTTTTTTACCCTTTCTTATTTTTTGTGCAGATTTTACATTTATTCATGAGAAATTTATTGCGCCTCTGCCACCGAGTATGCATGAATTTGCATGCTCTCTGAAAATGGTGTTTCCAGAAATACTTGATTTGGGGCATTTAATGAAGGAAATAGGCCCTTTGAAAAATGCCAAGAATGTTTCCTCAGCTTTTAGTTATTTAAATCGGCAGTTGTTCCTACCAATTAAACTTGAAGTCCCTTTTCAAGGTACGTGCTCTTTTGTCTGAAAAAGACAAATATGCAAAACATTTTTAATTATTGTACAATAGCAAAAATGGCATCTCCTTTCCATTATTAACATAATATAATTCCTTTATTGAGAAAGTATACAAATCTCATTTGTTAGCTGAATCATTAGTTTAGTGATTTTAATTGTGATTGACTATGAGTAATTGACAAAGAATAACCCTTGCAAATGGTAGACTGGTTTCTTTTAGTCTAGTTTAGCAATTTCCCGCTTGAAAATCAAAATTCAGTATTAGTGTATATAGATTGGTATGTCTCAACTAAAATTTTCTTAACTGATGTGTATGCATTAAAGATTGACTAATGGTAGAGGTTTAGTTATGAATTCTTTTATGGGAAGGATGTATTGACAACCAACTTAATTAGACAACTATGACAAAAAATGTCAATCTTCAAAATTCAAGAAGTAAATTATGTGTTTATTATCATTTAGACGGGCCATGTATCAAATTTGGTGCAATTTGAAAATCATTTGGTTGCATATCAAAAGCCGATGAAATTAAGCTGTTAAACTTTCAAACCGCTCGATGCGTACCAAATTGCACCAAGTTTGATGCACGATCTATCTAAGCAGTGAAAACCTCTATATCTCACTTCAATTTTTCTCAAATATGTATGTTGTGAATATAACTTCTCCCTTCTTTAAGATGGTAGCACTAGAGCAAATACAAAAAGGGCTTTTCAGCACTTATTGGTAGTGTGCAGGATCAATGCAACAACATAGATGATGCCATTGTTAGCATGTTGCATTATATTATTATAATAACTTACTATTTGATTTTCTTTTTTCAGGTGACAAAGATGCTGAAAAAAAAAATCAAGGAAGAAATGTACTAAAAATAACAAGCCTCTTTGCCCAAATAAGTCAGCTTCTTAAATTTAATCCAATTGAGGGACACACAAACATATTTCATCCCATATCTCGGATGGAACTTGATGCTGTCAGCCACCAAGATGACACAATTAATCATGCGACTAAACAAGAGGAAATTGCAAAATGGAGTACCCATAACTTGGTCTTCATCTGGGGTTTCAATTCTACTTCAAGTTCGAATTTGAAAAATCAGCTGAAGAGCTACCATCCTAACTTCAATGAAGATTTTAATTTGAAAATAGTGGATAGAAATTGCGCAGTTGCAGCATTTAAGAGGCAAGGTGCTGTAGTTGAGTTGCTGAAGGAAGTAGAAGCTGGGAGTTCTTCTATTGAAAATATGCTCTCTGATGGGGTTAGAATTGCGGGCTTTGGGGCGTATAAGAAAATTTGTGAAATAGGGTTATGGGATGGAGAATTGGCTGATTCGTTGCAAACTGTTATGTTGTCAGAGCATAATAAAATGCATGTGTCAGTTGAGAATAATACTTCTGAGATATATTGGGATAGTAAGTTCATGCTCGACCCGAATGAATATCTAGAGATTTAAAGGGGGGTTTATTTGTTTCTAATTTTAGCCATTATTGCTCGAATTAACAAAATGAGATAGTTTTATTCTTATTCTTATTAAGATATATTGGGATAGTAGGTTTATCCTTTATACAAGGTCCCAAGCCTAAACCTTCACAGTAAAGTAAACACATTTTTCTGAGTTAATAATATATAATGACATGACAACTAGATGTTATATGTTCAAATTAATGCTAAATGATACTGTTAGAGTACCCTGAATCGAGTGAGTACCTCCTGATAGAATACTCCTAGCCGAGCTAACAATTTTCCGGAGCCTATGTGAAATACAAATGATTCGTTTTAAGATTCGTGCAAATTTTAAATTAAATGGTCTGGATAATTTGATTCTATTAGGTACCCGTACCTCACATGATATTAAAATTTTAAATTAAACTTGATTAAAATTGTCAATAAATTTTTATCAAGTGATCCTTCATCAACCCACCTTTCCCCTTTTTTTATTTTTTTTAAGAAGAAGACACCTTTCCTCTTATTCCCGATCCTATTGGTCCACGTCATTGATGTTCTTCAATTGCGAACCACATATTACACGTATCGGAACTCAAATAAGATCCGAGTCGTCCGTTTTAATCTAACACGAATTTAAAGCGAACCTCTAAATAGGCACCGAATCTATTTTTAACTCTGGCTGTAACTCGGTAGGGGGAATCGGTTATATACCCATCAAAAGTTTAGAATTTGAATATTTGCTCATATTGTATTAGAAATTTATCTCAAATTTGAATACAATATGAACAAATATTCAAATTCTAAACTTTTAATGGGTATATAACCGATTCTCTCAACTCGGTAAGTATTCTCACCGTTCTATCTCAGGAGATACTAGATAAGAAGCTCGACTGCTCCTCGACTCTTCCTCTCTTTTTCGCTTTCCCCCTTTTCGTTCCAATTCAGACTCGGATAAAAACAAAACAAAAATTTGCGAAGAGAAGAACCTACAACCGACCAACCAATCAACCACTAATGGAAATCTCCGGCGCCGCGCTCCAGCGCTCCTTGATTGGCTCCGTTCACCATCGTCTCCTGTTCGGTCTGTCCGGTGGAGGTGCCCCGTGGAGTGCTACTGCGAGGGTTAGGGTTCCAGCGAGAGCCACCGGTGGTGCTGTGTTTTGTGATGAGGGACACCTTCAGTACTACGAAGAGAAAAGATCCAAACAGGATAAAAAGAGAACCAAGCTTATCAAGACCTTGAAGAAGGATCTTTCCGAGCTTTATTCCATTGGCTTTGGTGTTCCCGCCGATCAAAGCGACAAAATCACGGTATTTGTGTTTCTCTTCTTGTTTCTTACTATCTGTTTTATCAATTTTATTCAATTGCTGATTCTGTTAAAACTTTAAGAGGTAGAGACTAGGAGATCGTAGCAATTCTATCTTTCGTTTCAATTGTTACTTTGGATATAGTTAAATATTCATTGTTTCTGTTTGCTCTAATCCAAAAGATGTTGAATTGGATAATAAATTTATTCAGATAAACTTCAAGTTAATAACTATCTGATACAAGGGCAGAGCTGGACTTTCGAACTATGGGGTTCAAATCATATAAAATTTTCCTGCGGAGAATGGTTGTCAATTTTACTCTAAATTATATATAAAATCATACAGAAATTTAAAAAAAAAAATGGGGGTCAATTGACCCCCATTATTCCTTCTACTTAAATCCGCCTCTGATCTGATAGTTGAAATCCATAAATTTTGCAATTCTATAGGATGCAGCGAAGCAATTGCTGGAACAGCTCAACCAGATCAAGGTCGAAGAAAAAGAGATGAAAAAAAAGGAAAAGGAAGAGAAAAAAGCAGCATGCAAGATGGTTTGTGAGGACTCATCCTCGAGCTCTTCAGAATCCAGCGAAAGTGATTGTGAGGAACCACAAATCCTGCGACTCAGTGATCTCAAAACCACCACTACTGCCACCATATCCGCACCAAATTCAATCTCACCTGTACCTCTACCCTTATCTTTACCTGTACCTCTACCCTTACCTGCATCTGCACCTTCACCAGCACTCAGACAGACAATACTTGTTGAGGATGTCACACCTGGTAAGATTGAGGTTTGCATGGGTGGCAAGTGCAAGAAGGCAGGCTCAATGGATTTGTTGCGTGAATTTGAGAATAAGGTTGGGGGTGAAGGGGGGGCTGTGGTTGTTGGTTGCAAGTGCATGGGCAAATGCAAGGAAGGGCCTAATGTGAGGGTTTCCAGCTGTGGTTCAGGAACTACTGGTACTACTGGTATGGTACAAGGAGAAGAATTAATTAGGGATTTGAAGGATAAATTGTGCATTGGTGTGGGATTGGATGATGTGGGCCCCATTGTTGCACACTTTTTTGGAGAAGCGGAGCATGATGATGCGGGGAGCCTCATACCGGCTTAGGCGGCTAGCTAAAATAATTGTATATAAGCGTAGTATCTTCTCTTATAAACTGATATTATGCTTCTATTAATATGTGATGAAGTGCTTTCTCTTATATGACCTATGTAATGAAGTAGTTATTGTGTATGAGTGTGTTCTGTCACCTATATATCAGTGTCAATATCTGTATCCATATAATTTGTGATGAATATTTATTTCTACGAACAGTCAACTGTCAATTTAGTGGTCTTCTTATTATATAGTTTCCATTAAGTCAAAGTGGCAGGTGTCCACCTTGGTTTGCCTTTGGCTTTTTTTTGTACTAGAGCTTGAAATAACTGTGATAGTGGAATGCTGGCATTTTATCTAACAGGTGTGTAGAAATGCCGTACTATTCTGTGCTTATTTCTGAAGAAAAAGAGTTTTGGTTATATGTTATTAACCAAACAGAGTAAGTACCAAGCCAGGTATATTATAGATGCTGCGCTGCGATGAAAACTTGATCTTGAATTATTTGATTATCATGGCAATTAATTGAGTATGTTTTAGCATGACATGAATGATGAATCGCATGACAGGTTATGGCAGAGCTCCTACAACAGTAATAGTTTACTCCACTGCTCCTATAACATGACCTGGTCATGGTAGAAGCTCTATTTAGCAACAAACTCCAAAGACGGCATCACACCAAAATTTTCATTCATTCAAATGTTGTTGATTTGGCTCAGTTTTCCCCCTTAATTTCTACCTATAAGAGAATAATCCAACATACTACCCTTTGGGTAAGATACAGCAAAATGTATCCCATACGCTTTACAGCAAAAAGGAAAATTGTACTTCACGCATGAGAAGTTGAGGCACCAACATACTACCATGAAGTAGAATAATTTACCTCTCCTGTAACTTAACAAATTTTTTTTCCATTTTAAGGGCCGTCAGATACTAAGTAAATTGATTAATCCTGAATATATTGCAAAAAAAAAATAATCCCTACATTTACGAATCTACTTGTGCGAGGATGCACACCTACAAGAATTCAAGTCCAGTGCGAAAAAATTACTATCATGTTGGAAGTTAGAATGACCCCTGACAATTTTGGTGCCCAAGAAAATTTCATATTAAATATTTTGTACAGGAGCGCTTGAAAAACTGACAACAATGCTGGAAACAAATTTATATATATACGTAATGAAGTGCACCTATTTGCCTATTGTTCAGCTAGATTTCTTGACTCGGTTAGTAAATATGGGCCACAGTTGGGCCTTATTGTCATTCTGTTCGAGGAAAGGCTGCAGTTGAGAACAAAAAGATGCGTTCCTGGCAAACTAAGCTGTTCTTCAGTTCTTAGCAACCAGTTTCCCCCCCACTAACAAATTATTTAGTTGGATCTTCACTAGACTTCTCCGATTTTTCCCTTCTGCCATTGCATCAATTTGGTTAGAAACCATTTCTTTCATTTGTTGTAGTGCTGTGTATCGCCCCATTGTCTGTGATGAAAGGATGAGTGGAGTGTGTATGGGAGTAATATCTTTTAAATCCACTTCGCATGTTCGATCCTTGGTCTACATTCAACTTTTTTGTTTTTTTTTTCATTATTGGGTAATGGCTTCTGGCAGGTACCTGCATGTGCAGTTTAATCAATGGCCGTGCATGTGAGGTGTTTGAAGAAATTCCTGAGTGTGAGTGAGGTTTATTAAAACAACTAGTTCACAATAAGAGATGAAAAATTTGTCAAAAGCTCCCTGCTTCTAGCCAACACAACTGTGCACATCTAAATTGTCTAGAGTAGCCATAGCCATACAATTGGCACAGAAAAACAAACCTAAAACATCATATAAACAAACAAACAGCAGCTGTTCCGTAGAAGATAATATATGTACAGACTGAACCTGAAGGAATCAAAGTTTGGATAGCATCACATACCACTTGCCTCTTCCCTCAGTAAATATTTTCAATTAATGAAAGCACTTGTTGAACAAATCACCACAACACGAGCTAAAGAAAACTCACCATGGTCCTGCTGAGCACCCTTGCCGATACCTAAACAATCCGCGCATATATATATATATATATATATATATGCGTTTGTACATTAGTCATTAGTCAATTTTTACCAGTTTCAGAATGGTGAATAACTTTGAAGAGCAAACTAGAATTTTTAGATTAGAATAATTAACTAGAGAAATTACCAAAAGATGACATGTGATTCACAGAAAGCTAGCCCATTCTAACTTGGAACCATTTCATCACCATATACACCACGCAAAAGTTCCATACAAAACGTTACCAGATTCTAAGCAGCGGTACAAAATAAGAAAATAAAAAGCATCAAAAGCTCCAGAATGAACTTGGAACCCTGGGTATGCATTAGCTGCCCGATTTCCCTTCAGGTAAACATCAGTAAGGACAGTCTTTGTTTCGAGAGAAGCCTCGAAAAGCTTCAGTGCCTAATTTCTATTGACAAAGGCCGAAAACTAACTGTGAGTTGTAACAAAGATAAGATGGGTAGAGTTAATCTGCTTTATTCTAGATGAACATTAATTTTCTCAAGAGTATTAATTTATACAAGTCATAGCACAAAAGCTAATCAGGCTTTGGGCAGACTAACTAGTTAAGAAAATTGGTCATATAAATTATTAGACATCAATAGTTTATATACTCATTTTAATTTAAGATTAAGGTTATCATGTTTTAGCTGAAATTGTGGTTGTACCACTTGATCATGTACAGCTACATCATTATTTTTATAATATTATCAATTGTTGATTAACCATAGAAAGTTAAAGGCGAACAACTCTTAGAAATAAAACCATAATTCCGGTGATAAATTTCCTTTTCTATACTCATGACTTCTCTTAAACATGAGATGCTTCTCTAAAAAATAATAAATAAACGGTCCTGATGTATGGTTGACCGTCAGGCCATTCTGAAATGGCGACAAGGGAAGCAATCATAGTACAGACTGTTGTTATTTTAAAGGAATAACGGCATACTGCAATTCCGATCTCAACCGTACGTGCACATTTAAAAATTGTCTAAACTAGCCATGCAATTGGCACATATATAATAACAACCCAAAACATCATAAGCAAACAGTAGCTCTAGAAGCTAATACAGACTAAACCAGGTACAAGTACCTGAAGGAATCAAAGTTTGTATAGCATCATACCACTTGCTTCTTCCTTCAGTAAATATTTCCAATTAATCAAAGCACTTTGTTGAACAAAACCAGGCTTCACCATAACACTGGAGCTAAAGCAGACACACCCTTGTTAATACTAAAAACAATCCGCAAATATTTATGCGTTTGTACATTAGTCATTAGTCAATTTTTACCAGTCTCAGAATGGTGAATTAACTTTGAAGAGCAAACTAGAATTTTTATATTACAATAATTAACTAAAGAAACTACCAAAAGATGACATGTGATTCACAGCAAGCTAGCCCATTCTAACTTAAACCAGTTCATAACCATAGTTTGCAAAAGTTCCATACAAAACGTTACCAGATTCTAAGCAGCGTTACAAAATAAGAAGAAAAAAAACATCAAAAGCTCCAGAATGAACTTGAACCCTGCTATGCATTAGCTGCACGATTTCCCTTCAGTAAAACATCAGTAAGGACAGTCTTTGTTTCGAGAGAAGCCTTGAGAAGCTTCAATCCCTAATTTCCATTGACAAGGCCAAAAACTAATTGTAATTGTAACAAAGATAAGATGGGTAGCTAGATGAACATTAATTTTCTCAAGAGTATTAATTTATATATGAGCAAGTCATAGCATACAAAAGCTAATCAGGCTTTGGCAGACTAGTACAGAAAATTGGACATATTATTAGACATATATAGTTTATATACTCATTTTAATTTAAAATTAAGGTTATTATGTTTTAGCTGAAATTTTGGTTTTACCACTTTTGCTCATGTACAGATACATAATTATTTTTATAATATTATCAATTGTTAACCGTAGAAAGTTAAGGCGAATAACTCTTAAAAATATAACCTTAATTCCGGTGGTTAATTATACTGTGTGATAAGTGATAATAACTAATAAGTGATAACTGTTACTAATTTCCCATCCCTCCCTTCAACCAAAGTATATAGATGATGCATGCATGCATCACAAAAAGAAAATTGATAATATTATATATATGTAGACCCTTACAAGTTATAACTTAAGTGTTAGACCTAGACACAAAATTAGTGAAAAAAAATACACATACATCAAAAATAGCAACTACACACACACACACACACACACACCCCAAGGAGGTTAGGAATAACTAATATCTTACTAACCACTTCAAAGCCAATGCTGACAGTTATCTCCTCGAGTGATCCCAAATCTTTTATCTGAAGCTTGTTCAGAAGAGCGATGCTGGATATAGATGACATGGGCACCACGGTAAGATCATCCATGACAAAGTAAGTCACCACGCCCTTTACATCATCTTTTTCGTCACTACCAACTGCTACCACAGTACTTGCATCAGACTTTGGAACCGCAAATTGTGCCTCCGTATTCATTGCTACACCACAGCTGAAACAAGTTATGCCTTTTACCAGACTTACATAAGGGCAACAAAAACTGTAACTAGAATTTTGAAAGAAAGAACAAATGTAGAGCCTCCTATCTTTCGTATCCTGATAGGTTGATGGATTTAGGAGAAAATTGGTGGAGGGAAAGGATGTGGTCGATGCAAGAGGAGGGTTGAGAAGGACAGATCTCCTCCCGTAAGGGAGGATGTCGGTCGCATGGATCCTACTCAAACTATCGTAGACTTCTTCAAGGGAACCTACCACGGCATCCTTTGTAAGGAGCTTGGTAAAGGCACCAAGAGGGAGCGCTAAGAGACCGAATATCAAATCCACGAAATCTTTTCTCGCTTCGGCGTACAACACCTTGTTAGATTCTTTATCTATAACAAGCTTTAGCTTCAAAGTTTTCTTGGGGTTCTCCATCTAATACTTTTTCTCTTTGTATTTTTGGTATATGCTTGGTTTGTAACGAGGATTTTGCCTATAAGAAGTATGTCCGTCCATCACATTTATAAACTTGCACGGTGGACAGGTGGTAATGATTAATGCTACTTCCTGGACAGCGTAAGAATCAAGATATGATAATGATATGGCTTAACAGCTAGCTAGCACCGAGTCCATGACCTGTCCTTTCGAAATATATATTTTCTCCAGTACCAAGGAATGAATCGATTAGTATTTTAAGCTAGTAATTTTGATGATTTGGTTTTACTGTGGCGAATTTGTACGCATCGTTTGATGTTGCCGGAGTAAGTTTGTTTTTTTAAGTTAGAGATGAAACTAATTAATTAATATTTACAAAAGAAAATAAATTACTTATTTGAATTTTGAACATGTAATCTCTCATACTAAGACATTGAGATTTTTTTTATAAAACGTAAATAAAAAAATCAGAATAATTACTCATCAAATTACATTTAAGTTTGTTTTTTTTTATTCTGATAGTTTTTATAAATTGAGGAGTAATCAACTCATTTTATTTTTACGTTTTATAAAAAATATCCGAAATATTATCTTTGCCACTAGAAGTTCAATTAAATTTTTCATTTTGCACACATCAAGAATTGGCATGATCAGCCGACATTATGTGATTGTAAGGAGAACCACGGTAGGTGTACTACTTGTAAAAAAGTGTGAAATGTTTTTGAGAAAGAAATAATGAAAGAAATTGTATATTATTTTCTGATGTATTACAATGCTCCCTGTGGGGATTTATAGGCTATTAGAAAATATAGCCGTTATACACATTCCTAATCTGTGGAATTCTAGATATTTGCCTAATTACAAGGATTAATTGACTAGGTACTAATTTTAGCTATAACAGCTATAATTTAGAGGCTAGTTGATTTATTTCCTAAATTGACCTATGAGGATATTCTGAGGTCTAATTTCTTATTTTTCTACACTCCCCCTCAAGTTAGGTTCGAATATATTTAGAGATCCTAACTTGCACAATATTCTTTGAAAATTCCCTTTATCTAAGGCTTTGGTGAATATATCTGCTAATTGATCATGGCTTCTCACAAATGGAGTCTCTATTTCTCCAGCTTGAACTTTTTCTCGTATGAAGTGACAGTCCACTTCGATATGCTTAGTTCTTTCATGGAATACAGGGTTTGATGCTATATGCCGAGCAGCTTGATTATCACAGTACATTGGTATTGGTCTTTCGCATGAGATTTTCATGTCACATAGCAATTGCTTGAGCCATACTAGCTCACTTGCCGTAGACGCCATTGCTCTATATTCTGCCTCTGCACTGGATCTTGCAATCACATTCTGTTTTTTGCTTTTCCATGTTACGAGATTCCCGCCTACAAATGTGCAGTATCCTGTGGTTGATTTTCGATCAAAATTTCCAGCCCAATCTGCATCAGAGTAGGTGAGAATATTATTAGTATTATTTTTCTTCATCCATAACCCTTGTCCAGGAGACCCCTTTAGATACTGAATAATTCGGTTTACTGCTTCTAGATGAGCAGTTCTTGGTGCATGCATAAATTGACTCACAGTACCAACAGCAAAGGCTATGTCAGGTCTGGTAACAGTTAAATAAATTAACTTCCCAACTAATCTTTGGTACTGTCCTATATCCTTTAAAGGTTCACCGCTTTCTGGTTCAAGTTTCTTGTTAGTATCCATAGGGGTATTTGCAGGTTTTATACCAAGTTTACCTGTCTCCTTTAATAGGTCAAGGGTATATTTTCTTTGAGAAAGGAACAAACCTTTACTTGAGTGAGCAATTTCAATGCCTAGAAAATACTTGAGCTTTCCTAAGTCTTTAATGTCAAATTTTTCTTTGAAATAATTTTAACATTATTTATTTCTTCCTCATTATTGCCAGTAATAATTATATCATCAACATACACAAGGACAATGGTTGTTGTGTTATTTGAGTGTTTAACAAACATTGTAGAGTCTGCTGTGCTTTTATCAAAATGAAGTAATGACAAAGAGTGACTGAGTTTTGCGTACCATGCTCGAGGAGATTGTTTAAGTCCATAAATCGATTTATTCAATTTGCAGACAAGGTTGTAGTCACCTTCATGCTTATATCCAGGTGGTATGGTCATATACACTTCTTCTTCTAAGTTACCTTGAAGGAATGCATTTTTCACATCCATTTGCGATAAACTCCATCCCGAGTTTACAGCTACTGATAGTAATGTTCTAACTGTATTCATCTTTGCAACAGGGGCAAAAGTTTCTTGATAATCTATACCGTAGGTTTGTGTGAATCCTTTGGCAACTAAGCGGGCTTTATATCGTTCTATGGTTCCATCACTGTTGTATTTAATTTTATACACCCATTTGCAACCTACAGGTTTTTTTCCTTTTGGTAGTGATGTAATAGTCCAAGTATTGTTTTTTTCAAGAGCTTGAAGCTCTTCAACCATTGCTTGGGACCAAGTTGGATTATTTTTGGCTTCTTCAAAATATTTGGTTCAGTTTTCTCAGAAATGGCAGTCAAGAAAGCTTTGTGATTAGCAGAAATATTATCATAAGACACATAATCTTGAATTGGATAACTTACATTGTATGTGACAACAAAGTCACGCAATTTTGATGGTGGTTTTGTTGGCCGAGTTGATCTCCTAGGAATTGCATTTTCTTCAATTTCTCCCCCTAAATGCAATCCCTCATCTTCGGAAGTTGCGGCCTCCAGATGCACTGCCTCAGGTTCTTGATTTTCTCCCCCTAAATTCAAGTCTGCTCCTTCTGAAGAATTTGGTGTATGTGTTCCTTCAAAAGAGATTAATTCTGGAAGAACAATTTCATCTCTAGGTTGTATTGTAGAATTTTCTTTTTTATAAAAAGGCTCGTTTTCAAAAAAGGTTACATTTCTAGATATGTATAATTTATTATTATTAGGGTCATAACACTTATACCCCTTTTTTTGTAATAAATATCCTATAAACATAGTTTTTACGCAATTTTTATCCAACTTATCTTGCCTTTTAATATGAACAAAACAAGTACAACCAAAAATACGAAGATGATCTAGGTTCATTTTTCTTTTGTTTAAAATGTTTAAAGGACTTTTATTATTTAAAATGGAAGTTGGCAATCTATTAATAAGATATATAGCAGTGAGAATAGCATCTGACCAGAATTTTTTTGGAACATTTGATTGAAAAAGAAGAGACCTAGTAACTTCTAAAATGTGACGATTTTTCCTTTCTGAAATTCCATTTTGTTCTGGTGTGTTAATGCACGTTGTTTGATGAAAAATTCCTTTTTGTTTTAAAAAATCCGAAAAATTTCTATTAATATATTCTGTGCCATTATCAGACCTAAATATTTTAATTTTTGTGTCATATTGATTTTCAACAAGATTTGCAAATTCTTGGAATGTTGAAAAAACTTCATTTTTTGATTTTAGAAGATAAATCCAAGTGGTACGTGAAAAATCATCAATAAATGTAATAAAATATTTAAAACCATTATAAGACTCTACTGGTGCAGGTCCCCAAACATCCGAGTGTATAAGTTCAAATATTTTTGAAGTTCTACTAGTCGATAATTGAAAAGGTAATTTGGTTTGTTTTGAAAAACGACAGATATCACAATAACTAGAATCTAAATTAGAACAAGAAAATAACTTATTCAAGACCTTATCTGAGGGATGTCCAATCCTCCAGTGCCACAGTTTATTTTGTTCTACATTATTAGCAACAAACGCTTTATTTGGAAAATTTAAAATATAGAGCCCATTTTCTAAATGACCTTCACCAATCGTCATCCGAGTTGATCTGTCCTGAAATATCACAGCTTTAGGTGAGAAAATGACATCACAGTTTAAGTCGTTAGTAATTTTGCTCACAGATATTAAATTGGAATTAAAAGTTGGCAAATGCAAGATATTTGAAATATTTTTTGACAGTAGTTTTGTACTTCCTATATTTTTAATAGGTACTTTAGATCCATTTGCAACAATAACATTGTCATTATTTTTTATTTGTTGTATATCTGTCAAGAGATTAATATTTCCGGTCATATGGTCAGTTGCACCTGAATCGATAATCCAATTATTATTTTTATATGTATTTAGACAGTATTTTGATACAATACCTGTGAATTTATCTTTCTGTCCAAGTGTTGTTTTAATCTGGGCCAAAACTTGATCCAATTGCTGTTGAGAGAGGAATTGATTGGACTGTGCTTCACTTGGGCCTGCTTCGGACCCGCCAGCAGAGAGACCCGAACCCGCTTCAAATTCGGACCCGCCTAAATAGGCCCTTCTTCCCTCACGCGTTCTGTCTCTCTCCCGACCTCTTTCTCCTTTGTCGCCGCCGCCCCCTTTGTCGCCCTTCCACCACTTCGGCCGGAGGTGTGGGTTGAGGAACCAGCACTGGCCACGGTCATGACCTTCTTTCCTGCAATGATCGCACCTGGCTGTGTTGCGTGCTTCCCGCATCTCCGTCCTAGGGTTAGGTTTTCGGGTTTGGTATTGATTGTTGGAGAAGAAGGCGTGGTTCTCTGGCCTGTCGCCGGTAGTGGTGTCTGAGGCCATTGCCGACCTTCTTGACTCCTCTTGCTCCAACAATGACACTATTTCTTCAAGAGGAGGGAGAGAGGCGCCGAGAAGGATCTGTTGCCGGACTTGCTCAAAGCTTGGATCCAGGTTTGCAAGGAATTGGAAAATTCGATCTTGTTCTTTTCTTTCTTGGATCTTATCAGGGTCAGTTACGTCTGGTTGGTGGATGTCTAATTCATCCCACTGTTTTTTAATTTCTCCAAAGAATTGTGTGATTGGTTTCTGATTTTGTTTGGTTTGGGTGATCTCTTGTTTGATTTGAAATATGTGTGCAAAGTTGTTTTGTTTACCAAACCTTTGTTGGATTTTTTTCCACATTTGTGCTGAGGTGTCTAAGTACACAAATTGTTCACATAGGATGGGTTCCATGGAGTTTAGGATTGAGGTCATGATTTGGTTATCCAATTTTTCCCATGCCTCTGGGTTCTCTTCTGGTTTCTTTTTATCACCTGTGACATACCCGTACGTACCTCTGCCCTTGAGAGCAATTGTCGCTGCTCTGGCCCATGGAAGGTAGTTCTTGCCATTGAGGGTGATACCAGTCAATTTGGCTGTGGTATTGTCTTCAATCGGGGCTGACGCATGTTCTGCCATTGTTGCCTCCTCTTGTTGTTGTTTTATGAGTTATGGGACTTAATTTTTTGAGATGCTGTTGTGTACCAGTTACTGGTACTGGTTCGGTTGCTCGATACCATGAAATGTTTTTGAGAAAGAAATAATGAAAGAAATTGTATATTATTTTCTGATGTATTACAATGCTCCCTGTGGGGATTTATAGGCTATTAGAAAATATAGCCGTTATACACATTCCTAATCTGTGGAATTCTAGATATTTGCCTAATTACAAGGATTAATTGACTAGGTACTAATTTTAGCTATAACAGCTATAATTTAGAGGCTAGTTGATTTATTTCCTAAATTGACCTATGAGAATATTCTGAGATCTAATTTCTTATTTTTCTACAAAGTGCCTCCTCTTTTCAGAAGCATAGTGTTTTTGCCTAGCGATACAATTAATAAAATCAACTTATATATGAATTGCAAAATGGTTCCTATATATATTGGCCGAGTATTGCACGAGTCAACTTTTACAACTCCTTACTTGACAGCCACTGTAACCTCGTAAGGTTTTGATTTTGAGCACTTACTTGGGCCTCACATACATAATTTTATCTGTATGGGACAAATTAACCAGCAATTGACGATTGCAATAGTAGATACGAGTCCAGTCCAGTACTACAATCCGACGAATTGATTAAAGCCTCCACAAGTTCAGAAGATCAAAATCAACGGTTGAACCGAGTTTTATAGTTTAGGGCCGGCCTCGATTGAACTTAAATAAAGAATTAAAGGGTACAATTGGACTATAAAAAAAAAATTCCGAGTTGAGAAAGTTGAGAATCATATATTTCGAGTTCGAGTCCCGCTTCTAGCAATAATTAATTTTGAACATTTGAAAATAAAAAAAATTACTTGCATCGAGATTCGAACTAGGAACCTCTTCTAGTGAGGCAAAAGCTCCAACCACCGCTATATGGTGGAATATTTTTTTTTTTTTAAATACCTGACCGACCAAAAAATAGCCGGTTTGGACATTTTTAAAAATACTCAGTTTTGCTGGATATATTTGATATTTCTTATTTAATGTTGGATATTAAAAAAAATATCAGAAAATAATTGCACCTACCGACCTACGGCCTCGAAAACAAAAGATATTTTGAAATATGTCTCGGGAATTGGGTTTTGTGTAGAGGTGAAAACAGTATGGATAATATTCCATCGGTATTAATCTGTATTCGAAAAATTAGATGTAGATATTCGATATCTGAATATCCGTGTAAATATGAATACTGATATGATTTTACATTTTAATTATTTGTATTCGAAAAATAGATATATAACATATATTTGAATATATATTATGAAAAATATTATGGTATTCACTGTTATAATGAAATAAATATTATGAACTTTAATATTTTTTAATATTATTTTAATAAATATCTACTCCAAATCAGCTCCGTTTTCATCTTTAGTTTTGTGACTTTATTCGGAGGTCTTTTTGATAAATTTTATTCAAAGGTCTTTGAACAAATCTTATTCAAAATATCCAAAATTGTTCAATCTACATCGAAATTTGTGCGAATTAATTTATAATTTAATAAACTTAAAACTGCTCATGAATGAAAAACAGTTTGCACGTATTTTAAAGCCGATCGGATTCACGTCTAATTTTAGATAGATTTGACAAAACGATTCCGCATCGTCTGCATTAACTCAAAAGAGTATTTTTAAAGTTAACGCATCTCGGCCGTCTGATATTAAACAGAACCAATCTGAACACAGCCTATAATTCAGAGCTCCCTTTAATATTAGTGTAGATCTAGTTTGCTCGAATATTAAAGTGAATCGAACTGCTCAGATACATTAATTCAAAAAAAAATTTTTGGAGTTAATGAAATACGAATTCCGATAAAAAAAAACCCATCTGCACACACCCGCCACCCGTATCTCAGACTAAGATTAGGAAAAGACAAGTCATGCAGAAAATCCTCCTGTCCTCTGACAAACCGATTCGGATATCATCTCGTCGATCTTCTGTTGCCATCATCCGGCATTAGACCTTTTTCAGTGTTTACAATCAATGCTCATATGTGAACAAACAAATTCAAAATTCAAAAAGGAAAACTAGGTGTCAACTGTCAACCGAGCAAGTCTTACTTTCTACTTTTGATTGTCGCCATTTCAACATTGACTATTGGACTCACTATCTTTATACGACTTTAATTAATATTAAAACGTTTATTTCTAAGCCAAATATTTCGATTTTTATATTTTTAAAGTCTAAATAATCGATCTAAAATGTTCAATATTCAATCTATATTAAAATATGTTTGGAGATTAAATTTTTATATTTTTTGAAATATTTTTACTATTTATTATGTCAATTTTAAATTATTTCTACTATTTATTAAAATCAGCGATTTTAAAACTGACTTAATAAATAATAAAAAAATTTCAAAAATGTAAAATTTGGTCTCTTAACACATTTTAATATAAAGATCACATCTAACGTTTGAATCGACTGTTTGGACTTTAAAAATTAGAAAACCAATTGGTTGCGCTATAGTTCGGAAACAAACGTGTTGATATTAGCCAATCTCAATATATATTTATGTACCACGGACTAAGTCAAGAAGCATTTAATTTCATTAACTATTAGGTAACTCTAATTTGATATTAATAATCATAATAAAATAGTTTAATCATGTTAAGAAATAACAAGAAATATTGGTTTTCATAGCAGCTGCTGCTGCTTAAACTGGGAGAGAAAAAAAACTCTGACTCAATTTGATTTATCTCATCAGAATAGTGCTCTTGAAAGAGAAAAAATAAAATACATGAAAATTTAATAGAAATTTAATTGAGAAAATACTGTTAAACAGTCGAACACCCAATAGAATCAAATACCTAAATGCTGCTTTTCTTGTCAAATCCCAAGCTACTCAACAGGACCTAATCGAATCAATCTTTGACCTTGATAATATTTTGAAAGGACAGGTCATGCTTAGGCTCGTTGCTCGCTGTCAACAGTGTCAAGCCACATCACACCTGGTTTCTTCACGGTACCCAGAGCAAGCATTAATTATTACCTCCTTGTACCAAGTTTATAAATGTACATCTTATATGTGAAGTTCTTGGTACAAACTAACTCCATCCAAAATACACAAGAAGAAGAATTTAGAGATGGAGAACGCTGATAACAAATTGACGTTAAAGCTTCTGATCGACAACCAATCTAACAAGGTGTTGTTCGGCGAAGCGAGCAATGATGTGGTGGACTTCATATTCAGTCTCTTAGCGCTTCCTCTTGGTGCCGTTACCAAGCTCCTTGCAAAGGATGCCATGGTAGGTTCCATTGGAGAAGTCTACCATAGTTTGGGTATGCTCAATGAGACCTACATCCTCTCTAAGGAGAATATATCTTCCCTTGTCAATCCCACTCTCGCATCCACCTCCAATACCAAAACCAATTTTCTCCTACCTCAATCAACCCATCAGGATACAAAAGATAGGAGGATCTATCTTTGTTTAAATCCAAACTATAGTATTTGTGGTTATGTTAGTGAGGTGCCAGGGGTATCTTGCCCCAGTGGCCATGGATTGATGAATACGGAGGCAAAATTTGTGAATCCAGTTGGTAGTACTGTGGTAGCAGTTGGTAGTGACGGAAAAGGGTATGTAAAGGGAGTGGTGACTTACTCTCTGATGGATGATCTTACAGTGGTGCCCATGTCAACTATATCCAGTATTGCTCTTCTGAACAAGTTTCAGATCAAAGATTTGGGATCACTCGAAGAGAAAACGGTCGATATAGGCTTTGAAGAGGTAAGTAAAATATTAATTAGCTGTTCCAAATTAACCTCCTCTATGTGTGCGTGTGTGTATACGAAGGCTGCTATTTCTGATGTTCTAGTATTTTTAAAATTTTCATTTTGTGGTCAAGTCTAACACTTGTAAGGGTGTACATATAACTCAATTTTTTTGTGATGCATGCATCATCTATATACTTTGTTTGAAGGGAGGGATGGGGAACTGACAGTTATCAAAGTAGAAATTATCATCGGAAGGTTTAATTTATTTTTAGACTTGTTCATCTTAACTTCTCCGTCTCCGGTTAACAATTGATTATTTTATATAAATAATAATGTATCATGTATATCAACAAGTGATCTTAGTGCATAATCCTGCCTCCTTGAAGGAGGGTTGCCGAACAGCCCAAAGCCAGCCTGATTAGCTTTGTGCTATGACTTCCTCATATATAAATTAATACTCTTGAGCAACTGGTAATATGTAGTAAAGTAGATTATCTCTAACTCATCATATATTTTTTATGACTAATAATTAGTTTTGGCCTTGTCAATGGAAATTAGGGACTGAAGATTCTGAGGGCTTCTCTTGAAACAAAGACTGTCCTTACTGATGTTTTCCTGAAAAAAAAAAATCGTGATTCCAAGGCATAGCCAGGGTTGGAGTTCAGTCTGGAGCTTCTGATGCTCTATGTATATATATATATTGTAACGCTGCTTAGAACCTGGTAACATTTTGTATGGAACTTTTGCGGACTATGGTTATGAAGTGGTTCAAGTTGGAATAGGCTTGCTGTGAATCGCATGTAATCTTTTGGTATTTTCTCTAGTTAATTATTGTAATCCAGGTATAAAAATTCTAGTTTGCTCTTGAAAGTTATTCACATTTCACCATTCTGAGACTGGTAAAAATTAACTAATGCCTAATGTACAACTGCGTGTGTGATTTTGAGTTATGCGACCATGATATTTTGTGAGGCCTGCTTAAATAATTGGCCCAAAGAACAGGCAAGCAGGCAACCTCTTTGATTTCATGTTTTCTTGGAGAAAGTATCCTGCAAAGAATATCCATTTGCACTGTTAATTAGGAACAGGTTGTATTATGAAATTATAACTCAAGACAGAATATTACATGCTAAGAGCTGGACACGAGATATTTTTTTCTCAATTCCTATTGAAGCCCAAGACAGGCCCTTAGTTCTCATTTTTTTCAATAAGAACTCGTCACATGATTTTACAATTCTGTAAAATGGAAACCTTTGCCTCCATATATATTGTGTGAAACGGTATAATGCTAAAATGGTGTGTTTAGTTTCAATTATTATGTGAGATCGCATTGGAATTGAAAATTTGAAATTGTGGAGCACTAAGAGTCGCATGAACTAAATGAAACGTAGACTAAACCGTTACAAAATGGGAACCGTACATCGATCGCTACCCGTCGTCTCAATTAATATTATTAAATTAGGGTTGTATTTGAAGTTTTGGACTCTTGATATGCCTTAAATTTAAGATTCTTCTAGCAACAAATGTACTGGAAAAGGTCCACTTATTCTTCTTGTTACAAAAAAATTTGACAAGGATTTTTGTCTTAAATCGAAACACGGGAATTGTACAAAGAAAGAAATTGAAACGTATCAAAAGTATCACTTATATCCTTTTGTCAATTTTTTCTTTCAAAAATGATCAAATTAGGTCGCTAGAAGTAGCATATTTCGATATTAGAGCATGATTTCATTATATATATATATATTTTAAATCAGGAGTACGCTAGCAATTCATTGTTTTAATTTGTGGCCTTCGATCGGAACATTCTACTTTGTTCTACCAACTGTCATTATATTATTTATTTCATCCATTATTGTTATGGTAACAAGGACCAATATCATAGTGCTGGTATTTCCGGCAGTGGCATTGACATGCTTGGGCATCATGAATTAATATCATAGACTGTCATTAATATCCTCTTCTATCAAAACAAAGATTCAGTGAGTATAAAATATATGTACCAAAAAGGAAAACAAAACTGTTGAGAAATAGTATAACCTCAGAAAATATTCATCATAGGTTGAAAATAGGCAACTATTAGACTAGCATGCAAAATACAGCTGTATAGCTATAATTGGTACCTAGCCTGTAATTAGGGTGTAATTAGGCAAGAGATCAAGCAATCTCTTATTAAGGAAACCAACCAACGGCTAATAGAATAGAATAGGCTATAAGACTACATGTATAGAGAACTTGTAAATCAGAATTCATAATACAAAATTCATACTGTTCATCATCTACCATCTCTCTCAAAACATATTATGGTATCAGAGCAGGCTTAATCCTGCACCAGCAACAATAAAAAATTCCGCAAAATTCAATTCTTACCAGTATCTCCAAATATCAACCATGTCCCAACATTCCGACATCACAAAACTCACCACAATAATACTCAATGGCAGCAACTACATCCCTTGGTCCAGATCTGTCACAATTGGTCTCGGTGGCAAAGGCAAATTAAATTTTGTCACTGGAACCAAGAAAAACCAAAAGCAGCAAAATCCAACGAACCAACTGCAGAAGAAACAATCAAAATAGAAGAATGGGAGACTACAGACCAGATGATTATGTCATGGTTACTGAGCACCATGGAGCCTAAAATTTCGAATGTTCTCATGTACTCCGACACATCGAAAGAAATTTGGGACAAGGCAAAAAGAAGGTATGGCCAGCAGAGAAACTTTGCACATATTTTTAGCCTCAAACAAGAACTGGCTCAAATCAAACAGAACGGCCAAAGCAACAACGAATTAGTAACCGAGATTATGTCTAAATGGGAAGAACTAAATGTGTATCTTCCACCAACAACGGACCAAAATGAAATCCAAAACAGATCCGAACAGGACCTCATATTCACTTACCTGGGTGCACTTGATTCAACTTACGAAGCAATCCGATCTCAAATACTGGCCTCAGCCGAAATACCCAAATTCGATGATGTGGTGGCACGAATTCAACAAGAGGAGTCTCGGCGTGCACTCATGAACCCTCCACCGCCAACCAACACTGAAAATCGCGCTTTCCGAGCACAACCCTCTAACCCTAACCCGGCGGCCAGGACCAAGGGGACCACAGCAGCCGACTGGTGTGACCACTGCAAGCGCGCAGGGCACAGCCGAGAAGGCTGCTGGGTACTCCACCCGCATCTCAGGCCGTCTCGGACCAAGGGAGAGAGGGGCGGAGCTAGAAGAGGTGGAAACGAGAGGTTTGGCGGAGTAAGCCAAGGGTCAGGTGTTTCGGATCTGAGAGGAGGGGCTTCGGATCTAAGAGGAGTAAACCAGATGGAGTCGGATCCAACTAAAGGAGCCCAGGCCGAACCGACTTCAAATGTTTCTGGATCTTCTATGGCACCAACATTGCAGCTAAATCAAATTCTGACTCAATTAAACAGTCTGTTACAACAACAGACAGCAGGTTTTGTACTTTATAATTCAAATTTATCTTCTTTTAACAGTAATAACAGTAGTCCAAAAATTGCAAATTTGGGTCATAACACTAGTAAATGGGTTATTGACTCTGGTGCTACCGATCATATGACATGGGACCGAAATAAACTGCAAAATATTGTACCAACTATAGAATCACAACATGTACTTGTTGCAAACGGAAATAAAGTCAAAATTGAAGGTTTGGGTACCACAAAATTCTTCTCAAAAGATGTAAATAACATTTTGTATCTACCAGATTTTAATTCAAATCTTCTATCAATTAGCAAAATAACACGAGATTTAAATTGCAAAGTAATATTCTCACCGCACGAAGTGATATTTCAGGACCAAGAATCAGGGAAGAAGATTGGTGAAGGTTTTTAAAAAAATGGACTTTATTATCTTGAAGAACCCATAAATAAATGTCATGTGTCATTAAGTCAAATAGACCGTGACAAATTACTGCATTGGAGATTTGGTCATCCATCTGATCAAGTTTTAAATAAATTGTTTTGTTCTAATTTAAATTCTAGTAATTGTGATGTTTGTAGACTTGCAAAACAAACCAGATTACCTTTTCCCTTATCTACTAGTATATCAGAAAAGAAATTTGATTTAATTCACTCTGATGTGTGGGGTCCAGCCCCGGTTGATTCTTATAACCATTTTAAATATTTTGTCACATTTATTGATGATTTCTCTCGTACTACTTGGCTTTATCTTTTAAAAGGGAAAAATGAAGTTTTTTCATGTTTCAAAGATTTCTTTTATTTTGTTGAAAATCAATATAATGCAAAAATTAAGATTTTTAGATCAGATAATGGGACAGAATATGTCAACAAAAACTTTCTAGAGTTTTCTAAGTCAAAAGGGATCTTGCATCAAACCACATGCATTAATACTCCTGAACAAAATGGTGTTTCAGAAAGAAAAAATCGTCATCTTCTTGAAGTTACTAGATCACTTCTTTTTCAAAATAATGTCCCAAAAACTTTTTGGTCAGATGCAGTGTTAACTGCAACCTACCTTATCAATAGGTTGCCAAGTGCAAGGTTAAAAAACATGAGTCCTCTAGAAATCCTCAAAGGTAGAAAAATTGATCTTGACCATATTCGAGTCTTCGGATGCACATGTTTTGTCCACATAAAAAGACATGACAAGTTAGACAAAAATTCAGTTAAAACTATATTTTTAGGTTATTCTTCTGAAAAAAAGGGATATAAGTGCTATGATCCGACAAATTTTAAAGTTTATTTTTCAAGAGATGTGTCATTTTTTGAAAACAAACCCTATTATCCGACAAATGAGCAAATAAATCCACCAAGCCACCCAATTGTGTCCCCTCCAAATACTTTTGTTTTTCCAGAAGAACAAAATGAAGAACAGGTTATAAATGAAGATCACCATGGCGAAACAATAGCAATTCCTTCAGGGGGAGAAAATGAGGGAAGTGAGTCCAGTGGAGAATCATCACCTCAAGAAGAAATTGCCGTAAGAAGATCCATACGACAAACCAAACCTTCCGTCAGGTTAAGGGATTATGTATCCCATCAGGTGATGTATCCCATTCAAGATTATATTTCTTATAACAGTATATCACCATAATACCAGGCTTATTTAGGGAGCATAACCAATCAAACCGAACCAACCACTTTTGAGGAAGCAAAACAAAATCCAGTTTGGCATAAAGCTATGAAAGAAGAACTTCAAGCTTTAGAAAAAAACGATACATGGGATATTGTCTGCTTACCAAAAGGGAAGAAACCTGTAGGGTGTAAATGGGTATACAAGATTAAGTACAACAGTGATGGTACGATTGAAAGGTATAAAGCTAGATTAGTGGCCAAAGGATTCACCCAGACCTATGGTATTGACTACCAAGAAACCTTTGCACCAGTAGCTAAAATGAGCACAGTTAGGATTCTGTTATCGGTAGCTACCAACTTAGGTTGGAATTTGTTCCAAATGGATGTGAAAAATGCATTCCTTCAAGGAGTTCTGGAAGAAGAAGTCTACATGACTCTCCCTCCAGGTCACAATACTACATTAGACTCATCACACGTATGTAAGCTAAAGAAGTCAATCTATGGTCTAAAACAATCTCCAAGAGCATGGTATGCCAAACTAAGCTCTTCTCTGTTAAAAAATAGTTTTATTAAAAGCACAGCTGATTCTTCTATGTTTATTAAACATAGACAGGATTCTACCACCATTATTCTTGTTTATGTAGATGACATTATCATTACAGGAAATAATAATGAAGAGATTAAAAATGTCAAACAACACTTGCAAAATGAATTTGATATTAAGGACCTTGGAAAACTCTCATATTTTCTTGGAATAGAAATAGCTTACTCTAGCAAAGGCTTATTTCTATCTCAAAGAAAATATGTACTTGACCTGTTAAAAGAAACTGGTAAACTAGGAGCTAAGCCAGCTAATACCCCAATGGAAACGAACGTTAAACTGGGGTTAGAAGAGGGTGAATTACTACCTGACATAGGACAGTATCAAAGGCTGGTGGGAAAACTAATATATCTTACAGTTACCAGACCTGATATTGCATTTGCAGTTAGTATGGTAAGCCAATTTATGCATGCTCCTCGTACCAGTCACTTGAGTGCAATTGATAGGATACTTAGATACCTCAAATGCACTCCAGGTCAAGGAATTTGGATGAGGAAAAATGGTTCTAATGATGTGGTTGGTTTTTCTGATGCAGATTGGGCCGGGAGCTGTGACAGAAAATCAACCACTGGCTTTTGTACCTTTGTAGGTGGCAACCTAGTAACTTGGAAGAGCAAGAAGCAGAATGTTGTCGCTCGTTCAAGTGCAGAAGCAGAATATCGAGCCATGGCATCCACAGCGAGTGAGCTTATCTGGATTAAACAGTTACTCGGTGACATGAAGATAGAGCACACAAGAACCATGCAAATGTACTGTGATAATCAAGCCGCACGACATATTGCATCCAATCCGGTCTTTCATGAAAGGACAAAACATATCGAGGTGGACTGTCACTTTGTTAGAGAAAAAGTGCAGTCTGGAGAAATAGAAACTCCGTTTGTCAGAAGCAAAGAGCAACTGGCGGATATTTTCACAAAGGCGCTTGACAAGACTAGTCATCTGAACATACTCAACAAGTTGGGTTCAATCAATTTATTCGAACCCCACTTGAGGGGGAGTGTTGAGAAATAGTATAACCTCAGAAAATATTCATCATAGGTTGAAAATAGGCAACTATTAGACTAGCATGCAAAATACAGCTGTATAGCTATAATTGGTACCTAGCCTGTAATTAGGGTGTAATTAGGCAAGAGATCAAGCAATCTCTTATTAAGGAAACCAGCCAACGGCTAATAGAATAGAATAGGCTATAAGACTACATGTATAGAGAACTTGTAAATCAGAATTCATAATACAAAATTCATACTGTTCATCATCTACCATCTCTCTCAAAACATATTAAAAACATATCTCGATAAAGGAATAAAAAGAGGAGGCAAAATGGAAACAAAGGTCGGAATGTGCGTGGCTCAAACCGGGGGACAAAAATACGAAATTCTTCCATGCAGTGACAAATGGGAGGAAAAACATCAACCAAATCATCTCAATAAACTCACACGATGGAGATCTATGTTACCCCGATACTTCATTTACACCTTGTTTGGATGGACAGTAGAGGAAGGAAGAGGAGGTGAAGAATAAAAGGCAATGAAATGGAATAGAAATGAAGATTAACATATTTAACTTCTTTGTGTTTGAATGATTAATGAGGGAAAATAAATTTAACTTTCCTTTCCGTCTTATTTCTTGTTTGGTTCATTAAAATTTAGAAGGTTAATGAGAAATTTGGTGGTTATTGTAGGTTTGTGACAAAAAACTTGTATGCGAATTATATAGGTAAGATATAAGGTTGAGCATTTGTACTATTTTTTCTAAAAATATTTGCAATAGAATCTATTTCCATTCGTTACACCCCAAATTAGGAGGGAAACCGATTCTATTAATTATAATGATACAAGGTTAAACCTTTCACCTCCTGACCCTTCACCTCCGACATAATTTTGTCAACCAAACCTGATTCGACGGAAAGTTTTCTTTTCTTTTCATTCCCTCCCTTCCTCTACTCTCCATCCAAACAAGGCGTTAGGGTCCCGTACCCGTATCGGGTGCGTATCGGATACAAATACACACCCGATATGCCAGCTAGAGTATCAGAGTATGTGGCGTATCCTTACTCAGTAGATACGCATCCGGATACGGGTTGACACTGCAGAGATACGGCTGTATGGAGTAGATACGCACACGGATACGCCCGCATGCACCAGACCCATGGACCGCGTATGCACCAGCACAATGAACTGCGGTGGACTAGCGCCAAAAATTATTTTTTTGTGCTCTGCAAGAATCGAACCCATTCCATTTGGGTTAACAACATACCCCCTTTACCACTGCACCAACACATATTTGTTGTTATAATAGAATAGCTATGATATTTAATGTATAATTGGATTATTATATAGTCTCCATCTAATACTTTTGATATTTAATAAGTGTTGAATTAATAACATAAATAAAATAATAAAAAATAATATATTTAATTAGCGTGTAGTATCTGGGATTTTTGAAAATTGCCGTATCGCCGTATCCGTATCGTATCCGAACGATACCCGTACCCATATCTATGCAACATAGATGGAGATGCAATACCACAAAACTCGCTTCATCAATTCATCCATGATCACTATAGAAACCTTATAGGCAAGAGACCTCGGCACCAAACACCATTTAACCTGACAGGCAAGATGGGGCCTAGCTATGAAGTGGAATTGAGGAACCTAGATGACTTGGTCTCAGAAGAGGAGCTTTTGAAGGCAATAAATGACATGCCAAAAGGCAAGGCAAGCGGGCCTGATGGCTTACCCAATGAAAATTTTCAGGCCTTCTGACAAATCATCAAAAATGATTTCTTAGATGTAACAAGAAGGTCCTCAACGATGCATCAGATTTTGCACGGCTCAATAAGGCTTTGATAACACTAATTCCAAAAAAGCCAAATACGATAAATATGTCATATTTCAGACCAATTAGTGTTATCAATATGGTCTCAAAAATCATCACGAAATTTTTGGCTAATAGGCTCTAGCCGCACATGCCAAAACTCATATCCCATAACCAGACGGCTTTATCAAAGGCCGATCACTAATGAAATCTTTTCTGGCTATGCGGGAATCTAACCTTTTGCAGTAAGAAAAAACTCCCAGCAATCCTATATAAAGTGGACTTCGAAAAGGCTTTTGACACTATCGATTGGTGTTTCCTGGTGAACCTGCTCATCGAGAGAGGTTTCCCACAAAGATGGGTCTCCTCGATACTTACAGTTCTTAACTCCTCATCATCAGCCATTAAGATCAATGACACGCAAACTCCCTATTTCAGGCACAAGAGGGACTTAAGACAAGGTGATCCTCTATCACCTATGCTCTTCATTTTGGTGGCGAACTCCCTAAACTAGTTTCTCCATAGCTCCCGAATAACTTTACCACCGCAGACTTTCATTCACCCGGAGACCATTCAGTTTGCAGATGACACAATAATCATTGCAGAGGCTAACCCGACAACTTTGAAAATAATCAAGAGAGTTTTACAGAACTATTCAAAGCTTACGGGTCTCTGCATAAATAGCTACAAAAGCACCTTTGTCCCAATAGCAATACCCACCGACCGGGTACGGGTAATACAAAACATCATATCCGCTCCACCCTCGCCATTGCCAATCAAATACTTGGGTTTACCTCTTTCAGTAAACAAACCAAGGAAAATACATTGCCAACCAATACTAGACGCGGCACGAGTTCGAATGGAAGGATGAACCTCAAATTTCCTTTCATATGGAGGAATAGTTACCTTAATTAAAGCACTCATGTCAGCCATACCATTACACTACATGCAGGCCCTACATTCTTCCGGTGAGGGTCACTAAACACATGGACCGAATGCGTAGGAACTACCTCTGGAAGGGTAACGCGACATGCAAAGGTATAAATTGCTTGGTTAATTGGGAAAAAAAGTGTGTACACTAAAAAGTAATGGAGGTTTGGGAATCATTGATCTGAGACAACAAAATGAGACTCTCCTATTGAAATGGATATGGGCAATTGAAGACAACCCACAGGGAGTCTGGTCCTCAACGATAAGAAGATTACACGACATTACTAGGGTCTCGCAAATCCATGAAAATGTATGCAAATTGTTTTCAACGACCTGGCATCCTTAATACCTTTTTTCAGGGTCTCGGTGCACTATGATGAAGGGATCAAGTGGAATTGGACAACAACAAAAGTCTTCACGTGCGCCTCCGCGTACCGACTGATGCACCACACATGGGTCCTCAGCGAATATCACTCTTTGCTTTGGAAATTGTCGCACCAATGAAGGTTAAGATCTTCTTATGGCTAATGCTGGATGACAAGATTTTGACGCAAGAAGTCCTGCTTATGAGAGGATGCGCGATCCAACCGGGATGCCACATGTGTCTTTCACATAATACGAAAACTAGGAATCACATTATGTGGGAATGTATTTACACAATAAACTTCTGGAGAGGGATAACGGCCCACTTCAACCTACTAAATTGTAGAGGCCAAAGTATATCCGAAGCCTAGAGACGAGGCCAACAATCCTTGGCACCACGTGCAAAAAAAATTTGGAATGCAGCTTGGACAGCAGGGGCCTGGGCCCTGTGGCGAGAAAGAAATAGAAGATTCTTTTCTAACAAAAGGTGTTCGATGAAATGATACAACAATGGACGTTATTCTGGGATGCAATTCGCATAAGCCTCGAGTAAGAGGAGGTTTTGCAGGGGAGTATTGCATACTCTTAGAGGCAATATTTTTTAGTTAGCAATTTGAATACTATTATGCATAGGGCTAGATTGCTGAACAAACAATCTTGATTTCTGTAAATATTCATGACTTGTCTTATTCAATATATTGTTGGTGACACTTTGTCCCTAACCTTGAAAAAAAAACAAAAAAAGCAAAACCGACCTCTATTGGGCCATAGTTTACCAAACAATTGCCCGTTAGGTGAGGCAAATTAGTAATGATTCTGCAAAAGAAATCAGCATAGTTTCTAATTCTTTTGATGATAGAAGTAATTAATATTTGCTATTACGTCAATCCCAACTCCATTATTAACTTAAAGATGGAAAATTAATCTTAATTCCTCATTTGGACCAAGTTGATTGTACTGTGTATCTACTAATACCAAAAGTGTGATAATTCAGTTTACATTTCTACTTGTAACTTCATTTGTGCCACTCTTTAGGAAATGAAAGCAGAGCAGAGAGTAGTTCCGAGTATAGAATAAACGAAACAAATTAGAATAAACAATTAAAAATAAAATACAAATGGTAAGATTTTATAAATATATAATAATAGACATATAACACAGAACGTATCTATATACCAAATTAAAGAATGTAAAATGGACATCAAAATCAACAAATTACACTGTGTACACAGTTCCTATATATATATGGATAGATATATATAATTAGTGGCGGTGGCGGTGGTGCTTTTTTGCCTCTTTCTTCATGTGATGTTCATGCAGTGCGAAACCTGCACTGCCAACTGCGACGGTAGCTGCAATTTCCTCCTTAATCTTGTGACTGCGTGCTTGCTCGGGATCATTTTTAGCCTTATGCTTCTCATGCTAATACCCAAAAAATTAGAATGAGTTAGTAATTGGTTAATTACTCGATCTGTAGTACGTACGTTAAGAGTTCTAAATTAGATTAATGTAACTGTACCATAGCATAGGCTCCTGCAGCAACCGCCCCGAGCTGACCCAGTTGTTCCATGTGCTTGGGGTGCTTCTGCTGCTTGCGATAGTCGATTGCTGACTTCCAAGGATGTGAATGGTACCAACTCTCTTTTTTTGTAAATAAAATGATGTTTTGCTCTCTGCTTGCTTGATGAGTTTCGTTGTGAGAAAATGAATTATGCAATAGAGCTTGGGTTTCTCATGAATTTATACTCTACACAAGAGACGCGATGGAAATAACACGGATGATGCCGTTTCATTACCTTAGCGTCCAATTAAGGTGCCAACACGCTTTAGTTTGACTTATCTATCTAGCTAGCTATACAATAAAATAACATTTGAACGAAATTAAAGTAGGCTAGCTAAATGAATTGATCCGTGTCGAATTGCACCAGTCAACTTTAGATCAACTCCTACGCGGTAAAAGTTATTTTTGTACGAACAACTAAGAAAATCTCAATTTTTGTTCAAACCATCTATCTGGTATTCTGGTTGGTGGTGATTAGCCCAATAATCAGAATTTGTAACCTGATAAGGTTTTGATTTTGCGCACTTACTTGGGCCTCCCATAAAAATCACCTTTTTATCTATGGGACAAACTACCAATGAAAATTCTAATCGTAGATAAGAGTCCAGTCCAGTACTACAATCCGACGAATTGACAGCCCAGCCCATATTAACAGCCTAACAAGGCCTATATATTTATTAAGAGAACTATTCAGGCCTGTCAGTGTCCCGAAAAAATGGAGGAAATTAAGCTATGATAGAGGCTGAATTGCCTCATAATCCTTTCAGGATTGTACATCTCAACTATCGAGAAATGTATCAGACGAGCAGTTGTCATCCACAAATCATGCTGAAAGCTGATTCCAGATAAACAACTCGATCGTTCACTTGACTGTTTTTGGGTTTTCTAACTCAGATATATACATAAGAAAAAGACGACCAAAAAACTTTACAATATGGACCGTTATTAATCTCTAAAATCTTACTTGGTTAACTCTAAATAAGCAAATTATTGGACTCATATTACACAGAAAACTTTTAAAATTTTTGTACGAAGATAGTTTCACAATTGATCTGATCTGAAAAAAAAAAAACTAAAAAAATGAGAATAAAACTGACCTGACTTCCAAGCATTTATATCCATGCATATTCTCTTTTGCAACTTTCTTCTGCCTTTTCTCTTTTGGAGATCATGCACATCTTCCTTTAAGTATAGTTTGTGCTCTTAACTCACAAGGCTTTGGTATAAAGGGCACAAAATCTGCTTGATAGTACATATTGGGATATTATATCATTATAAATTGTGGCAAACTAAAGGAAAAAAAAAATTGGTGTTGTATGTACAAACTAAGTGTAACATACAAATTAATTAGAAAAAGCTAGCTGCAAATTAAATTGATTGCTACACCAAATGTATAAGTCACTCTCCAAACAAAATAATATATGACAATATAAGTTCAATTATATAAGCATAAGAATTAAGTGTAAATAGATCATTTCCATTTTGAGATGATACATAAATATCAAATCTTAATTATATCAAAAAATATGCATCGCAAAAAATATTTGCAACATAATTATTTATATGTCTAATATTACGTAGTCCAGAAATGAATGCATTAAAATAGATGAATCATTGTTTACTAAATTTTTATAACCACTTGATCTAATATAATATGAGCTGAAAATATCATTAATTTTATGTGGAAATATTATCATGAAAATGAACAATATCAACGGTTTGAATTCGGCATTTGAGTTTTAAAATTTGAAATATAAATAAAATAAAAAGTAAGTTTGTGGCGTTGGAGACTCCTCTTTATTACTAAGAAGTCAACAATGATAATGCATAACCTCCACACACCAAACGAACTTGACACTATGCAAAATGAATTAATTTTCATCACAAAGAAAATGTACAAACATTATACATTTTATCAATGTTTTAAATAGCGTTTATAGCGTCATAGCGGGAAAGCTACAAAAAAAGCTATAGCGAATAGTGTAGCTATAGCGGAAGCTATTCCAAATAGCGTTTTTTTTACAAAAAATATATTATATATTTGTACTATATATTAACATTATCTAAAGTTTCATAGAACAAAAAATAACATCAAATTAATTAAGAAATTATAATATTCATATTGAACTAGTACAAAAGTCCATGGTTCAAAATATACATAATAATATCATCAACTATCGATCTTTTTCTATACAAAATATCTTAAGCATCATGATTCATTCTATTTTTTTTTCTATACAAAATAAATTTTATGGATCTTTATTTAGCCCATATAAATTGTCTAAAAAAGCCCAATATGCATAGCGCGCAAATAGCGCGCTACACGCTATGCGCTATAGCGGACCGCTATTACCGCTATACCGGCCGTAGCGCAATTAGCGTATTTTCATGCCATAGCTTAGCGTTTAGGGTCCAAAAACGCTATAGCGGCGCTATAGCGCCACTATAGCGTGCTATTTAGAACACTGCATTTTATATATAACTGATTAACAGTAAGGAATATTATGAAGATGTAGAATAGTTTCTCAGAATGACAGAATGTGGAGTAACTTACGTTTTAGAATTGTAGGTCGGATATGGCCTTCACCATAAACAAGTAGCCATTTCGTTTTTATTTTCTTCTAGTTTTTCTCTCTCTTTATTAATAAGGTCGCACTTTTATCCCATAGCTTCACGTTTAAAGTCTGAAAACACTATAGCGCCGCTATTGCGTTGCTATAGAGTGCTATTTAGAACACTAGTTTGATTGCAGCACTTGTGTTTTTATAGGCTGCATACGTTTTAAAAGTTCAATGTTCCAAATCTTTGTATTGTATTCAATTTGATTCTATCATAAACAAGGTTCTAAATAGCGATTATAGCGGCATAGCGGGGAGACAAAAAAAAAAGCTATTGCGAATAGCGTAGCTATAGCGGAAGCTATCATACATAGCGTTTTTTTTCTTTTCAAAATTTATATTCTATATTTCTACTAATTATCAACATGATCAATATTGGAGAATTGAGGTAACAATCAAATGACAACTAATCTAAGTCTATACTTTTTTCAATCATGCAAATAAAAAGAAAAAAAAAGAATCTACAAGGTAATATTATTTAATAGTTCATACTTCATAGTATTACAGATTATAATAGACAAAGGAGCAATTACTTTTACAAGTGAAATGAAGTAAATATACTTATTTGAACATTTTATATATTATAATAATCAAAATTAGCTTTCAATTGAAACGAACGATAATAATTTTACAAGTGAATACTAGACGAAAAGCAAGCAAAAGAAGAATCAATATTTGAATATTTCCGATATAGAATGAAAGACTAAATCACAAATAAGAACAGAAATACATAGTTCGGTTTAGAATCATTTTCATAACAGACCATGTAGCATCATAAATAAGAACAAAAGCTCATGTAAATAGCAAAAAAAAGCTCATGTTGCATAGCAATAGCAATAGCGCGTAGCTCGTAGCGGTAATAGCGGTCAGCTATTATAGCTATAGCGATCGTAGCTGAATTAGCGCACTTTTATCTCATAGCTTAGCTTTTATGGTCCAAAAAAGCTATAGCGTAGCTATAGCGTTGCAATAGCTAGCTATTTAGAACATTGATCATAAATGTTAAATATATGCTCATTAATTATGATTTAATGTTCATTGAACTAGGATTATTCACGAAAGGATTCAATCGGTTTACAAGTGTTGGACAAACCTACAAGCTAGAGGAGCCCAGGCCTGAATAGTTCTCTTGATAATTATATAGGCCTTGTTAGGCTGTTAATATGGGCTGGGCTGTCAATTCATCGGATTGAAGTACTGGACTGGACTCGTATCTCCGATTCCCGTACAGATAAAAAGGTGATTTTTTATAGGAGGCCCAAGTAAGTGCTCAAAATCAAAACCTTATCAGCTTACAAATTGTTATTTTTGGGCTTATCACAAAGTACCTAGAAGATCTCTGATGTCACCACCATCCAGAATTCCAGATAGATGGTTTGAACAAAACTTGAGATTTTCTTAGTTGTTTATACAAAAATAACTTTTACCGCGCGCGTAGGAGTTGATCTAAAGTTGACTGGTGCAATTCGACACGGATCAATTCATTTAGCTAGCCTACTTTAATTTCGTTCAAATGTTATTTTATTGTATTAAATCAACTAAAGCGCGTGTTGGCACCTTAATTGGACGCTAAGGTAATGAAACGGCATCATCCGTGTTATTTCCATCGCGTCTCTTGTGTAGAGTATAAATTCATGAGAAACCCAAGCTCTATTGCATAATTCATATTCTCACAACTAAACTCATCAAGCAAGTAGAGAGCAAATTTAACATCATTTTATTTACAAAAAAAAGAGAGTTGGTACCATTCACATCCTTGAAGTTTGAACAATGTTTGGTCATGACCACCAGAAGCAGGAAGGCAACCAGTCAGCAATGGACTATCGCAAGCAGCAGAAGCACCACAAGCACATGGAACATCTGGGTCAGCTCGGGGCGGTTGCTGCAGGAGCCTATGCTATGGTACAGTTACATATATTAATCTAATTTAAAACTCTTAACGTACGTACTACGTACAGAGTAATTAACCAATTACTAACTCATTCTAATTTTTTGGGTACTAGCATGAGAAGCATAAGGCTAAAAAGGATCCCGAGCAAGCACGCAGTCACAAGATTAAGGAGGAAATTGCAGCTACCGTCGCAGTTGGCAGTGCAGGTTTCGCACTGCATGAACATCACATGAAGAAAGAGGCAAAAAAGCACCACCGCCACCGCCACTAATTATATCTATCCATAGGAACTGTGTACACAGTGTAATTTGTTGATTTTGATGTCCATTTTACATTCTTTTGGTATATAGATACGTTCTGTGTTATATATATGTCTATTATTATATATTTATAAAATCTTACCATTCGTATTTTATTTTTAATTGTTTATACTAAGTTGTTTCGTTTATTCTATACTCGGAACTATTCTCTGCTCTGCTTTCATTTACTAAAGAGTGGCACAAATGAAGTTACAAGTAGAAATGTAAACTGAATTATCACACTTTTGGTATTAGTAGATACACAGTACAATCAACTTAGTCGAAATGAGGAATTAAGATTAATTTTCAGTCTTTAAGTTAATAATGGAGTTGGGATTGACGTAATAGCAAATATTATTTACTTCTATCATCAAAAGAATTAGAAACTATGCTGATTTCTTTTGCAGAATCATTACTAATTTGTCTCACCTAACGGGCAATTGTTTGGTAAACTATGGCCCAATAGAGGTCGGTTTTGTTTTTTTGTTTTTTTTTTTTTAAGGTTAGGGACAAATTAAGTGTCACCAACAATATATTGAATAAGAAAAGTCATGAATATTTACAGAAATCTAGATTGTTTGTTCAGCAATCTAGCCCTATACATAATAGTATTCAAATTGCTAACTAAAAAAGATTGCCTCTAAGAGTATGCAATACTCCCCTGCAAAACCTCCTCTTACTCGAGGCTTATGCGAATTGCATCCAAGAAATAACATCCATTGTTGTATCATTTATTAACTAAATCACCGAACGCCTTTTGTTAGAAAAAAAATATTCTATTCCTTTCTCGCCACAGGGCCCAGGACCCTGCTGCCCAGGCCGCATTCCAAATTTTTTTCGCCCGTGGTGCCAAGGATTATTGGCTTCGTATTCAGGCTTCGGAGATACTTTGGCCTCTACAATTTAGTAGGTTGAAGTGGGTCGTTATCCCTCTCCAGAAGTTTGTTGCGTAAACACATTCCCACATAATGTGATCCCTAGTTTCTGTATTATGTGAAAGGCACATGTGGCATCCCAGTTGGATCGTGCATCCTCTCATAAGCAGGACTTCTTGTGTCAGAATGTTGTCATCCAGCATTAGCCATAAGAAGATCTTAACCTTCATTGGTGCGGGCAATTTCCAAAGCAAAGACTGATATTCGTTGAGGACCCCAGCGTGGTGCATCAGTCGGTACGCGGAGGCACACGTGAAGACTTCTGTTGTTGTTCAATTCCACTTGATCCCATCATCATAGTGCACCGAGACCCTGAAAAAAGGTATTAAGGATGCCAGGTCATTGATAAAGAACGATTTGCTTACATTTTTATGGATTTGCGAGACCCTAGTAATGTCATGTAATCTTCTTATCGTTAAGGGCCAGACTCCCTGTGAGTTGTCTTCAATTGCCCATATCCATTTTAATAGGAGAGCCTCATTTTGTTGTCTCAGATCAATGATTTCCGAACCTCTATTACTTTTTAGTGTACACACTTTTTTCCAATTAACCAAGCAATTTATACCTTTGCATGTCGCGTTACCCTTCCAGAGGTAGTTGTTGGATATTAATCTAACATTGGACTAATATGTAAAAATAAATTTGTATTGTATACTGTTAATTTTATGCTCAATTAAAAGTGGTCATATGCGTTATATAATTTATGAGCATTAATGTGTCATATAGGATGTGGACCTTTAATGTGTAGAACTTAAGAGGTAATATTTAATTTTATGATGGGTTAAATTGAATAATTACCACATTAGACAGCCAAGGGTCTCTTGGGTTGTATATTATGATTTGGTCCCCATAATACAAGGCCTATCCTAGATTCATTTCTCTTATCCCATTAGAGAGAACTATGAGAGACTTTGGAGAAAGCAGAAACAAAATGAATTCTCTAAATAGCCTTGATATTCTGGAAGATCCGAATCGGTGGTGGCGCTCTCATGCACAAGACAGTCAAGGATTAAGGTACGCTTCCGCACTTCAGTTTATATTCAACACAGATGGTCCTGCGGTGGCCGATGATGGTTTTCGTCGGTTCTAACAAGTGGTATCAGAGCCACTATGTGTTTGAACGAAGTTTTTTGTTGTTTTCGGTACAGTTATGATATATGGTTGAATTTCTGATTAACTGGCGATTTTAGATTTGTTAATTTGGTTAATTATGTTCTTGAAATTCTGTCCAGAACCTTGAAATCGCCATTTTTATCTGTGTTAGATGCATGAACCGCGTATAGACCGAGTCTAACCAGCACATAACAATTTTCGCGACCAATCGGTTCGGTAACCGCGCATAAAAACGTCTGATTTTGATTGTGGTGAGCCGCGATGAACCAGCGCACAGTTTTGTTTTCGTGTTGATTCATCGTAGACCATGCGTACACCATATTCAGAATTTTAGGAGGGGTTTTCCTGTGCACCGCGCAAACGCATGATTAAATGTAAACCAAACCCTATTATGTACACCGTGCGTGGACCAGCAGGGTCCTCAGTGCCAATTTGTTTTGGTACACCGCGCAAATACCAAATTTTGGTCATATGCACCAGCCGAGTTTAATTAAGGCCCTGATTTAAGAATATTTTAATTAAGCCTTAATTTAATTTAAGTAATTTCGGTATTTCATTTTTGGATAATTCGGTTAGGCCTCTTGATTAAGTTATTAAGTATAGTTCAATGTAGAGTAAGATGATTATGATTAATCTAAATTCACATGGAAATAGAGAATCAAAATAAGAAAAAAATTTGTATTTGATTCTTAATAAAGTTGAGATGAATTTAGATTTTGAATTATATCATGATAAAATATACATTTATGAGTGGAACAGAGAATTACTCAGCGAAAGGAAATGAATTTAGGTACATCTTTATTGGTGATAAGATGTAAAAATCTAAGTACGCTGTGAATTGAGATACCACTACATATGTATATTTTCAGTATAGCATAAGAATTAAGTTAATTACGGTTGAACTAAATCCACATGGCAATCGAGAATCAAAAGAGGAAAAATATATATTTGATTCTTAATAAATTAAGGATGGATTTAGATTTATGTTTAAACTGTAATTTAGATTTTGGATATAATTTTAAGTTCGAATAAAAGGTATTAAGGTTATATATAGATTGGTTTCAATCGCACCTCGCCAAAGTGAGCTCTCCTTTTGAAATTAATTTATTTTAAAATATAAAAAGTTTTATTGTGTGCATGTAATGAGTATAAATATTCGTCGGCCCAAAGAAAGACCAATATTTATTAAAGTTGCATGTGCGCCTTGTGGTAATAAGTGCAGTGATAATTGTTTGGTTTTTTACGTGTGATCAATTTAATCGTCCCAAAGGAAGGTTAATTGTTCGACATGTTACTTAATTATCAGTGCTTGATTACTACGCCAAGATATCATAAGAAGTTAATATTTTAGTCCAAAGACAACTTATTAATGGAACCGATATCTTGAGGTAATGGGGTTTACCTTTATTTGAATTTATTACTATATATTTATATTTAATGAGTATGTAGTGTTTGTTTATTGTTCTAATTTTAGTTAATATCAATTTAAGGGAATGAAAATAGAACTTATTGTTAGTTCTTATAATTATGAATCTTGACATTGCGTTAAGGATTACTTCTCCAATACTTATGGTTATGAGTACCTCTGATTTAAGAGGGAGAGAAAGAAAAGTAGGAGAAGTCAAATCGCATGTGTCATATGATCATAATAAAGGAATATTCTAGAAGCATTTAGGGGCACTTTTACGAATAATTTAGTTAAGGCTTATGAATTCCTTTCGACTATTGAAAAATAGATTTGTTAAGAACGAATAGTTTCAAGTTAATACGATATTGACAAATCAATTTTTCAGTAAGGTATAAAGTCAAAGGAATACAGATAAGAAATAAGAGTATGGTAGCTGCATATACAACACCTCAGTAGGAGCAACAAAAGAAATCAGTTAAACCGGATGGTAGTAGTTGTTTCTTTTGAATTGTTGAAAAGTATAAAGGATTAAGAAATTAGGTACTTGTCATGATTTGCGTGTCAAGAAAAATATGCTTATTAATATGATTTGTTTTGAGGTTAATTTAACTTTGATACTTAAACACACATGGTGGATAGATTCTTGTAATAACTCACATCAGTGTGTCTATGCAAGGTTATTTGAGTAGGCGTAGCCTAGTGATGGTGAAAGATACATCTATATTGGCGACGACGAGAATATTAAAGTTGAAACAATTAGAAAGTTAGATTATTATTTAAGATTAGATTTTATTTGAATCTCAATGAAACATTTAAGTTTTGTCTTTTTGATGTACTTAATTTCTATTTCTGCTATGTACAAGTATTGATTTACTTATTATTCTAGAAATAAAAATTTTGGTTTGTTTCATGATTCAAAATCGGTTGGATCTAAGTCTTTTTCGGTTATAATAATCTAAATTTCAAAAACATAATTGTTTAATATAACGAGTCCTTGCATTTAAGTACTTGAATTGTTAATAAAAGTAAAGCAATGAGAATTTTGGTTGCATTATGGCACAAGCGTTTCAGTTATATCTCCCGATGGAGATAAAAACTTGTATTAGAATGGAATTCTCGAGCATTTGGATAACACATATTTTGATATTTGTATTGATTGTATTAAGATAAAACGAACCAATTGGAGGAGATTTATAGCCAACAAGTCTCAGGATGTCTTGGAACTAATAAAATTCAGATATTAGTGAACTATTTTCATACGAATGTTAGAAAAATGTACATTATTTTATTATGTTCATAGACAAATATTTTCGTTATGGCTATATTTATCACATTTATAAGATATCATAGTTTTTGGATGTGTTCAAAATTATAAGGCTGGCATTGAGAATCAATTCATAATAAGGATTTCAAGTGTCAGCTTTGACTGTCGTGTTCTATATAATAGTAGATATGACGGTTCAGGTGAACATTATATTTCTTTATTACTTTAGAAATAAGGACTTAAGATTGCAGCTTATATTCTTAATTAAAACATTACAGTTTTATAATCCCACAACAAGGTCGATTTTTTTTTGGAAGAAAACATGCAAAGTTCTTTGAAGATGTTGAGTTTGCGGGGGGAAATTCTATTCAATATTTTATCTTCGATGAGGAATATGTAAATATTCCCACAGGTGTTATTGATATTATTTAGGATTTCGATCCTGGTTTTGTTCAAGACAATAATCGATGATAATACGAAGAGCAAACTTCAACACCTCAAAAACACGTGTCATTAAGGATATCCACTAGGTAAAGTGGGTAGATGTCATGATATGGAGATGAAGTTCATGAAAAGCTAAGATATTTGTGATATTGTTCATTTGCCATAAGGTACAAAATTCAATGGTTTTAATAGAATTTGAATGGCAATGTGGGAGCAATACAAAGTACGTCTAGTCGCATATGGCTTCACATAAAAAAAATGACATTGGATATAAAAAGACTTTCTCTTCGGTTATTTTGAAAGTCTTTCATGATAATAATGACATTAAAGGTGCATTTTATATCTTGAGTTACATTAGATGGATGTTAAGATGTCATTTCTCAATAGTAGTATTGATGATATGATTTATATGGTGTGACCATAAAATTTTGAGTCATAAGATCTAAAGCATATACTTTGCAAATTCAGAAAATCCATCTATGGACTCAATCAAGTATATTATCGACAATGGTATTCAAAATTCATCAAGTGATCATCTCGTTTGGTTTTGAGATGAATTTAGTCGATGAATGCATATACCATAACTTATGTGGGATTAATGTTACTTTCTTGGTTTTATATGTCAGTGACATATTGCTTGCCACTAACAATATAGGTTTGTTGCTTGACATCAAGAGATTTCTATTTAGGAATTTTTGAGATGAATGATCTTGATGATGAATCTTTTGTGTTAGGTATAAAAATACATAAAAAGCAATCTCGATGTATTCTCAGGTTGTCACAAAAGAACTATACCGTATAAGTTTACAAGATGACATGCATTAAAATAAACCAAGAAATATCTCTATATATAAAGGAGACGAGTTAGTCTCAAACAGTGCTCTAAGAATAATTTTAAGAATAAATTAATACAGAAGATTTCCTATGTTTCGGTAGTAGGAAGTCTGAAGTATGCTCAGGTTTGTACATTTCTAGATAGTGCGTACATAATTAGAATGCTAAATTGATATTAAAGTAATTCAAAAGCAGACCATAAGATAGCAGCCAAAAGGGTCTTGCGTTATTTTTATGGAAAATAAAAACTACATACTCACATATCGAATATCAGAAAAGTTTGAGATCATTTGGTATACTGATTTCGATTTTGGTATATACCAATAAAGCATGTTATAACATGTGTATGAGGTATCTAATTGCTGAAATATAACTGTGAAATTTTGTCACATGGCTTCACGAAGTGGATAAGGATTAAATACCACTTAAGTTATTTTGTGACAATAACCTGACAGCTTTATATTCCAATAATATAAACTTGACAAGGTCAAAGAATATAGATCAAGTTCTTAGTTGTAAATGAAAGAGTTCAGAATGGACAGTTGTCTATCGAGCATAATGGCACAAACTCTGTGATTGCAGCTGCATATTAAAAGATTGTCACCCAAAAGGTTTCATGAGCATGCTGCTCGTATGGGTGTCATGTCAAATTAAATATCTTCAATTTTTTAGGATATTCAGATTTTAGTGGGAGTTTGTAATTATGCTTGTATGATATATGCAGTTTTTATTTTTTAAAGTTTAAGAATATTTCTGCAGAAATAAAGTTTCAGTTTATTCACATTTTGACTCTATTAAGGTTGATCTCATTTAAGGGTGGACCAGTTGAAAATAGTCACGTTATGATCACATTACGTGAAATTTTCATGCTACACATTCACATCATGATTCATGTCATTTGGTTATGTCAATATATGTGACCATTGTTGGTTGAGTTACGAATAAATGTGGCAAAAACTGCTTTGATCCTATATTAATATAATTGATGGACGGAATTGTTCGGGACACATTTCGGTAATGACAGAAAAATTGAGCTCACTACGGTTATTAACAATACAAAATTATAAGGTTTCACATATAGTCCAAGTGGGAGATTGTTGGATATTAATCTAACATTGGACTAATATGTAAAAATAAATTTGTATTGTATACTGTCAATTTTATGCTCGATTAAAAGTGGTCATATGCGTTATATAATTTATGAGCATTAATGTGTCATATAGGGTGTGGACCTTTAATGTGTAGAACTTAAGAGGTAATATTTAATTTTATGATGGGTTAAATTGAATAATTATCACATTAGACAGCCAAGGGTCTCTTGGGTTGTATATTATGATTTGGTCCCCAGAATACAAGGCCTATCATAGATTCATTTCTCTTATCTCATTAGAGAGAACTATGAGAGACTTTGGAGAAAGCAGAAACAAAAGGAATTCTCTAAATAGCCTTGATATTCTGGAAGATCCGAATCGGTGGTGGCGCTCTCATGCACAAGACAGTCAAGGATTAAGGTACGCTTCCGCACTTCAGTTTATATTCAACACAGATGGTCCTGCGGTGGCCGATGATGGTTTTCGTCGGTTCTAACAGTAGTTCCTACGCATTCGGTCTATGTGTTTAGTGACCCCCACCGGAAGCCGTAGGGCCTGCATGTAGTGTAATGGTATGGTTGACATGAGTGCTTTGATTAAGGTTACTCTTCCTCCATATGAAAGGAAATTTGGGGTCCTTCCTTCCATTCTAGCTCGTACCACATTTAGCATCTGTTGGCAATGTATTTTCCTTGGTTTGTTTACTGAAAAAAGGTAAACCTAGGTATTTGATTGGCAGTTGCGAGGGTGGAGCGGATATGATGTTTTGTGTACGTATTACCCGTACCCGGTCGGTGGGTATTGCTATTGGAACAAAGGTGCTTTTGTGGCTGTTTATGCAGAGACCCGTAAGCTTTGAATAGTTCTGCAAAACTCTCTTGATTATTTTCAAAGTTGTCGGGTTAGCCTCTGCAATGATTATTGTGTCATCTGCAAACTGAATGGTCTCCGGGTGAATGAAAGTCTACGGTGGTAAAGTTATTTCAATAAATAATATGACGACAATTTCACCTCCGGGCCAAGGCACTTGATCCCATTCGCATAACAGTTTAATGAACTTAGATTTAACATAAGTCTGCAAATATTGTGTGTGACGTTTATTCTCTTGATGTTATGTTAATTTGGCGGAGCTTTAGATGAACGGTTAAATAGCTGTTGGCTTTGTGAGTTTTTTGGGATTACGTCAGTGAGGGTAGAAAGATTGAGTAGCTAAAGACTCGATCTAGATGCATGCAAGTTAATAAGTTCTTCAAAAAGGTTGAACCGTTCTTGTACGAATATTGCAAAGAAGGAGAGAATCTTATCACCGTCAACTAATTCAACTGCAAAGAGGGATAGAATCTTCAAGAAAGCCCCGCCAACACCATTGACATCATCCAAATTCAGCTCCTTAATTTTCAACTGATTGAGATTGAGATTTTTATTTGGTGCTGCCCTTTTTTGGCTTTCAGGGAAGTAGCAATACTTTTTCTTAAGGATTCAAGGAAGGAGAAGGATATATTAGCTAGTCAATTCAATTTTTAAACTAACTAAATAAAAAATTAAAAAAAGGGGGATTGAAGAAAATATATTAATTTTGAATGGAGATATTGGATATTTGGTGTTTTCATGAGGATATTGGCTATTTTTAAAGTTTGTATGGTCACACTAGAAATTATCCCTAGATTTAAATATAGGAGAGATTAAACATAATTTTTGAAAATTATTTCAATAAAATTAAAAATAAAATATGATGGATGTCTATCTATAGCTATACTATCAAGGCAACATGTAATTAACACCAATAAAGTGTCAATGACTCTATTAGCGTTCAACAATTTAATTCAATTAAATTTAAACCATTAAAATAGATATTCTTGCATTTTTTTTCTGAAAAATTACTTTGGGGGTATTTATTGCATATCATTAGAGAGGAACCGAATTCATGATTTCGTAATTCATGCATAGTTTTGAAAAGTTGATACCAATTTATATACCACTTCATGGACCCGAATATCTACTTTTTTTTTTTCCTTTAAATTTCCTTCTAAATGAAATCACTACAGATTGAGTAAGGTTCAAAATTTTCATTGTTTTCAATGTTTCATACCCCGCTTCACATTTTCTTATATATGTTTTCAAAGTTCTAACAGTCAATCCGGACCATTCAACATGTTCTCCATTTAAAATGATTTGAAGACCAAAATATTTTTTTTTTACTATTTTTTTAGATATGTACAAAATTATTGTTTTTGGATGATTTAGTATTTTGAAAAATAATGATTTTGCACCTATCTAAAAAAAATAGTAAAAACTTTAAAAAAATATAAAATTTTGATCTCCAAGCATATTTTAATATGGATATCTTGTTGAGTGATTCGGGTCGACTATTTGGACTTTGAAAATAGAGACTAGTATGTGAGACATGATTGGGGCACAGAAATAATGGAGCATTTTAACCTTACTCAAATTCAATAAACTTGTAACTACACGAGTTTAAAAGAGGCTATTGTGTGCTAGGCTCACCAAGAGGGCTTGGTGAGCTTAACTCTAAAATCTATTGGATTTACTTAAAACGATGAATCCAAACCATTGAAACCGCTTTACATCACGAGTGATGACTGTACATGCAAATTTTTAAAATTTTAAATTTATTTAGTACAAAATCAAAGTGGTAAAAAAATGAAGGTTCATAAATTATATTATAATGCATTCAATCTTCATTATTTGTTGACCGCTTGACTTTATACTAAATGAATTCGAAAATTTCAAAATTTTGGATATACACTCATCAATTAGAAATATTATTGTTAATAAATTTTAAAAATGGGGATAAGCAAAAAAAAAAAAAATCGGAGAGAGCTGTATATATAGCGAGTTATATATTAATTATCGGAGAGATGGAGCTGTGAACACACAACAAGCATGCATATTGATATTATGACTTAATTTGTTCTTTCTCGATCCCATCAAGATTTATCAAGCAGTACAATAAAACTTTGAAGAGAAAACGGATATTTTCTGTGTCAGATATATACTGTTTCCAAGAAAACAAGAAACCAAAGAGGATTGCCTTTTCATTAGGCCAAGTACTATTCACGCATGCCTTCTCAAATTCCATCCATGATAGCATAACTCGACATCAAACAAACATTACGTTGTACACTAGTGATCGATTCGTCATTTTATACCAGTCTAAGAACGTGAAAAATTTGAAGAGCAAACAAGAAATTTTAGAACTGGATTACAATAATTCACGACCAGAGACACTACCAAATGAGCTTGCATATGATTCACAGCATGTTCATTCCAAGTTGAACCGCTTCATACCATAGTCTTGAAAGTTGCACACAAAATGTTCCCAGATTCTAAACAGCATTACAAAATAATAAAAGAAAACATTGAAACCTCGATCGTCCAGACTGAACTTCAACCCTGGCTATATATTGTCATTAGATGCATGATTTTTCTTCAGGAATACATTGGTAAGGACAGTCTTTGTTTCAAGAGAGGCCTTGAGAAGATTCAACCCCTAATATCCATTGACAAGTCCAAAAGTAATTATGAGTTAGATAAAATGTTATGAGAGTTTGAGATAATCTGCTTTTCTGTAGCTGATAATTTGTTCAAGAGTATTAATTTATATATTAGGAAGTCGTAGCAGAAAGCTTAATTATGATCAAGCTTTGTGCAGACTAATACAGAAATTTGGTAATAACTATATTACTATATATACACAGATATAGTACTTCATATACTCATTTTAATATAAGATTAAGGTTATGATGTTTTAGCTGAAATTGTGGTTGTACTGGGAACAGTTCATGATGCACATGATATATTAATTTAAATAATATTATCAATTGTTAACCGCAGAAGTTAAGGTGAACAAGTCTTAAAAATAAAGATAAATTATATTGTGATTGGTGTCAGTTCCGCAATCCGCATCCCCTTCAACCAAAGTATATATAATTGATGCATGCATTACAAATAGAAAATTGAGTTATATACTTATATGTGGACTCAAAATACTCAAACATGCATCCAAAATAGCAACTCCATATACAATCATTCAAAGTAATATCTTACTTACCTCTTCAAAGCCAACGTTGACAGTTATCTCCTCGAGTGATCCCAAATCTTTGATCTGAAACTTGTTCAGAAGAGCAATACTGGATATAGTTGACATGGGCACCACTGTCAGATCATCCATCACAGAGTAAGTTACCACTCCCGTAACATACCCTTCTCCGTCACCACCGACTTCTACCACAGTACTAGCATCAGACTTTGGACCCACAAAATTCGCCACCCTATTTAATTCGAAGCCACAACTGGGACAAGTTACCCCGTTCACTTCACTAACATAAGAGCAGAAACTACTCCTGAATCTACGACTACGAATACTATGATTAGGAAAGCTTTTACATTTAGGGACTTTATAGGAACAAAGGTAGAGCGTCCTATCTTTATTATCCTGATGGTTTGATAGATAGGTTGATGAAGGTAGGAGAAAATTGGTTTTGGGATTGGATGTGGATGCAAGAGGGGGATTGAGAAGGGAATATACATTCCCGGAAGAGAGGATGTAGGTATTATTAAGCTTACTTAAACTGTGGTAGACTTCTCCAAGGGAACCTACCATGTCATCCTTTTCAAGTAGCTTGGCAATGATACCAAGAGGGAGAGCTAAGAGACTGAATATGAAGTCCACCAAATCTTTGCTCGCTTCGCCAAACAACACCTTGTCAGATTTTTTATTGATCAGAAGCTTTAACGTCAATTTGTTATTAGATATCTCCATCCCCTTAGTTTTGGGTATTGTTTGTTTGTAATGAGGATTTTGCATATAAGATGTACATTTATAGAATACAATTAAGGTAATAATTAATGCTGTAGCGCGAAGAAGCTAGATGTGATATATTCAGTTCCAATGCGACCACACACTTCCCCATATAAAGATAATTTGGACAAATTAAGTCGGAAACCGAAGCGTCAAGACCGGGACAACTCCCCTATACATTCATTAATTGGCAACCTTTGAACTATCTGTTATAGACGATCCTCGGCGGCATTATAATTGTGCAATGTTGAACAAAGGTTAGCTATTGATACGAGAATATATAATTCGTATCAGTCTGTAACACAAATTTTGAGCTGACATTTTTATCAATATCCAAACTTAATTACAAATTAATAAATTTACCCATGATTTCCGAGTTTTTCCAAAAATATCCAAACTGGTCATAAAATGGCCGGTTTCCTCTCCCAAGAAAACCGGCCATAAAATGGCCGGTTTTTTTTTTTTTTTTTTTTTTTGTAGAGACACTATGAAGAGCAAGATAATGAAATCTAACACTGAAAATTTGAATTTTTTTTAAATTATTTGTTAGATTACTTCTTGTGATTTATAATTAGCATATTTATACTAAATACACTAAATTACTTGAAATTATGTTGAATTACACTATATTACATTAAATTACGCTAAATTATGTTAAATTACGCTAAATATGGTAAATTTCGGTAAATTACTGTGTGTCTTCATAGTGATGCATGTATAATTAGAAACTATTTTTTGTTTCTCTTTTATCTTCATAGTGATTTATAATTAGAAACTATTTTTTTTAAGAGATACTATGAAGAGCAAGCAAATGAAATCTAACACTAAAATTCGAATTTTTTATTTAAATTATTTGTTGATTACTTCTTTTGATGTATAATTAGCATATTTATACTAAAATACACTAAATTACTTGAAATTATGTTGGATTACACTATATTACGTTAAATTATGCTAAATTACATTACATTACACTAAAATACGGTAAATTACGCTAAATTACATATGAATAGGGACGATATCTTCACTGAAAAGGCGAAAAACAACGACGAAACTTCAAATGGCCATAAAACGGCACTTGAGTGTCCGATTTCAGCAAATGACCATTTTTCGGAAAGCTTGCGAAAATACGCATGCGTCAGTGCCCACGAAGCCTGAATTCAATATTCAGAATTGCCAAAAAACTAAGGAAAGAGCCTCAAAACTTGAGTTGAAGTTTCCAATTAAGATTTTCATTTCTATTATTCAATCTAAGTAACTCAGTAAATTAGTTATATAATGAACTTGTAGAATACTAATTTTTACTATTTTTGAAATTTTTTTAATATTTTTTATGATTTATGAAAGATGGCACAAAATCGGTCTAATTTAGCGTAATTTTGCGTAGTATAGCATAATTTACCGTATTTCATTATAATTAGCGAAATTAGTGTAATTTAGCGTAATTGAACATAATTTAGCGTAATTTAATGTAGAGGTAATTTCTCATGTACCCTTCAAGAGTTCTTTAATTTCTTATTTACCCCTTTACTCTTTATTATATTCAATATGTCCTTTAACCTTGTCTTCTCTTTCTTATTTGCCCATACACAATTATTCTGAACTTCACCTTTGTTAAAAGACAAAAATAACCTTTCAGAAATTCTTCTTTAAAAATTTGATGAGTCTCCTTGTTTTCTGTTACGAGCAAGCTCAATTTGGAAAAAGAAAAGAAAAGAAGATAGAGGTGAGAACAGAAAATGAGAAGGAGACTTGGGCAATTAAGGAAGAGACGCGGTCAACAAATTAAAGGAGAATAAGAGGTTGTTGGGTATTTGGGTGGATCCGCTCAAGAAGTTTGGAGCACGAACAGGGTAGCATAAGAGTAGAAATTGGAGCTCAAGAAGTTTGAGCTTGTAGAAACAGAACAAAAGTTAAAAATACAGAAAAGCAAAGAAAGAAAAGAAAAATATTAAATAAAACCAAATTAGCTAATGAAGATTGAAATCCAGCAGCTTCACCTCGTGTTGCAAGACCGCCATTGTTTTTTTTTTTTTGAAAAAAAATAGGAGTCAAGCTTCCATTTCATTGATATAAATGATGGTTACGTAAGTTTTGTAACTTCAGGACTCAAGAGTGTTAAGTCTAACCTACAAGATAAAGAAAAAGAAATAGAAGAAAAAAAGAAAGGAAAATAGAGCAACAAAGAGAGAATAAAAAGAAAGAAAGAGGACAGGACATAAACTAAAAGTCCAATTAAGATAAAATAAAAACTGAAAAGCTATCCTAGCAATGCTCCAGTACCAGTACCGATTTCATCCTTCTTGTTGCATGATACTGTACTTATGTTGTGGCCTTATCTACTCCACCTGCTCCAGCAACATCTTGGTTTCTTCTTTAAAAATCCTTAATATTCTAATTAAAGCTTGGGAGCAGTCAGAAGCAGATTTCCTCTGTACCAGAGCTGGTGTTGCGCCTCGTACCAACTGGTACCGTACCAACTATAGTCTCAAATTGAGCTGTGTCCGTAACAGAAAACAAGGAGACTCATCAAATTTTTAAAGAAGAATTTTTGAAAGGATATTTTTGTCTTTTAACTATGGTTAAGTTCAAAATTATTGTGCACTGGGTAAATAAGAAAGATAAGACAAAGTTAAATGACATATTGAATATAACAAAGAGTAAAGGGGTAAATAAGAAATTGAAGAACTCTTGAAGGATACATGAGAAATTAACTCTTTTAATGTAATATAGTGTAATTCAACATAATTTCAAGTAATATAATATATTTCAGTGTTAGATTTCATTATCTTGCTCTTTGTAGTGTCTCTAAAAAAAAAAAAAGAGAGAAAACCGGTTATTTATGGCTGGTTTGGATATTTTTGGAAAAACTCGGAAATCATGGATAAATTATTAATTTGTAATTAACTTTGGATATTAATAAAAAAAACTGGGAATTTTGAGTTACCACACCAAAATTTCCGATTGTCTGTTCTAAATTAGCACAAATTTTGAAGTTGTCTCGTGGATTTTCAAATTAGTTATAAGACAGTTTAGATTCCAAACTCAAATATTTAAATGTTAACACAAAGGGTAAAGGATTTATTGATACGATGTCAATGAAAATAATATCTACATATGAACATACAAATTTATAGAATGTTAATTCTTTATGCAAACCGGTTACGAATAAGGTATAAAATATATCCAAATCTAGTCAGAAATTCAATTTTGAAGAATGCGAGCCGCATCTATTTATATGCAATCATTATTTGTATTTTAGATGTATTTATTTTTGTTAAAAGTTAGAGGCTATCCAATTCCACACCATTAATTAGCTTTTTAATTATATTTGTATTTTACGATGAGCCAATCGTTTGCGTTACTGAGAGGCATTGAATGACCGAGCGAATCATTTCTAACTTGTGCCTGGACAATTAGTTCTCTTGATATATAATTAGGCCTGGTTGGACTGTTAATATGGGAACCAGAGATTTCGTGTTGGAGGCCCAAATGCGAAAAATGAAAAAACTCATCAGCTTACAAATTCTTATTATTGGGCTTATCGCAAAATACATAAAGAAGTAAGATCCATGATAACACCACCATCCAGATAAATGGTTTGAACAAAGCTGCAGATTATCTTAATTGTTATACAAAAATAAACTGTTTCCGCGTCGTAGTTGACTGGTACAATTTTGGACGGATAAATACATTTAGCTAGCCTACTTTAGTTTCGTTCATATGTTGATTTTTATTGTATTGCTAGATAAATCAACTAAAGCGTGTTGGCACCTTAATTGGATGCTAAGGTAAAGAAACGGCATCATCCGTGTTATTTCCATCGCGTCTCTTGTGTAGAGTATAAATTCATGAGAAACCCAAGCTCTATTGCATAATTCATATTCTCACAACGAAACTCATCAAGCAAGTAGAGAGCAACACATCATTTTATTTACAAAAAGAGAGAGTTGGTACCATTCACATCCTTGAAGTTTGAACAATGTTTGGTCATGACGACCAGAAGCAGGAAGGCAAAGTCGGTGATCGACTATCACAAGCAAGAGAAGCACCATAAGCACAAGGAACAATTGGGTCAGCTAGGGGCAGTTGCTGCAGGAGTCTATGCTATGGTACAAGTACATCAATATATAATTAATTTTAGACACATCTCCTACTGAGTAACCAATTATTAATTCATTTTAATTTTTGTGTATCAACATGAGAAGCATAAGGCTAAAAAGGATCCGGATGCACATGGTCACAAGATTAAGGAGGAAACTGCGGCCACTGTTGCAGTAGGCAGTGCAGGTTTTGCACTACATGAACACCACATGAAGAAAGAGGCAAAAAAGCAGCACCGCGCGCGCCACCGCCACTAATTATATCTATCCATAGGAACAGTGTGCACAGTGCAATTTATTGATTTTTTATGTCCATTTTTCCCATCCTTTTGCTTTTTGGTAGATAGCTAGATACGTTGTTTAATTTGTGTTATATGTCTATAATTATTTTTTCATAAAACCTTAACCATTTGCATTTTATTTTTAATAGTCATAATGTTGTTCATTCCTATTTGTTTCATTTATTCTATTCTCGAAACTATTCTCTACTCTGCTTTCATTTCTTAAAGAGTGGCACGAAGTTACAAGTAGAAATGTGCATTCAATTATCACGCTTTTGTTCTTAATAGAGTACGCATTTCAATCAACTCAGCCCAAATGAGATATTAAGATTAAGTTTCTGTATTTTAAGTTAATAATAATGGAGTTGGAACTGACCAAATAACAAAGTATAGTTACTTCTATCATCAAGAAACAGAACTATGCTGATTTCTTTGGCAGAATCGTCATGATCGATTTACCTCACCTGACAGTGATGTTTTGTAAACTATGGCCCCATAGAGGTCGGTTTTGTTGAGGGGAACACAGCGAGCAAAGAGAATATATATATATATATATTAAATGATAAAGAATACACAGCGAGCATATATATGTTAGATATATATTCTCTATTTTTAATTATATACAATAATTATCGAAAAGATAAGAGCTGTGAAACAATGAGCAAAAAAATAGATATATATATATATTCTCTTTGCTGGGTACTGTCTCCAAGAAAACATGAAATCAAACAGTATTGCCTGTTCATTAGGCCAATTATATATTTACGCAGGCCTTCTAATTAAGATTCCATCAATGATAGCAAAACTTGATATCAAACACACAGTTGTACATAATTAGTGATTAATACTTTTTTTACGAGTCTCACATCGAATGGTGAAAAACTTTGAAGAGCAAATTAACCAGAATTTTAATACCTGGATTACAATAATTAACTAGAGAAACTACTTCAAGCTTACATGTGATAGACGGCAAGCTCATTCCAACTTGAACCGCTTCATAACCATAGTATATAATATTGTACGACGCAAAATGTTACCAAATTTAAACAGCATAACAAAATAATAATAAAAATTCATCAAAAGGTCCAGACAGAACTCTACCTTGACTAGGCATAGATGCACGATTTTTCTTCAGGAAAACATCGGTAAGGATAGTCAATGTTTCAAGAGACGCCCTCAGAAGTTTCAATCCCTAATTTAATTACGAGTCATAAAAATTATATGAAGAGATAGAGATTAAATCCACTCACTCGGCGTGGGCCGGCCTCGCTCTCTGTTGCTGCCCACTCAATCGGCGTGGTGCCTCACTCCTTTATTAAAACAGGCTTTTCATCTTGCCTGGAGAGCCATGCACTCCGTCGCCGTGGGGGCTCTGGGAGAGGAATCAAGAATCTCTTGAAGTGTGTCAACTTTGACAGCAAGGGATATTTTAGAGTCACTTCCCTGCTGCAACAAATAACAACAATTTGCTTATAGAAAAGCAACAACAAACATCAGTCGAGGTCACGAGACACACAACAACAACTAAACAAACAACTAAAGCAAGAAAATAGACATTACAGCAAGTTCTTGACGAGCGTGAGACTCCCTTACCTAGGGAGGTGGTGAAATAATGCCCGCCCTCGTCCCTCGGTCAGGGCTTCAACAACCTATATAATATACTAGACTATACCTAAAGATAAGACTTTCACAGAGACGTACCCTTTAGGTAAAGTGTACACTGTTCATATCAACTAGGGATACAGATATTAAAAAAGCACTGAAGCTGTTTTCCTTTAAAACCTCTTTATCACAAGTAGGACTTACATATATATTAGAAAAACAACATAAGAAAATAACAACATTAGCGAATAACTACTTCAGGGAAAAACAACATATGTTTCACACACTTCTGTTAGTCACAAAAACAACACTCAAGAAGGAACAAATTGAAGAATTAACAAGAAATGGAACTCCCTTAAGGTCGAGTTTCTAACTCATAACGCACTCAAACCATCAAAAGGATGGGATCCATATGATTTAATTTAAGTGAGATTTAAGTCACAGAAGTATAAAGAATCGACCTGGTTTTTATCGTAAGTGATGATTGAAACACTTGGCTCGTAGAGTATCCTGTTCTTTTTGTTCAAAGCATCTGTCTGTTACGAGCCACAACTCGAGGACTTCAAAGCTGCTTTACTATAGACGATCAGTTGCTCAAGATTATTAATCTATATACGAGGAAGTCATAGCACAAAGCTAATCAGGTTTGGGCAGCCTAGTACAGAAAATTGGGCATATGATTATATATATAGTTACAATATACATACCGGCCCATTTTAATTTATGAACATGATTATTAAGTTTTAGCTGAAATTGTGGTTGTACCGGGAACACTTGATGATGTACATGATACATCATTATTTTCATAATATTATCAATTGTTAACCGCAGAAGTTTAGGTAAAAAAGTCTTAAATATAAAACCTTGAGGTGATAAATTCTATTGTGATTTCTGTCAGTTTCCAATCCCTCCCGAATTCACATCCAGTGCAGTACCGTAATAGGGAATCTTTTACAATTACTTGATCTGGACAGTTCTTTTAACTTGACACGAATCTCAAAGCCCAATAATACTGCCCCCTCAGTCAGCCCGAATCCCAAACCGGCTGAGAGTTAATCATCCCTCCCTTCAACCAAAGTATATAATTGATGCATGACATACAAGTCACCAAAAGAAAATTCATGAGTTATATATATGTTGTCCCAAAATACCTAAACATCAAAACTAGCAACTCCACACACAAACACACACAAAAAATTGAGTTATATGTTGTCTCAGTTAGCAACGCCAAGTGGGTGACAGGGAACCTATGAAATCTTTTTATGCCCATCCATATTTTTCAAATTTTTAGCAATAATGTTTCTGTTTATAAGGTTTCATAATGCTATCAACTTTATAAATAACTGAAAGAATGTCCAAAAAATGCTTTTAAGTTTTAACCAACTGAAAGAATGTTAAAAAAAACATCTCAAGTATAAAAGGAATCAATATATAGTTCCCATAGGTATGTAAGTTATCAAAATTAATTGATAACTTCAATATGACTTGTACAGACATATGTTCAAAAATTAAATAAAAAGTTGTTTCTTAATGAGAGAGTTGGAGGACAAGTCATCCAATATCTTTTTTCAAACCCAGGTACTACAACAAAGGATTTTCCCCATTCAAACTTTGAACTCAAGACCATCCACATCATAAGACAAGTGTCTTTGCCGTTAGATTAAAAGCTAGTTCTTTAAATAGAGAGTTGTTAAATCTTTTAAATTAGATAAACTATTGTTAAAAAAAAATCAGAGAGAAGATCTGTGTAGGACAAACTATTGCTATCAACTTTATAATTAAACAACTGAAAGAATGTTCAAAAACTGTATTTAACTAAATGAAAGTGTTCAAAAAAAATTCTCAAGTATAAAAGGAATCAATAGTTCCCATAGGGTATGTATGTTTTCATAATTAATTGATAATTTCAATATGACTTGTACAGACATATGTTCAGAAAGTAAATAGAGAGTTGTTTTCAAACTCCTATTATTACAACAAAGGATTTTCTCCATTTATATTTCGAACTCATAACATTCCACATCAGAAGACAAATATTTTTGCCCACTAGATCAAATGCTAGTTTTTCAAATAGAGAGTTATTAGATCTTATAAATTAAATAAACTATTGTTAAAAAAATTTAAAATGGGGATAAGCATAAAATTTTAGAGAGGAAAGAGAGATCTGTGTAGGATGTATATAAAGAGGGTCAGATACTAATTATACAATAATAATCAGAGAGAGAAAGATCTGTTGGAAGCACAACAAGCATATTGTGAATTTGTTCTTTCTCCAATCAAGAATCGCCAAGCACAACAACTTTAAACATCTAATGGATATCCACAATTTGCACTGCAGGATACCGTCTACAAGAAACATGAAATCAAACAGGCTAGGATTGCCTGTTCATTAGGCCAATTATTTAAGCCAGGTATAATTCCATCCAAGATATATAGCATAAATCGACATCAAATACATACAGTTGTACAGTAGTCATTAGTCATTTTTTACTCAGAGAATGGTGAAAAAGTTTGAAGAGCAAACCAGAATTTTTCAACTGGATAAAATAAGTAACTAGATAAACAACTTAAAGCTTACATGTGATAATTCACAGCAAGCTCATTCCAACTCGAACCATGTCTTTAAGTCATAATTAACCATAGTATCTAATGTTCCACACAAAAGTTTACCAGATTCTAAACAGCGCTAATAAATAATAAAAACAAAACATATAAAGCTCCAAACAGAACTTCAACCACTATGCATTAGTTCCACGATTTTTCTTCAGGAAAACATCGGTAAGGACAGTTTTTGTTTCAAGTGAAGCCTTCAGAAGTTTCAGTCCCTAATTTCCATTAAAAAGGCCAAAATTAATTATGAATTATAAGAAAGATATGAAGATATAATAATAATAATAATAATAATAATAATAATAATGTATCATGTATCTCATCAAGTTTTCACTGTACCTAATTTTAATTTAAAAACAAGGTAATTAAATTTTAGATGAAATTGTGGCTGTACATGGACACTTAATGAGGTACATGATACATTATTATTTTCATAATATTATCAATTGTTAACCACAGATGTTTATGTGACAAGTCTTAAACATATCGGATGATAATTCCCATCCCTCCCTTCAACCAAAGCATACAGTTTGATGCATGAATTACAATAAGAAAATTAAGTTATATATATAGGCTCAAAATACCCAATACCCAAACATTAAAAATAGCAATGCCATCAACACACACACACAAAGGATGTTAGGAGAAATGAACATTGCAATTACCTCTTCAAAGCCAATACTGACCGTTTTCTCCTCGAGGGATCCCAAATCTTTGATCTGAAACTTGTTCAGAAGAGTGATACTCGATATAGTTGACATGGGCACCACCGTAAGATCATCCATCAGAGAGTAAGTCACCACTCCCTTTACATACCCTTTTCCGTCACTACAAGCTGCTACCACACTACTGGCATCAGACTTGGCATCCACAAATTTTACCTCCGTATTCAATCCGTAGGCGCTACAATTGGGACAACGTGCCCCTTTCAGCTCACTAACATATGCGCAACTGTAATTACTTCGATAATTGGAACAAAGGTAGAACTTCCTATCTTTTGTATCCTGCTGAATTGATTGAGGTAGGAGAAAATTGGGTTTGGTATTGGAGGTGGATGCGAGAGCAGGGTTGACAAGGGAAGATATCTTCTCCTTAGAGAGGATGTAGGTCTCATTGAGCTTACCCAGACTATGGTAGACTTCTCCAATGGAACCTACCATGGCATCCTTTGTAAGAAGCTTGGTAACTGCACCAAGAGGGAGAGCTAAGAGACTGAAAATGAAATCTACCACATCTTTGCTCGCTTCGCCGAACAACACCTTGTTAGTTTTTTTATCGATCAGAAGCTTTAGCGTCAATTCGTTACCAGCATTCTCCATCTCCTAATTATGCTTATAACTCTCCTTGTATTTTGTTGGGTATGGTTGGTTTGAAGCAAGGACTTTGCATATAAAATGTATATTTATATACCAGCGAGGAGGTACGTCAATTAATTAATGCTTACTCTAGGTAGCGCAAAGATACAAGAGGTATCGAGTTCCAATGCGACCTTACACTTCTCCATACAGAAATTATTTTGGAGAAATCGGAAACCGAAGCGTTTGAGACCGGAGACAACAGCCCGGCACTGCTGCACTTTCATTAATTGGCAACCTTTGAACTTTCGACGAAAAAAAAAAACAAAGATTAATTATAGATGGAGATCCTTGGCTTTGTAAAATGTTGTACGGTAAAACAAAGATTAATTAGTTATTGATACGATGTCAATGAAAATGATATCTACCTATATAATGTACATACAAAATTATGTATTTCATACGATGCAGTATTTATAGAAGGTTCTTTATGCGTACCGCTTACGTATAAGGCTTACAATATGTCCAAGTGAAGTCAGAAATTCAATTTTGAAGAATAAGAGCTGCATCTATTTATTTGCAATATTCATTATTTGTATTTTATATGTATTTATATATTTATTAAAATATTTACATTTAATGCTAAAATTATTTATATTTATATTAATGGAAATAAAAACTTTAATGTTTATTTTTTTACTTATTCGGTAAAGTAGTTAATTTAAATTATTGTGTAATTCATGTATAAAAAATTAAAAATATTTTTCATACTAGATATAATAAACAGTTGTGAATTCGAATATATTATATTTATATGCACGTATAAATACATTTAAACTGCCAATAAGGAATGCAGATCATAGGGGTGCAAGAATATTTTTTTTTCTTTTAACAAATTTAATTATGGATTAAAGCGGGCTAGACGTGGCAAGGTAGGAGACATGGAATTAAAATATAGGAGAGATGGAAATTTTTTATGTCTATCCTGATTTTTGAAATTTTTAACATTAATATTTTTTGTGGTCGGAGACATTAATATTTTTAACATTAATCGTTGCGGTAGAGAGCTCCGCGACCTGTTTTGTGGGAATATATGTAAAATAAGAGAATAAAGGAATTTAAAAAAAAATAGAGAGAATATAGAGACTGGATATGTAAGAATATAAGAATAGGTTGATTTATTTTAGTTTTTAAGAAGAATTGAGGAGAACAAGAAAGTAAATCTAGTTAAAATAAAAAAGTTAATATATAGAGAGGGTCAATTGACGTGCTGCAAATAATTTTATCATTAATATAATTATTAGTGGACATTCAAGCTACTAACCTTAAAAAAATATTTATGTTTTAAAAGGTTTGTTAATGCTTCTTGTCAACTTTTGGAACATATACTTTACCAGTTTCAATTGAAATCATGCTTAATTTGTGTGCATATATATGTTCGAAAACATATCGGATTGGTTAATTTCAAATGATGAATTCGAACTATTGAAGCCTATCTACCTTAGAGTAATGCGTCTACATGTGAAAATTTTAATTTTTTAAATTAATTTTGCATAGAGTCAAGTGGTCAAAAAACGTTCAAAATGCATAAAATTAATTTATAAACATTCTAAATTTGATCGCTTGACTTTTTATACTAAATTAATTCGAAAGTTTAAAATTTCCGCACATTTATAAGGTGGATGGGTTTAACGGTTCAAATCTATCATTGAAACTAATCCGATAGCTAGATTTTAGAGTTGAGTTCACAAAAAAAAATTGATATACTGCCAGATATTAATTACACAATAATAATCGGAGAGATGGAACTGTGAAGTACAAGAAGCATAAATTTGTGCATATATGACATGAACTTTTCTTCAATCAAAATGCGTCAAGCAAAATACTTGTGCACGTCAAATTTCGTTGGTATTCGGACGGGTTGTAAATTAGGAGTCCGAATCTGCTGCTATTCCGAGAGGGAATGTAGAATTCTAAAATTCTGAGATCAACAGTTCAAACTTTTTCCTGTGCGGATCTCGGAAACATTCTGAAAAAGTAAATTTTCATGCACGATCTCGAGAAAGATCAACAGTTGAGATCGGATCACAGGGTCCTGTGATTCCTCAAGAATCATAGCAGATTTATTTTCGTAAATTAGTCCCGCGGAATCCTCATATTTAAAAAAAAAAAAAATTGCACAATCCTTTATATTTCGTATTACAGAACAAATTATTCTCAATGCAAGCTGCCAAATGTCATTATTCTATTGATTCCTCTCTCTGTTCAATGCCAAAAATATATATCGATATCAGTACCGACCATAAATTAATGGCAGGAAACAAATAAAAGGATATTAATTAAATCTCAACTACTAACTGTTTCTTTATTATGCGCATTTACTCATTTACTAAATTTTGTATTTAGGAACAACTCGTGGAAACAATTACGAGGGGGGGATTTGCTATCGAGACGATAAATATTTGAAACATTTAATTTATTATGCTGTTGACGACGACTAGAAGGGCATATTTTTTTTTTCTCCCTTTCAATTTCATGCCTCCGTGTTACAGGAATTATATTCGGGTCAGTAATTATATTTTTTACGACTAGAAGGACAAATTTGTCCAAACAAAATAAATAATACAATGAGGGAATAAAATAATTAAAAGAGTGCATGGATAAGTATAACTTCTTAACTGTATTGAGATAAATCAATAGGAAAATTGGGAAAAAAAAAAATATTCATGTATACCTCTCGAAAATATTAAAACGGCGTATTACCTCTTCTAATATTCATGATATCATATTTACCCTTTTTTTAATTTCAATAACTTAAAGTTCTCAATTTACCCTTATACATAGAAATTTTTAAAACTAGTTACACCGAACATGCTAAAATTTGTAAACTCATCCCCTATCCAAACTAAAATAAATAAAAAATTATGACACAATATGTATATTGCTTGGTTCAATTTAATACCGATTAGACTGAACCAAACAAAAATTTTAAATTCGTATTAAAAAATTGAAAAATTAACAAACAAATGTTTATTTTTATGATTAAATCTTCTTATTTCGGTTCAACTGAACAAATCGAAATTTAGTTAAGTTTGTTCAATTTGGTTTTAATTCGGTTGATAAGTTTATTTTGGTCAGTTCAGTTGCATTTTTAAAACCGAATATATGTTTGGCTTGTCTTTTTATTTTAATTTTAACCGAACTGAACTGATGAAGACCCCTGCTTCTACTCATACACCTTTTGATTGAAGGGGTAATTTCATGTATATACTCCAAATAAACCTCTTAAATTACGTATTTCCCTCTCTAACATAATATCATATTTACCCCTCTAAATTTTAAGAACTCACAATTTATCAAACGTATTGCCTCTAAAACTCATTTTAATTTTATAAAGCAAACCATTTTACCCTTTATTAAAAAATTAAAAATATATAGCATGTTTAAGAGAAATGTTCAGTTTTGTTCATTTTCTTCAACGTGCAAACATGCGTATGCTTAAATGTCATTGTGCATGCGTCACAAGTAGAGAAATGAATAATTTAGCCTCGAAAACCGGCCATTTAAAAATCTGAACATTTTTTCTGACATATACTACATATTTTTATTTTTAATAAACAGTAAAATGGGAACTTTCTAATTTAAAATGAGTTTTAAACGAATAGGCAATAAATTGGGTAAATTTGTTAGTTTAATTATTTAGAAGGACAAATTTGATATTATAATTTTTTTAGGGGAAAGTATGTAATTTAGAGATATTTGAGGGTATACATGAAATTCCCGATTAGTTCCTTGGTTTTTTGCTCAAACTGTGTCATATCACTAAAAGCAGTAGGGAAATTAAGGAAAAATATCTATCTTATTATTAATACTTTAATGAAATATAAATTCATAATACAACCGATTCCTAACAGTGCAAATTATGGATATTACCTTTGCATAACATTTTCTCCAGGAAAACATGAAATCAAAGAAGAAGAATGCCTCTTGTTTAGAAAAAATTATGTACGGAGGCCTTCTAAAATTCCATGATAGCATATCTCGACATCAAACACAGCTGTACATTAATCATTACATAATTAACTTTGAAGAGCAAACCAGAATTTTTATACCTGGATTACATTATTAATTAACTAGAGACACTATCAGAAGCACATGCCAGCTTGAACCACTTCATAATATATATAGTATCAAAAGTTCCACACAAAATGGTACCAGATTCTAAACATAACTAATAATTAATAAAAAGGCTCCAGACTGAGAAGCTTTTGGTACAGTCGTGCATTAGATGCTCGATTTTTCCTCAGAAAAACATCGGTAAGGACGGTCTTTGTTTCAAGAGAAGCCTTGAGAAGCTTCAATCCCTAATTTCCATTGACAAGGCAAAAACAAATTATGAGTTATAATAATTAAAGATATGTCAAGTTAGAGATAATTTGCTGTAAAGATGATCAGATGCTCAAGAGTATTAATTTATATATGAGGAAGTCATAGCACAAAGATAATCAGGCTTTGGGCAGTAATAGCTTTGAGCTTGTAATGAGATTTAGGAATTCATTTCTTTTATTGCGAATTGTCTCTTTGTACATGCTACAGCAGCTGCTTATATAGATTGCTAATCCATCTAAGCTAATAGCTAATGCTTCTAAGCTAACTGCCTAACAACTATTAGTTACAAATCTCTAACAATCAATCATGACAGAAGTTGTAACTAACTAAGTCTAACTAACTAAGTCTTCCTTTGACTTTGACTTTGACTGGCGGTTATCCTATGAGGCAGACTAATAATCCCAAAAATTGCGCATATATGACTATATATATATATATATAATGTTTATTATTATATTAGTATCAATTGTTAACCGTAGAAGTTAAATAGGTGAAAATTTATAAATATATTGTGATTACTATCAGTCTCCCATCCCTTCCTTCCACCAAAGCATATAATTGATCGGTGCATGAATTACAAAAACAAAATTGAGTTGTATGAATATACAACTCAATTAGCTATTCTAAACAGCGCTACAAAATATTATAATCAAAACATATAAAGCTCCAAACAGAACTTCAACCCTGGCTATGCATTAGTTCCACGATTTTTCTTCAGGAAAACATCGGTAAGGACAGTTTTTGTTTCAAGTGAAGCCTTCAGAATTTTCAGTCCCTAATTTCCATTAAAAAGGCCAAAATTAATTATGAATTATAAGAAAGATATGAAGATATAATAATAATAATGTATCATGTATCTCATCAAGTTTTCACTGTACCTAATTTTAATTTAAAAACAAGGTAATTAAATTTTAGATGAAATTGTGGCTGTACATGGACACTTAATGAGGTACATGATACATTATTATTTTCATAATATTATCAATTGTTAACCACAGATGTTTATGTGAACAAGTCTTAAACATATCGGGTGATAAATTATATTGTGATTACTGTCAGTTTCCCATCCCTCCCTTCAACCAAAGCATACAGTTTGATGCATGAATTACAATAAGAAAATTAAGTTATATATAGGCTCAAAATACCCAATACCCAAACATTAAAAATAGCAACGCCATCAACACACACACACAAAGGATGTTAGGAGCAACGAACATTGCAATTACCTCTTCAAAGCCAATACTGACCGTTTTCTCCTCGAGGGATCCCAAATCTTTGATCTGAAACTTGTTCAGAAGAGTGATACTTGATATAGTTGACATGGGGACCACTGTAAGGTCATCCATGACAGAGTAAGTCACCACTCCCTTTACATACCCTTTTCCTTCACTACCAACTCCTACCACACTACTGGCAACAGGCTTTGGTTCCACAAATTTTGCCACCAAATTCATCGATCCATGGCCATTGGGACAAGATACCCCGTACGCCTCACTAACATAACCACAAGACCCATAGTTTTGATTGGAACAAAGGTAGAGCTTCCTATCTTTTGTATCCTGCTGAGGTAGGAGAAAATTGGGTTTGGTATTGGAGGTGGATGCGAGAGCGGGGTTGACAAGGGAAGATATCTTCTCCTTAGAGAGGATGTAGGTCTCATTGAGCTTACCCAGACTATGGTAGACTTCTCCAATGGAACCTACCATGGCATCCTTTGTAAGAAGCTTGGTAACTGCACCAAGAGGGAGAGCTAAGAGACTGAAAATGAAATCTACCACATCTTTGCTCGCTTCGCCGAACAACACCTTGTTAGTTTTTTTATCGATCAGAAGCTTTAGCGTCAATTCGTTACCAGCATTCGCCATCTCCTAATTATGCTTATAATTCTCCTTGTATTTTGGGTATGGTTAATTAGTTTGAAGCAAAGATTTTGCATATAAGATGTATATTTATATACTAGCAAAGCTAGAGATAATAATTAATGCTTACTGTAGGTAGCGCGAAGATACAAGATGTATATCGAGTTCCAATGCGACCTTACACTTCTCCATACAGAAATTAACTTGGAGAAATCGGAAACCGAAGCGTTTGAGACCGGAGACAACTGCCCGGCACTGCTGCACTTTCATTAATTGGCAACCTTTGAACTATCACATATATAGATGATATATAGATGGATCCTGGGCTGCATTATAAATGTGCAATTAATGTTGTACAGTTGAACAAAGGTTAATTGGCTATTGATACGATGTCAATGAAAATAATATCCACCGAGTAGAACTAGGGTGTTCCTAAGTTCACCAAGTCTCTTTGTGAACTCAATTTTAAAATCTATTGAATTGAGTTCAAACGATAAATCCAAACCGTTGAAATTCTTCTACCTTATTAGTGATGCGTCTACATGTGAAAAATTTAAAGTTTCAAATTAATTTAGTATAAAGTCAAGTGGTTAAAATTAGAAGGTTTATCAATTAATTTTAATGCATTCATTTTTTGAACATCTTTTGACCACTTGACTCTATACAAAATTATTTTAAAATTTTAAAATTTTCACATGTAGACGCATCACTCGTAAGATAGAAGAATAACGGTTTGGATTCATCATTTGAAGTCAATCCGATAGATTTTAGTGTTGAGTTCACAAAGAAGCTTGGTGAACTTAAGAACACCCTAGTTCTACTCATATCCACCTATGTATATGTAGACATGTAGTGTACATACAAAATTATATATTGCACGATATGCAGTAGTATTTATAGAAGGTTCACGCGAACTGCTTACGGATTAGGCATACAATTTTGAAGGATGAGAGCTGCTTACAAATAAGGCATATAATATTTATTTGCATTCATTATTTGTATTTTAATTGTTGTTATATTTTAAAAAAAAATTATATTTAATGATAAAATTATTTATATCTTATATTAATAGAAATAAAAACTTTAATCTTATATTTTTTTACTTATTCGGTAAACTAGTTAATTTAAAGTTTTTTGTGTTCATGTAGAAAAATTTGAAAATTATACAGAAATAATTAATTATTTTTTTAATACAGAAATTTAGTGTGATAATTAATTGTTCCAATGCGACCTTACACTTCTCCATACAGAAATTAATTTGGACAAATCGGAAACTGAAGCGTACGCAGCGGCTGGGGACAAAAATTGTAATTATATCATGTGCTGATTTTGGTATTAGTTCAGAATAAATTGTAATTTGTTTCATTATTTTTTTAATTGTCTGAACACAAAAATTTGGTATACCTTGTAAATACTTATGTTCAAAAAATAAGTATAGAGTTGTCAAATTTTTTAAATTGTAAATATTATTATTAAAAAAATTAAAAAAATGGGGATAGGAAATAAAATTTCAGAGAGCGAGCTGTGAAGGATGTGTATATAATGCGGGTCAATAATTCTACAATAATAATCGCAGAGATTGATCACAATCCTTTGTTATTCATATTACAGAACAAATTGTTCTCAATGGAAGCTACAAAAAAAATCTTTAATAAACCAATTGAATCATATTTCACAACGATTCAACGCCAAAAATATCCTTACAAATTTGTAAATGAATAAATAAAAGGATACTTGATCAAATCTCTCATATACAGACTACTTACAAAATTATGTGCATTTAGTACAGTTTGCATTAAAAAAAAAACTTATGGAAACAATTCCGAGGAATTTGTTATGAGACGGTCAATATTTTAACGACTAGAATGACATATATAGTTTTTTTTCTCTATTTTCCCTTGTAATTTCAAGGGATTATAAAAATAGAACGACAAATTTGTCCAAAGAAAATATATATTATAATGAAAAAAAATAATGAAAAAAATTAAAAAAATATATATTATACTGAAAATATATATTATTGCAAAGAAAATATATATTATAATGAAAATAATGAAAAATAATGAAAAAAATTAAAAAAATAATGCAAAGAAAATATATTATAATGAACAAGCCTCCATGCAAATACTCGAATTTTGACTTGTTACAAGGGCTACCCTTGCAATAACTTTTCCCAATCTTGTTACAAGAGACTACTCTTGTAATAACTACCCTTGCTAAAAGTCTGAGATTTGGCACCTGCAGGGAGTATTTGCAAGGATAAAGAACGTGGGCCCCATCTTAGTATTTGCAAGGTTGAAGAACGTGGGTCCCACACGGTTTATTGCAAGGCAAGTGAACTAAACAATTACAAGGGCAGAGAAGGTGGGGCCCCCTGTTTATTTGCAAGGGTAGAGGTGGTGGGGCCCACTGTTTATTTGCAAGGGTAATGAAGGTGGGCCCCACCAGGTTATTTGCAAGGATATCGTTTGAACCTTTTTCATGCAATGTATTACCCATATTTGTATGTATATTCCGATGGAAAAAAGTGACGTTCCAGCAAAATTTCAGCACGCCCAATTTCTATAATCCTTCCCGTACCAATCTGGTACCGGTACCAATTTGGTACCAACCCAGTGACAACTAAGATGCAGCGCTTTGGCATAAGGACATGTAAATAACAGATGCAGCGCAGTCTCCCTTGTACCCAAAAATTATAAAAGAAGCACATACCCTTAATTGCAATTAAACCTAGATGCCTCACATGATTGTGGGTCATAATCATTATTTATTACTCTTTTTAGTAGGTGTCCCTCTAGATTTCATAATTATTATTTGATAATGACAATTATAACAACAGGTACTGAGTGATTCCACTTGTAACTGATACAAGGAGCAGTAACCGGTACTAATTCATTCCACTGGGGTTCAATTACATAGACTACCTCTTTCAAGGGATCTAAATATCGACCTTCTCTATATGGTTCATGGTGATGTGATTGCTCTATGGTCCTTAATGATCAGCCATTATGTTACTGGTAATTCCAATTTCTAACTCAGAACTGACAAAAAATATTTGTGCTTTTGGTTCTTCTATGTTAATACTGGGCAATACATTTATAAGTTCAACAAACTTTATTCATATTAAAGACCTATCACTTCTAGCAATACTCTTTAGCTCAACAATACCTTCACTAATGCACATGTTGTAGATGTTCCAATTAATGTAATTGTGCTAAAGTTGGTTCAATGAATTTTAATATTTAAACATTTTGTTTATTGCTCTTTCTCAGTAGAGATAAGAGCATTGAGAAATGAGTTTGATTTTTCTATTGTTTTTTCATTGCTGGTATAATTTGATTCAGTTGATGAACTGTATTAAATTTTTGAGATTATTAAAGCTTATATTTTGGTAATTTCTCATGGATGTAGGCTGCTGACTGTATTTTCCTTTGATTTTGTGTACAGGTGCTAGGGTACCAAGTAGTCATTTGTTGGGTCATATAGAGGATGCTCAAAAGGCAGCACTGTTTAGCTAAGGAGGCTATCACTAGATTAAGCAAATCCAGCATCTCGTCTCAATTATTCGCTTTTGAAGAGATATTTAAAGAAAATTCGTTCTTTGCCTTTGCCCTATATATCTTTTGATCAAATTAATTAGCAACTTTTTTCAGGTTGGCAAGATAGATGTAAAGAGGACATATTTTACTGGGTATTTTTATAGAGCATTTAAATTGCTCCTTGGTTTCTTCTTTAGATTAGTATATAGGTGCACTGTGTAGTAGGTTTTATTTTTTCCTTTTTCCTGTTGAGCTTGTTAAGTGGTAACTAACTATGTTAATCTTTTGTTTCTTCATGTCACCTAATTAACATTGTGCTTCTCTTATTAGGTAGAATTATTTTCTAATTGAAGTCTTCAAAGAAGAATAAATAAGAAGAATTCAACTTCAATGTTAAAATGAAAGAATTGCTTTAATAAATCATATGACAACAAATGTTCATTTAATTTCAAATAAGAACAATCTGAAAGCAAATAATATACACTGCCTAAAAGCCCACAATCACCAAGTCGCTGATGTGGCATTCAAATGCAATTAAAACTCCTTTCAGCGATGCAGCATTAGTGAAATTAAATCTCCGAAATTTCAATTTCTTCTTTTGACAGCTATTTCTAGCAGTTTGCAATTGTAAGTCAATTTCACCAATGAAGATGCTCTCAGGATGTTTTTTCTTACAATGGTAGTGTAGGACTTCTTACAAGGACCTTTAGAATAAAATAATAAAAACGGAATCTTCAAAACTTGTTACAAGGGTAAGCCCTTGCAACTGTTTTGTCTCAAATCTTTAGACTTATTACAAGGGCATGGAATGAGGTTTTTGCAAGGACATTCATTAAAATATAATATCTGGCTCTGCTAGCGGGTCACGGGTCTTCAATTAGTATTTGCAAGGGTAGATAAGAGACATTTTCAAGGGTAAACATCAAATCTTTTTCAAGGGTTACTTTTTCCAAGGGACACCCTTGCAAAAGGTTTTCTTGTGTCAGAAATGTCATTTCTTTTGCAAGGGCCGTTCCTACCCTTGCAACAAGTAAGTGTTACCCTTGCTAAAAGTCCAAATTCTAGTAGTGTTCGAAACAGCTGGTTTTTTCTTGCACGCATCTCGGAACAGTTCGACGGCTGGATTTGGATTGCAGGGATTTCAGAATGAACAGTACTGATCTCGGATTTTAGCAGATTCAGATCCAAGAAGGAGAGGAGACGGGCTGACCGAGACTCAAATGACAGCGACTGACAGCGCTCTATCACTGACAGTGGGTTCCAGGGTATCAGAAACGGAGAGAAGAATCCAGGCGTTCGTTTGGTTTGTTTCAGAATAAGACGGTCAGTTATGACACATAAGCTAAATTTAGCCAATTCCTTTTGTATTATTATCGCCTATAAAAGGCTGATTTATATGTGCATTTGATTTTATGAAATTGATAATCAATTTTAGTTAATTCTCTTGTATTCATCTCCACTTATCGTCACTCCAGAGTTTGATTCAAGATTGATCTATGACCGATCTTGTGATTCTGTTTTGTTTCTTTGATCTTTCATACTGCCTCCGCTCAAAACATTTATGGAAGGTAGCATAACCTAATCACAATTGAATGTAAAGGCCATAGTAATGAATTACATTAATAAAGCACGTTGCACAAATCCAAATCACATCAGTTCAGAAAACAATGAAATCCAGCTATATTTAAAAACTGGTTGAAATTAAGCAAAGGAAATCATAAAACGGCTTATTAGAGATATAATATAACCATATGTCAGATCAAAGATAAATTCGAAAAGAAAAAGCTCGTCTTACCATTTACTTTAATTTTCACACAATATCCATATTCTTTAGTTGTTTAGTTTTCATCCAATATCCAAATTCTTTAGTTTTTTATCTGAAAGACCATTTACTCATCTTAACACTCAATACATTCGCTTTATAATTATTTAATCAAGGATTTGTTTTGTAATTTTACAGACTGCATATCCTAAAAACATGACCACTATCAGACCTTTTGAAAGTGAATATTGTTTTAACATGCTTTATACATGAAATAAGCATGCGAGTTCCTTTTCAAAAGAAAGTACCAACAGTTATTAAATAAATAAATAAGAGTAGAACTAGGGTGTTCTTAAGGGTGTTCTTAAGTTCACCAACACCAAGCCTCTTTATGAACTCAACTCTAAAACTCATCAGATTGACTTCAAATGACAAATTTAAACTGTTAAAATCTATGTACTCTCGTAATGTGTCTACATGCAAAGCCTTTAAACTTTTTCGAATTAATTTAGTATAAAGTCACACAGTCGAAATTAAAAGATTTATAAATTAATTTTAATGCATTTATTTTTTAATGTTTTTTTACTACTTGACTTTATATAAATTAATTTTAATGCATTCATTCATGACTTAATTTCACAAAGGGGCATGGTGAACTTAAGAACACCCTAGTTCTACTCAACAAGTAAATATATAAGTATCTGGAAAAAAAAAAAAATCAGCACCATAGAATTAGTTAACACCAGAACTAATAATATTGCAAATATTTAGCCATTTCCTTTTCTAGATCTTTTCTGGTAATTCCCTACAAGCTTAGAACTATACAATTCCATTTCAACAAAAATGAGTAAATGAAAATGTGAAAATTTTGCATGAAGCTGAAACCTACAATAATTGAGATAAATCAAGAAATCTTCAATATTTTAACTGAAGCAATGCCATAAGAATACAAAGCAGTAATATTTTGATTGAACTGGGAACTGATGAAGCTTCTGAGAAGATGTATTTGTTGGATTGTTCTCTGAAAAAACAAAATAAAGTAAGTTACAACACAACAAATGAAAAAAACAAAAAAAATATGAGGTATTTGCATGGGGCAAAAAAGATTGTAGCAAGTTGTCAATAAATTAACATTTGCTTTTTCGTGAATTACCACACCTAAGAGGCTACGACCTTGACCCACATTTTATTAACTTCCTCTATTTCAAGTACTTTACTTATTTTTACTTTCTATTGTCATGCTTTTTGGTCTAATGACTGAACAGTAAAGGTTAACCAAGGTAAAGGTGAATCAATCTTGAGGTACAAGATGACACTAGCTTTCTAATCCAGGTGAACTTTAGTTCATTGACTCACTTTTTATAATAATAATAAAAAAAGAGTAAAGGAATGAACTAAATTTAGGCCTAATTGCACAATAAAGCATAAATGCCCTGATCTTCTTTTACTTTTTTATTAGAACTATTCACCAATTGTCACTAATTGTCACCAATTCGTTCAAATGCATAAACAAAAGGTTCTGAGGAAAAGATTATATTGACACAAGTTTATTTAACAACCATGAGCTGTGACAACTAAAAAAACAGTTATCATGATAAAAAAAAAAGTAAAATAACAAATATGTTCTCTATAGGTAAGATAGATTGTTTATCAAATTTGGTGTAATCAAGAACAAAAACTGGTTGACCCACCATCAAATTATTTGAAAAACTAACATTCAGGCACTTGAATGGTGACCATATGTATCCTGGATGGCGCCAAATTTGATACACAAATTTTCTAAAATATATAAAGCATATCTGCAATAATACTTTTTGTATATTGACAACTTTGTTATTTGCTATGGTTGTCAAGAAAATGTTGATGTGATATATCCATTTCAGTGATTGAAACCATTGAGTAACATGCTAAAGCAAAACGAATGGAAAAAAAAATGTTACTTTTGTAAGCTGGAGAGGGCCCCGCAGAAAATAGCATTGTCAGGCAAAGGAAGCTCAGTTTTGTTGCTACCGTCCTCCGGATTGACCACACTGATGTACACCTCCTGCCCCAAGTACCAAGTATTTAGGTTTTCTGACCGTAAATTCCACATCCCCACATTATCCAAGTATACCAGTATAGCAGTCCATGCTCCAGGAAAAACCTGATATAAGAAATATTAGAATGATATAGTTTTTTATAGATACACTGGAATTAAACAATAAGTTTTGCGAACTAATTGTTGCTCTGAATCTATGGTGCAATGTGACATGAGCTTGAAATTTTAGAGCTCATTTGGCAATAAATGCCCCACTCAAGTTCTTACAGAATTGATAGTGTGATGACACGAGGATAATGTTTGTTGAAGTTTATCGAATTGCTTCCTTTTTTCTTGCATGGCCTCAGTCTAAGGAAACATTCTATCTTAACATGGAGAGAGAAAGGAATAGATCGAATTACCTGCGTTGTAGACCGTGCAACGCCATCCCATTTGTTGTAAGTCCCACGACTGTTCTCCGTCCATAACCCGAAATCCATCCTATAAGTTCAAAAACCTTTTACAAAAAGTAGAACACACAGAGTAGATGCATAGAAAACATGGACGATAGGCATCTATTCCAATAAAATAACCTTCAAAGGATAGAGTTCATAATCGTATGGAATAAAAGAAAATGAAACATTGCATGTGCCTTCGGAAATATATTATCATATGTACTCAATTTTAAAAAGATCCCCAAAACTGTCATTCCTATCTCAATCTCTCTGATAAATTAGGGAGCCCTATATTAGTTTGAGAATTTTCAAAAACAAGAATGGCAGAAGAGATTCTTCGCATAATTTTGCAGTGCTAGTATGAACTGCTCACTTTGCAGCAGCAGCATCACATTTAGGGTGTTTAGTAGGGGAAAATACGAAACAGTACCAATACAATCAAATTAATTGAAAATGGATATTACCCAACGACAAAAAATGCATATCCATCCAAGTGATAGTTCTGCACTGTGGTCCCGTTATTCTGTAAGACAATTTCCATGAAGGCCTTGTACGTCCCATTAATTACCGAGGTATCCAACTTTGCGGGTCGATCCATGGCTCGGTTAGGAAAATCTAGCTTGAAAACCCCAGGGACATTGAACAGTTGTGCGAGCTTCAGCGGGGTTGGAGGGGCAAAATAGGAAATTCCATTAAGAGTGGTACGGAGCTGCCCGTTTATTAGCTCTGGAGGTCGGTTTAGAAGGACGTACACTTCTGTGACTGTGATCTCACCATACCTGAACGAACCTTGCGGGTTGGGCCTGGCCGCACTAGCCGTGACATTCCATCTGAAATCAATGCAAAGTTACGTAAAAATATGTAACAATGACTAAGATGGTGGAAATTCAAGTAGATAGAATTTATGTGATATAAGTTGGCCTGGTTTGGTCATTTTGGGCAGACAGAGGTTTCCACTTCCCATGAATTTGCAAATCACCCCCTCCCCACCCCCCCTCCCCCAAAAATTTTTATCAAACCCAGGCTCGCCATCTGGAAAAAAGCCCAAAAGTGAGTCCCTGAGAAAAAAAAATCTATGCAACAATAACACCTACCTATGTGCACATACCACACAACTTAGATATTACTGTAAGAAAGCTATAAAAAAGGAACAAAACTAATAAAAGATTAAATCTTAGTATCGTACCTTATTGATCGAGCCTGGTTCATAGAGAAGTATGTATCAGCCTCATTCGGGCCATCTGGCAAAGGTCCAAAAGCAGGTCCCTGAGAGTTGGAATAATGCAAAATAGCGACCCCAGTTAACCTGTCTCTGACAGCGGGGTCCATGAACCTTGAACTCGCCACAACATAGTAGTCTGAACTGGCATTCTGATCCATAGTGACTAGAAACGAGAATGACTGCCCTACATGTATGTCCATGTTGGTGTAGTTTTGTTGCATTGTGTATGAACCTTCAGTTTCTACCAAGAGAAGATTGTGATTTTGGATTCTGAAATTTAGACTTGTCGAGATGCCCACGTTGTGTACCCGAAACCGGTATGTTTTACCTACAAGAAAAGAGAGGCAGAGAATAAAGTGAGCAGCTAAGGATAATGACAAGGACCTCCCACCAAAAATCAGGCAACATTTATCTTGTGTAGGTTGAACAAATGGAGTAATGCATACATATCAAAACAGTACAATCTAGAAGATATATGTACCAGAAAATTATCTTTATAGGCGAGAACTTGATGTTTAGTTTTAAATTAGGCATAAACCGCCAAAAAAGGAAAAGGTATTTTCTTTTCACTGCTAAAAAATGCAATGGATAGTCAAACCATGGCGATACCATCCTAGACTTGACACAATCTGCCACAGTAAACAGTATTTTTTATTTCAGTCATCTGTCGATTTGTTACTTTGACTTTATACTGGTAAAAATCAGAATACCTGGCTCAACATTTATAGTCTCATAAATAATGCCATCTCCAACGACTGAACTGTTGTATCGGTATGGGCCTAATCCGTTGATAACAACCCCATCTGGTGGACCAAGATCATTCCCGCTTTGTAGGGTTTTTCTTAGTTCCTACACAATAGCATTCATAACTAGCAGACATTAGCAAAACTTAAGGAAAAAATGATAAATATATATGGCAAGGAATGAAACTGGGTAGGCAAAAGGCAAATGGAATAGTTTTAGGGATATTTTGGTCCAAGAAGTAGATTATCTTTCCTACAACTAGCAACAAAATGGAAAAGCTTTACAGGCATTTTGCACAAAAAGTAGAATGTCCTTCCTAACAGGGGCAGATTTAATTTTACAAGTTGAAATTTTTCAGTTTTGTCCTTCAAAAATTTTAATTTTTACAAAAAATTATACTATCAGCCCCCCCCCACCCACCCCCCCAATCTCGATTTTCTGGTTCCACCCCTGCTTCCTAAAACTAGCAACAAGCCAACAAACTTAGGTGTACCATTTCTTTGGAAATAAGTCCTAACCTTATAGTCCGTGTTATACCAATCACTGATAAATATTGTGAGATCTCCATCTGGGGTCCCAAATGGCAAGGGAATAATATCTCGATTGTTTACGATAATTCCACCATAGCCACCAGCTGCTCTTTGGAAGTTTGTTGAAGGGAAGTAAAAGAAGCTACCAATCTGGTCTTTGACCTGGAACTGGTACGTCCAGTTCCAACCAGGTGGAATCGGGCAGTTTGTGCCTGACACCCCATCCACCCATGAGTTCTTTCTGTGCTGTAACCCATTCCTACATGTTAACAAGCCTATGCTGTAGTGTACATATATACAAAATAACATATAACAAATACCATACCAAACCTACATTGATATTGTAGCGGATCATATTAGGAGCATACTGTATGACCATGCTAGTGTAATAATGAAACTTACTAGGTGATACATGACCCACACCTGTAGGATGTATGCTTTTTTTTTCAAGAAATTATTGGGCTGGTACCAATCAGTCAGGTAAGGTAACTTCACATCTGGGTTAAAGGTGTTATGGAAACTCAAAGGTAGCCATACTTTGTGCATAAGAATCATGATATATCCAGATAACTCCAGGAAAGGTGCCATTACCTTTTAACATAACTGATACCTACTTGGATACATAAAGCTAAAGTGGCAATCTTTTTAAGAAAATGACTGAAGCTATCTATAGCAACAAAAATAAACAATATAGTGCATACCATGTAACAAGAAGAGGCTCGTCTAGGTGATTTCTGACATTTATTACAACATTCCAATTAGTCGTCACATTTACAATTGGCCCAGGAAATGACCCACCGATCCCTATAATCTGCAATTTTCCCACAAAAAGAAGTCCCTTATGAGTAATTAGACATTACACAACATTATGAATTATGAATAAATGGTACAAATGGTTCCAATAATAAGCTAAGCATAACAGTACGGTGTGTAAAGATAACAACAACAGCAATAATAGAGGAATACCAATGCTAGTAGAGCACTATCCAGTATCACAATAGTTTGTACCAATTCAATTTGCCTTTAATTAAAACTGCTGACAAATAAATGCTAACAAAAAAACAAACACTGTGAAAGTAGCACAATGCATCAAACAAAGTCAAGGTTTCGACTATTTTGTGTAATGGTACCGTTTGTGAGGTGGTACAACGAAATGAACCAACTTATTTCAACTCAAAGTTCAGCCAATGCCTCTGCCACCAAATTTAAAAACCGTAAACATGGAGAAATGTTACTAATAAAAGAACCTGCTGCTTTACTCCAAGAGGAGCAGCGGTTAAGTAAGAGACGTCCCAATCGAAGAAAGCATAAGGATCTCCACCATGAACCCGGTGCACGGCGTGCCACAATGTGAGAGCCAGAAACGCAAGAAGAAACCTACAATACATGGAGAATAGAAACACTGCGTTTTGAAATTTGTGCTTCTCTTCGATTTTTCTTAACCCTTTTGTTGTGATTTTTGGTTTTCTTTTTTCTTTTTTTTAAACTTAGTTCGAGCTCTCGTTTCTTCTTTCAAGTGGAAACCGAAGTGGCAGAGCCGCAGAGGTGATGCAAATTGCAAAAGCATGTGCGGAAAAGAACAAAAGTATTGTGGCACTTTTCACATGTGCTCCTCTAACCACATATAATTACTTTTGTTGTTGTAATTAAGTTTCTACCTTTAAAAGAATATTCTCATTTCCAAATGATGTTGTTTTTATTTGTATTAGTTGTCAGTGATGATTTTGTCATTATTATATTAATTATGTGACCGGTATGTTTCTGTCAAATTATTTATGTCCAAATTTTACACGCTTATCACATTATGACACACAACTGTATTTGGCCCAAATTCACTGTCGCCTTCTCAAGTTATAAAAAATCAAGATTGAATTTATAAATGCAGATCTAATCACACTTATTCTAGTTTTGTAGTAATTTAAATTTGTGTTAACAAGTGCAAATTAAAATAGAGAATTAATATTTATATCAATAAGAGCTAACAAAAAATATATGTTGAATGCTTGATAGGATTATAAATAATTATTAGATACGAAGGACATGTCAATATCATTTAGTCGTCGCAGTCGCACTCGGAATTTTTTATTTTATTTTTTTAAGTGATTATTAGCGAACCTTCAAAATATGAAGCTTCCATATAGAACTAAGTGTTATTGTATTAATAATCAAATAATAATGTAGCCACAATATTCATTATACTCGTTTTGAAAATATAGCTATCATGTTTCCATATAAATTTGACAACTCTAATATTTCAATCATAATAATAATGTCATTGTATGCCAATTAGGATATTCCATATATATATTTCTTCTATCTAAATATACAAGTCCCAACCAAAATCTTCTAGCAACATTAATTACTAAAAAACCATCTCAACCAAGCATAATTTTAGTGAAATTATTTATCTTCATAAAAGAAATTTTTATGACATTCCGAAAAGCTTGAATAAAAATATCACCTTCTGAGTTCTGATATTCAACTTAGAAATTGCAAATTGGGTGGTCGGCAAAGTGTACATCACTTTAAAAAAATAAAAGTTAAAACTGATATCTAAATATGACTATTTCGAGGGGGTATGTGAAAAGAAGATTCTAGTTTTCCTCTTCTGTTAATCTTGAAGTCGGAAGAGCATTTGAAATTTCGAAACAAGCGGCGCAGCGTCCCCACATTTTTATAATATCCAAACTTAAATAGAAATTATTAATTATACCCCTGGTTAGGTGGATTTTTTTTTAAATGTCCAAACAGGCTATTTATTGGTTGGTCCTTACTTTTTTCTCGCCGGTCCAGATATTTTTTTTTTTGTTTTAAGGTTTATGGTTTATCTATTCTACCAAAGTTAATTAATAAATATGTGGTGTGTATTTTTTGTTATTATAGTATTTTCTGTTTAGATTTTATGTTGTAGTATGCATGTTGTTATTTTTGTTTTATTGTTTGTCTATTCGAACTCTCTGAATTTATTTTAGTATAATTTAGAATAATTCTGATAATATATTTTATTTTAGTATAATTTAGCATAATTTAGTTTAATTTAGTATAATCCTGATAATTTATTTTATTTTACTATAATTTAGCGTAATTTAGTTTCATTTAGTATAAGTTAGTGACAAAAAAAATCTAAAAAAATATATAAATAGTACTATAAAAGCACACATAAAAAGAATCAAAACATAAGATAATCAAAACATAAAACACCAAACATAGTATATCAAATATAAATAGTACAAAGCAATCTAACTAAAATCCAGAGGAGGGCCATCGATTGGGCGGTTGTCCCCTGTTCTCTCGGTCGGGTAGTCCGGACCATGGTCTCGGGAAGGCTCTCTCTCTCGATGTAACGACATCAGCCTCGGCCTTTGCGCATCCATACCGCAGTATCCCAGACTGACTCATCATCACCCCTAAAGATTGGCCCCCGTGTAGAGAAGATAGATGATGTCAACTCAGTCGCAAAGTTAGGCTGAGTCTGAGACCTGTTATCACTAGCCTCTCTATAATGTGGCAGCTCTGTATCATATCGTCGTCTCAGAGGCGGAGGCGGCATCCTCCATATGAAAGAACTCTGAAGTCATCCAGACTGAAAAATGACCTCTCAACCTCTATAGGAAAGAACTCCAGAGGCTCCTACTGATTAAGCTAATATTTTACTATGTCCGATTAAGCTAATATCTTCCTAATATCTTGCAGTCAATAATGTTTGTACTTCTTTTACTATGTCTGATTAAGCTAATATTTTACGAAATGTACTTCGTTTAAAGATAGTTCAAACCAGTCAGATTTGCCCTTGTATTTAGATAGTTCTGGCTACCAATGATAATTATTTCCCCTTGTACTTTGTTGAAAGATAGTTCAAGCCAGTCAGATTTGCCCATGCACTTCTAATAGGAAATAAATACATGCCAACATGGGAGCCTTAAAATTCATATGAGGTCGACCCTACACCAAGAACGCAGCGGCAGTACTTTGTTCAAATGGTAATTAAAGGGCTTGGCACTGTTCATCGCTGAGGTCAGACCTTATTGAAAATTAAGTACTTTGTTCAAATGGTAATTAAAGGGCTTGGCACTGTTCATCGCTGAGGTCAGACCTTATTGAAAATTAAGGTATTATAATTTCAAGGAGAACTTGGAGAAGAAAGAAGAGGGAAATAAGAGAGGAAGAAGATATATTGAACAAGTAATTTCATTCATGATAAACTTTTACCACAGTAACTAACTAAGCTAATCTATCATTAAACAAAAAAAAAAGGGGATGAACATTAAAAATATGAGACGAGCTGTGATTGGCTGCGTCATTCTGCGTGGGTCCCACTCCAAAGACGAGCTCTGCATCAGGTCTATCCTCTGACCTAAGTGTCTCCTTTTTCATTCACTGTATGTGGGTCCCAGTGTCCCACCATTTTATTCCCTCGTAATGGACGCCTTTGAAACCTTGGGTCCCACTTTCAGCCTCATTGGCACTACTTACAAATTCCTCTCTGAGTTGATAAAGGCAAAGGCCCATTGAGCGGCGAACGCGGACCATAATTCAGCCCAGACAGCCTGCCTTCTTTCTCTTCAGACTTCAATCCTGACCACGCTGAAATCGGAATCAGATTTGATTAGATATTAAGTCCGAACCGTCTAATAATATAAGTTTGTAACAATTTTAAAATGAACTCTTTATATTTTAAATAGATTTATATTTTCTTATGACTCGACTGATTATATCTGCAATATCACAGGTAGGGGTGTCAATAGGTACGGTACGAATCGGATGAAAATATTTTCATACTAATAACCGCATAGAATTAGTCTTACCCGTTAAGATAACCGATAAAAATATAAATAACAGGTAATTAATAGTTTATATATTTAATCTAAAATATAACCAACAAATAAATGCATTAAATACATCATGAAAGTAATATTATAAATCATTAATCCAATATAACGATATAAAATATTTGTATAATTCAATTTTGTCATAAATTACTAATTAAAAATAATATAAAATGTTGAATAAATTAATTATATTGTAATATAAAATAATAATAACAATAAATTAGAAAAAACTTTTGTGTGCTAGTGTAGTGTGTTTTGAGGAGTCCTTTCTTTTTCCATGTTAACGAATGAGTGCTTTTTACAAAATTACTAAAAGTGCATACGAACCTTTTATTTAATTTCTTCTATTTAATTTTCATCTAGCAATTAAGAAAAAGAAAAGAACAAACAATCTGGTCTCAAACCCTTAGCCCACAAGGGGACCCACCCAATTTCATCTCTTCCACTGTGACGAAATCCCATGGCCCACAAGGGGACCCACCCAATTTCAAAACGGACTCTAACCGAGTCCGAATCTGCTGCGATTCCGAGGCAGATCGCAGGACCCTGCGATCCCGAGATCAACGGTTCAAATTTTCTCGAGCGCGGATCTCAGAAACGTTCTTAAAAAGTAAATTTTCACGCACGCATCTCGATAAAGACCAACAGTTGAGATGGGATCGCAGGTTCCTGCGATCTACCTCGGAATCGCAGCAGATTTATTTTCACTCTAACCACTCACGGTTTCAGTCTCAAACCCACTAATCCGCATTTGCCCGGTCCCAGCACTGGGTCCCACCTTGTTCACCTCTGCGGCCCCACCCGCCAGACAATCGAACTGGACTCTGACAGTGGACCCTTCTCCCTTCCCCGACCCCTCCCCATCTCCTCTCCTCCCAATCCCCCACGTAGAAAACCTCTCGGACAAGTCTCTGACAAACATCCCTATACTCCGGCCGCCCCTGCTGCTCCCTTCTCCAGTACCTCCGTAGCCCTGCCTCGAACTGTCCTCTCCAGTTTCCTTGAAGGCGAGTAGACTAGTGGTGCGCTTCAATTTCCCCTCGGCGATGATCTGGCGCAATACGTGTTCTGGTATTCTGAGAGTATACCGGTCGAGATCCTCTCCTGTCCAGGCCACGCTGGAGAGGGAGTGTCCTGTAGAATTCGACCGTGGGAACCGCGATGGCCGCTGGCTAGACTTGGACTTCACTGCCCGCCTCATGTTCCTGATCCTCTCCAGTTCCGTCGCCTCCTCTCTGTTCCTTTGCCCGTCTTCAGTCTCAGTGTTTACTTGTACAACCACGGCATCAGCCGGAAGTGCCAGTGGGCCCACCGACCTCTCTTCCTCTCGCTGACTAATCTCAGTCGCCGGCTCTAGCATGCCACCACCTTCCACTGTTGTTGTATCAGGGTTTGGTGATTCTCCAATTTTATAATCCTTCAGGTTATAGCGACACACCGGGCAGGTGACGTGGCCTGCAAGCCAGGCGTCGATACAATCAGGATGGAAGACATGCGAGCATTTCGGCAGAAGTCTCAGCTTCTCGTCATCTTCAAATTCGCTCAAACAAACCACGCACTCTAGCGCTTGTTTTCCAACCTTATGCTCTTTTACCTCTGAATACACCATAGTAGGGAAGTTTTCAATAATTGCCGGGTCAAGGCCTCTTCGCTGCCGGTTCACTGTGAGGATTCCACCGGTACACTGACGGAGATAAATTGAGAAGAAGCCAAATAAAAAGAAAGCTGTGATGAGTAACATTACAATGACCAAAATGGATGAGGTGAAATTTCCGGGGCTGAAGTAACCGTACTGTGAATTTGAATTCGGTGATGGCGGTGATTGTGCCACCACGGGACGGGATGCCAGTATGAGCATCGTAAAAAGGAGGAGAAGGATGGAAAATAATGAATGATTGTTTAATTTTGGTGCCATGAAAGTAAAGGTTTGGAGAAGGGGATGGTGATTTGGGAATAATATGAGATTAGCCATTTGCTGGGTTAAGTAAAGATGGATTATAATAAATTTGGAAAGGGATGGAGACGTGTGAATACAAGTTTGTAACAGGGCGGTGAATGTTAATTGTCAGGTGCTCATCTAAATTTTCTATGTTGGTAATGTCTACCTGACTTGCCTATTTTTGCTATTGGACCCATAATATATTTCCCAAAATTATTTCAGCGAGGCGAGTTTGTGACAGCTGTGATTGTTCGTGAAAGAGCTTAGTTTGCCATTATCAATGATTTATTATATTGTGTTTTTTTTTGCAATGAAAGGTACTCGTATATTTTGGAGGAAGTAATAATCGCCTCTTTTCATTAACTGAAAATACCATTTATAACGAGCCGTTGTTAGTACCAGTGTTTTAAAATGCAGCCGCATATGCCTATGCGTCGGCAGCTTTGTTCAGAACGTTATGCAGTCTTTTTCATGCGGTTTTGAATATGCGGCCGCATATGTGGACCGCAATGCTGATACACAGGTATAAAATTTAATATGCGGCCATAGAACCAAAATTTAATATGCGTTATACGGATCCAACTCAAAATCTCAAATTTAATATGCGTTATGCGGCTTTATAATTGTTGCATACATATTTGTTGTTTATGTGGGGAAAACAGGTTTAATTATAATTGTGAAGCAGCAAGCATGTTTGATTATTATGTAAAAATTTATTGTATTTTTCACATATAATAAGACACTTCATGTTGTTTATGTGGAAATAAATTTAAATACACACATATGAATATGTATATATATAATTTTCATTTTAAAATCCGCATTAAAATCCGCATATACGATATGCCGTATACTGCATATGTGGTATGCAGGAGCTTTCTGCATACATGAACAAAACCGCATTTTAAAACATGGGTTGTTACCATCACTATGATTTGCTATTACCTATCAATTAAATTATAATTTATAAATATTTTTATACCAGTACTACCGTTACCTTCTGCACCCCTCCGGTGGTCCGGTGGTTCGGCCCTCCGCCACTCCTCAGTCACAACAACGAGCAGGGTTCCAATGCACCCAAATTTCTATGCTCCCAATGCATCCAATTCTTTATCTCCTTTATCTCTATTTTCAAAGTCCGAACAGTCGATCTGAACCGCTCAACATGATCTTCATAATAAATTATGCTTGGAGACCAAATTTTATATTTTTAGAATTTTTTTACTATTTTTTAAGATAGGTACAAAATCATTGTTTTAAGGAGATTCTGGACCATCCGATAAAGTGATTTTGTATCTATCTTAAAAAATAGTAAACAAATTCTAAAATATATAAAATTGGATCTCCAAGCATATTTTATTATGAAGGTCATGTTGATCGGTTCGGATCAACTGTTCGGACTTTGAAAATAGAGAAGATAATGATTGGATGCATTGGGAGCATAGAAATTTGAGTGCATTTGAACCCTGCTCCACAACAACACAGAATATACATTCAGATAATCAGGTCCATTCATAGAGAAAGAAAAAAAAATTATACAAAAAAAAAAATACACAAGTCGCAAACAGGGCTACAAAGTTCAATAATCCCGTATTCATTTTGTCTCGAAAATATTAACCGCATCTCTAAAGTGAAAATGTAAAAGATCACCCGAAAATTGTTTTAGTTACCATCTTAATAAATCAAAATTCATCCTTACCTCAAACTTACCATTCATTTTGTCTGGAATGGACTGCGCAGAGAGATCGTCTTCCCACAACCAATTCCGGCGTAGAGACTACGCCATGTGGAGGTTTTATTTAGAAATTGTAAATTCTAAGTCACAGTCGGTACAGGTTATAAAACAACAATATCACATTTATATTTTGTAATGAAACATTAACATTTATATTTTGTAATAAAACATTAATGCACCGCTGTCAGAACTAACCTGCTTATAAAACATCAGCACGTCATTTATGTTTTTGTAATAATACACTAATGTATTGTTCCTAACCTTTATAAAAATATAACTATTAGAAGGAAATTCTGATTTGAGCGTATGATCTCAATTCAAAAAGCTTGCAATACGACAGAAGACGTGGTGTATAAGACTATGCTCGGAAGCTGAAACCTAAACCCTAAACCCTAAATTCTACATAGAGCCTCTTGATTCTGTGCAGAAACCCTAAACCCCAAATTCTGCATAGAGCCCCTTGACTCTCTGCATAATTAGGTTGCTTTGATGGTAACTTCAAATATTTACAAGAAAGTTTTTAGTCGGATTTCAATTTTGCAGCCACTCATATAAATAGTATTGTCTTGAAGATTGATTCTCACATTATTTTACTCACACGAAAAACATTGCTTTAACCACAAAAAAACATTCTTTTAAGAAAAATGCCATCCACATCACAAAATATAATAGTCTGTTATAAAAAAAAATAATGTATAATATTCATGAGTGCCATATATCATTTTGCATCAAAAGACATCATTATAAATTTATAATCATTTTTTTCATAAAGAGCTTCCCAATTTCAGTTTGGTCATGATAGTTTGTTAATTGCTAGTACCGGAAACTTATATAAGTAGCATAGCCGAACTCTAGAAGTTATATATGAATAACACAGGACTTGGAAAGAAATATTTCCCATTACGCTTTGCGAATCGTGTTTGTGAACGAATCGAACTGAGGCTATAGCTTATTTATCTCAGTTTAATTTGAATTGAAGATATATTAAACTGGCAAGTTCAAACAGATTCGAAACAAGAGACAAGATCAAACTTGATCCGATATACGCAATTACAAAATACCTAATAGTTATTTTTAGTGGAATTGATCAGCAATTATTAATATTTTGTTGACTTTTAACGGCGTTTTCCAAATGCCGGAAAAATGTACATAAGCGCCGGGAAAGGTCAAAGATTTTCGATGGCATTTTTCAAATGCCGGGAAAGACTGTATTTCGGATGGCGTTTTTCAAACACCGGGAAAGGCCACAGAAACGCCGCCAATGACTTTTCCCGACTGTGGCATCTGCGGCACTTGGCTAAACGCCGGGAAAGCCTATTAGTGGTCTTTTTTAGAGTATTTAGTGGCATTTTTAAGTGCCGGGAAAGGCTATATTTCTTGTAGTGCCAGCATGGAGAGATGAGAGAGACGATCTGAGAGAAGCGATCTGGAGGAGATTGGAAGAGATGATCTAGAGATAGGATGAGACGATCTGCAACGGTTTTACAATATTTTATTTTGATGTTTACATGATTCTATGAAGAAGTTTACATCCACTTCCAGACGAAAGATGTTTCACCAAAAGTTCTCAGTCAAACAAGTGGCGATGCGTCTGATGACACTAGGAGACAAAATTCGTAAGGTTTTCCTTCTTATTTTTCTTTTTAGTACTTATTTACAATGCATTGAAAGACTTTAGTGTAGTAATTTTGAAATTTTTTACTGAAATATTTTATTGTCATTTGATTTTTTTTCACTTGATCTGTCAAGGTTTACAGTGTCGATTAGTTAGTTCTATATAGTAGTGTTACATAATGGGTTTGATCAGTTTTTCACTGAAATGATGAAATTTTAGCGCCTTTTTATTTGTGTCACTTGATCTGTTTAGATTTTAAAGTGTCGATTTGTTATGTTTACAGTCTGGATCGATTAGGATTACAATATTTACTTGACCAATTTCAAAAAATATTTATTTGTGGTTACATTATTGATTTATTCAAGTTTATATGTTAGTTTTTGAAACTTATTTTATTGTAATGTTTAAAGAGTCTATCTATGCATTAGTTTACATGATCTATCTAATAGTTTTACATGATATATGCAATTGTTTATAGGATCTATGCAATAGTTTTCAGTATTTTATTTTACATATCTGGATTGATTCATACAAGATTCTTGAACTAGTTTACATAATTTATAACTTGAAAGTTTTATTAAGTATTGATATGAAATTTTATTTCAGCTAATTCAGCTTGGAGTGAACTTGATCCTAAGCTTGAGAATTGCTTAAAGCAGGATGTTAAATCAAAGAATTGCGGAATATTTCTTCTACGCTATGTGTACAATATGTTTGTATATTTGTGAATGATGTAATATTTGTTTTTGATTGGTGAGAATCAATATGTTTTTTTTTTATATTGTTGGTTAAAATAGTGACAAACAGTATGTTTGATGAACTATCTGTTTGTTTTAATTTATAGGAATTGTTATGTTTGTTGAAGACATTTATGTTTTTGTGTATGATTTTGTTTTACAGTTTTAATCTTGTTGTTTTATAGTATTCATCTTGTTGTTTTATAGTATTCATTCTGTAGTTTTACAGTATTCATCTTGTTGTTTTACATGATCTAGATGCAAATATAAAAAATTAAAATTTTGAAATAAAATAAAATTTTACAATATTAACCTTGTTGTTTCACAGTATTTATCTCATAGTTTTATATTATCCATATTGTTGTTTTACATTATCCATCTTGTTATTTTACAATATCTATCTTATTGTAATTTTACAGGATCTATATGCAGATATAAAAAATTAAAAATTTGAAAAATATCAATTTTACAATATTCTTTACATTATTCAAAGAGATAGTTTACATTGTTTAAAGTAGTTCTGGTTTAGTTGCAAAGTCGTTAGAGAACTTTTAGAAATGGTCCCAGTGGTCCCGGTTAAAGTTATGCAAGTTGTCTAAGTGGTCCTGGTCAAAACTGTTAGCAACTAACTCGGGGCCACTTTAAAATGTCGCTACTTGTGACCACTTTCGGTGAACATTTTACAGGATTCTGTATTGAGTTACATGATCCAGTATTGTAGATCCACGATTCGACTTCGTGACAGTTGGGCTTGGGTAAAAACCGGGTACAAAAAGTTGGATACAATTAGTGGAGTCCAAAAATCAAATAAAAGGAAAAAAGGAGAAAAATATATTTATAAGTATGTTATATATATAGTCTAACAATTAAATTTCATGTGATTTAAGTATTGATTTTTTTTTTTCTATCAAGGACCGTTAAATTACAGAAATTCACTTTATGTACGGTGAAACATACATCAAATTTTATCATTTAAAAAAATATAATACGTGGATAGTATATATAGATCAAGTTCATGATGTTGGATTTTAAATTTAAACTTTATATTTGAAGTTTGCATTTCTTAAAGTACCATTTTTCCTTCAGCAGGCATTCAGAATATTAGCATCCGAAAGATTTTCTAGAAGTATATTTTTAGCATGCAAAGACGGACAAATTTCTACTTGTGAAAATCACCTTACTTTTGGAATTTATTTTTGGGCATTCAGAATTCCGTAATAAAAAAATTATAAATAGGATGCTATTTTCAAGAGCCAAATTATAAAAAGCAAGTAAAGTATGAAGTTCCTCTTAAAATTAAATTACCCCATACTATATTGGAATTATATTCTTAACTCGGAACAATACATAATATACATTTAGTATTATCCAGTGTTTTTAAATGCGGTTTTGTTGATGCATGTAGAAAATCACTGTATACCGCATATACGGTATGCGGCCACATATGCAGATTTTAATACGGAAATACATATGCAGTTTTATTATGAATTGTTAAAAGAATGTATATAAATTAAACTAATTTGTATTATATTGATGTTCTAGTTTAGTGGTTTAAGTTTTTTACCGCACTCCTCATAGCTCATAGGTTCAAGCCTCTCTTAAAGCAATTATTCTATGAACTTTTTTGAATTTAGGAGCAACTGTATAAATGACCGCATGACCGCATATTCAATCATTAAAATCTGCTCGGAGATCAAATTTTTACATTTTTTTTTTGAATTTTTTTACTATTTATTAAACCACTTTGAAAATTACTGATCCGGGTGAACAGTAAAAACAGTGCAACCAAATTCTGGATCATGTGATCAGCAATTTTCAAAGTGGCTTAATAAATAGTAAAAAAATTCCAAAAAATATAAAATTTGGTCCCCAAGCAGATTTTAATATAGAGATCACATCTAACGGTTTGGATCCACTGTTTGGGCTTTGAAAATCCAAAAACGACTTGGTTGCACGAGGGCCTTGGTGCAAACATTTTGATATTAGCCACTATATATATATATATATATATATATAGAGAGAGAGAGAGAGAGAGAGAGAGCTGGGCTATGGTGAATTGTGAAGTAAGAGGTCATTTTTACTTCACGCTCATATTTTTATTTTAAAAATTCAAACAACCGATCCGAACCGCTCAACATGTTCTCTATATTGAAATGTGCTTGGAGACTAAATTTTACATTTTTTTGAATTTGTTTACTATTTATTAAGCTACTTTGAAAATCGCTGATCTAGTGATGAAGAAATTTTTACTGTTTTTTACTGTTCACAGTGGATCAGTGATTTCAAAGTGGCTTAATAAATAGTAAAAAATTTCCAAAAAATGTAAAATTTAGTCTCCAAGCACATTTCAATATATAGAATATGTTGAGTGGTTCGGATCGGTTGTTTAGATTTTCAAAATGAAAATATGACGTGAAGTAAAACGTTATATATATATATAATCGTATTTAAAAATACTAGTATTATCAGATCAGCTTATAATTAAAGATAAGAAAATATACAAAAGATCTAGAAATACACAAATCGCAAACAGCCAAACAGGACTACAAGAGACAAGATCAAACTTGACCCGAAATACGCAACTACAAATATACCTAATAGTTATTTTTAGTGGATTATGTTACTATTTTAGTTGATTAATTATGTAGCTATGAATATTATGTTGATCAATATGATCAAACTTTAAGAAAAAAATTATATTTAGATCTAAAATAGTAAACATCTTATACAGGGGCAGATCTACTGTAGCACAGGGTAGGGCAACTGCCCTACCCTGAAAATCCAAAATTAATTTACAAAGATTGGATTTTGGGCATTTGCCCTACCCTGAAAATTGATATTGCCCTACCCTGCAGCCCAATTAAAATAACTGGCCCATTGTATATTAAATTTGATAAATTATATAATATACGGTCCAACTAAATTAAATTCGAAATCCGATTCAATAATTTCTTGCCCTACCCTGATCAAAATCCTGCATCCGCCCCTGATCTTATATAATATTCACCGTTAGGTGCTTAAATTAAATATCTTAAAGATACATAGAGTTGAGGAAGAATCACTTAATAAATTATATTTTAACAATATTAACAAGGAAATTTAAAAAATCAAATAAAATGAAAACTAAAAAATAAATTTATAAGTATGTTACATATAGCCTATAATTTACAATCAAATTTTATGTAATTTAAGTATTGTTTTTTGTTCTATCAAGGATCGCAAATTACGGAAATTTACTTCATCAAATTTCATCAATTTTAAAATATATTTGAATAGTGTATATATATATATATATATATATCATGTTGGATTTTAAATTTAAGCTTTATATTTGAACTCCGCATTTCTTTGAGTATACTGTAGCATGCAAAGGCGGATAAATTTCTACTTATGAAAATCACCATACTTTTGGAATTTATTTTTGGGCATTCAGAATTCCGGAATAAAAAAAAAATAAATAGGATGCTATTTTTAAAAGGCAAAATTATAAAAAGCAAGAAAAAGTCTGAAGTTCCTCTTAAAAATGACCATATATATTTTGGAATTATATTCTTGAACTTCAATACTTATATATAAAATACTATATTCTGATAAGGCTTCAACAATTAGCCTTCAGCCCCCTTATAAATTCACCTATTTCCCCTTCTCTGTTAAATTACTAAATCCAAACCTAAGTCCTCTGATTCAACCTAACTAAAAGTCATGGAAATGCCAGCTGAAGCATTTGAGACCTCTTCCAAGCCTAAGGTATGTTCAAATAGTTTATTTTGTAATATTTTTTGTTTGTGTACCGGCCGTTAAACAAAATCTGTTAATTTGATGCTTGATGTTGCTTGCATGAAATCTGTTGTAAGCATGTTATGTTACATGTATAACAAATTAATGCATCAGTGCATATCAACTCATGTTGGATGAATTGGCAAAAAAAGAAATTCAAAAGAATTTTATACAACAAAGGGCCCATTGTATTTGTATCCATTCAATAAACAAGAAAAGTATTTTACTTCAATTTTAAAACAACATTATCTTCTCCTTTGTAGAACTTTGAACAAGAAAGTGCATTGTAGAATTTTTTTAATATATAGTAACTAAAATTAATGGGAAGACAAATTGATGGAGTTTATAAAAAAAAAAAAGTTTGAATTAATGCAGAAATTTTACTCTTGTACTAGTTAATGATGAATATGATATTTTTACAATATTGGATAGATTACATAATCCTGATATTAATTAAAAGTTTAAAACAAATCGCTTGCACATAAAAGAGATTGAGAAGACCTCTGAATAAGAACTGTCTTATTATTATTATTTTTTTCATTATGTATGACTAACATGACTGTGGTGTACAGGAGCCGGAACAGTTGGATGAGTGGTCGGCGATCACATCATCTCGGAATGCGAAGTGGTATTACTCCGCATTTCATAATGTTACTGCAATGGTGGGAGCCGGTGTCCTCGGCTTGCCTTTCGCAATGTCTCAACTGGGCTGGTATTATTCTTTCCTTTCAATCTGGTGGGGGGGGGGGGGGGGGGGGGGGGGGGGGGTGGGGGGGGGGTGGGTTAAAAAGAAAAGGTCAATAAAATTAACTGCAACATTACAAGAATTCATTTTTATTAGGGAAGTAATGAATTGTTATTATCAAAAGATGATTTTTTTAAATGAGTGTGCGTTAAAAGAATTTAAAAAAGCAAATAAATATTAAGAAAAACAATAGATGTAAATTTAGGTTATACCTGCAAAAAAATAAAGCTTCCTTAATCTCCTAAACCGGTTGCCATTGTTACAGGGGGCCCGGAGTTGTGATTCTAATAATTTCATGGATTGTCACGCTCTTCACTCTGTGGCAAATGGTTGAGATGCATGAGTGTGCCGGGCCCGGCAAACGATTCGACAGATATCATGAGCTAGGTCAACATGCATTTGGCGAGAAGCTCGGTTTGTGGATTGTGGTCCCACAGCAGCTGATCGTGGAAATTAGCACAGACATTGTGTACATGGTCACCGGTGGCAAGTCACTGAAGAAATTTCACGACACAGTTTGCCCCAATTGCAAGAGCATCAAGGAAACTTACTTCATCATGATTTTCGGTTCTGTGCACTTTGTACTGTCGCAGATGCCGAACTTCAACTCCATGTCAGCCGTCTCATTAACCGCTGCTGTTATGTCCCTTACGTATGGAAATTACCTCTCATATTTTGATAATTTATTTATTTATTTATATCTTTCTTTCTTTTTTTGGATTTATAGATAGTTATTACTTAAGTAACAACTCAATTCTTCCTAAAACTAAAAGAATTATCCTTTTTTTTGCCTACAAATTGTTGATGATAGTTGGAATATTAGAATCAGATATACCAGGTAGGTTATAATCTTTGTTGAAAATTTCAGCTACTCTACTGTTGCATGGACAACCTCAATACACAAAGGCAGGCAATTTGATGTAGACTATAGTTACAAGTCAGATAGTACTGCCGGGACGGTACTTAGCTTCTTCAATGCACTGGGGACGGTAGCATTTGCATACGCAGGCCACAATGTCGTACTGGAGATCCAGGCCACTATCCCTTCCACTGAAGAGAAGCCTTCCAAGAAGCCCATGTGGCGTGGCGTCCTTGTAGCGTACTTTGTTGTGGCGATATGCTATTTCCCGGTGGCTCTCATTGGTTATTGGGCATTTGGGAATGCTGTTAATGACGACATTTTAATTTCACTGCAAAAACCTCGCTGGCTTATTGCTGCTGCTAACCTGTTTGTGGTACTTCATGTTATCGGAAGCTATCAGGTAATTAATTAGTAGATAATTAACATATTAGCTTCCATCATTACATATCATATTTGTTGAATGATATATAACATGTCATTTATTTATGTTTTTGATAAAGAAATTACTATGAATTGTTCTATATATCAGTCTGGTATTATTACTCATTGTATTTAACCAAGCAACAAGTTGATATTTGCAAAGTACTGATGTTGATTCAATGAATTTTGAATAGATATATGCAATGCCAGTGTTTGATATGATGGAAACTTATCTGGTAAAGAAGCACAAATTCACACCTGGATTACGTCTTCGTTTGATCTGGCGCTCCATTTATGTTGGTAATGTTGAGAACTTTAATTTTTTTTTCATTATTAGAGCTTATAATATGCTTGATACTTCCATTTTTTATGCAGTGCAAACTGGCATTTGCATTTCTGATTTCTTCAGTATTGTATTTATTTTGCATCTTTGTACAGCTCTTACAATGTTCATTGGCATGACCTTTCCCTTCTTTGGTGGATTGGTTGGGTTTTTTGGAGGATTTGTGTTTGCACCAACAACATACTTTGTAAGCATTCCTCACTTTTTATTGGAATTAATGACATGCTTTTGCTTCTAAAATAGCTGAAATTGGCATGTATTCAGAACCTACATGTACTGTTATATAGAAAAACCATAATCTTGATGAAAAGTATGATAATGTATTTTAATTACAGTTGCAAACCCTTTTATCTAAAAAATAGGATCTCAAACCTGCTCTTGCACTAGTGGAAAATCGCCTATCAGGAACGGTTAAAAATCTCCTATCAAGAACGGAGTGGAGGCGATACTGATAGTACACCACTAATCAGAATCAGTTAAGGGCCGATACAGATTCACAAATCAGGAACGGTCAATTATTAAAGAGCTAATACTAATCACAACAATCAGGAACGGTTCAATACTAATGAGCCGATACTAATAGAACAAATCAGGAACGGTTAATTGATAGAGCCGATACTAATATTATACAATCAGCATAATTGTGGAAGTTTGTTTCTTAAGAAAAAATTAAGAACAGTCCTATATATGTTATTACTTCATTATATGAATTTAATTAATGATGTCTTCACTTGTTTTATTCAGCTTCCTTGCATCATGTGGCTTTGTATCTACAAACCAAGAAGATTCAGCTTATCTTGGATTGTCAATTGGGTAAGTTAGCCAAATTGATTTTACTTTATTTCTTTTACACCAATACTTTAAAAAGAATTGATAATTTATTTATTTATCTTTGTTTTTAATCAGATTTGCATCATCCTCGGTGTTCTTATCATGGTGTTATCCCCAATTGGAGGATTTCGCCAGATCATAATGGATGCAAAAACCTACCAATTTTATAATTAATCTATGTTCATGAAGTGATTGGAGAAGACATTTCTAATAAGGGAAGAATAGTTTATACAAATTCTTGTAGTAGTTTTATATAATGCCACAGTAAACTACTTAAGTAATTCGTTGGTCCTTAATTTTACAATATTAACCTTGTTGTTTCACAGTATTTATCTTATAGTTTTATATTATCCATATTGTTGTTTTACATTATCCATCTTGTTATTTTACAATATCTATCTTATTGTAATTTTACAGGATCTATATGCAGATATAAAAAAATTAAAAATTTGAAAAATATCAATTTTACAATATTCTTTACATGGTTTCATTTTACATGATTCAAAGAGATAGTTTACATTGTTTGAAGTGTTTAAAGTGGTCGTGGTTTAGTTGCAAAGTCATTAGAGAACTTTTAGAAATGGTCCAAGTGGTTCCGGTCAAAGTTCTGCAAGTTGTCTAAGTGGTCCTGGTCAAAACTGTTAGCAACTAACTCGGGGCCACTTTAAAAAGTCGCTACTTGTGACCACTTTCGGTGAACATTTTACAGGATTCTGTATTGAGTTACATGATCCAGTATTGTAGATCCACGATTCGACTTCGTGACAGTTGGGCTTGGGTAAAAACCGGGTACAAAAAGTTGGATACAATTAGTGGAGTCCAAAAATCAAATAAAATGAAAAAAGGAAAAAAAAATATATTTATAAGTATGTTATATATAGTCTAACAATTAAATTTCATGTGATTTAAGTATTGTTTTTTTTCTATCAAGGACCGTTAAATTACAGAAATTCACTTCATGTATGGTGAAACATACATTAAATTTTATCAATTAAAAAAATATAATATGTGGATAGTATATATAGATCAAGTTCATGATGTTAGATTTTAAATTTAAACTTTATATTTGAAGTTTGCATTTCTTAAAGTACCATTTTTCCTTCAGCAGGCATGCAGAATATTAACACCCGAAAGATTTTCTAGAAGTATATTTTTAGCATGCAAAGGCGGACAAATTTCTACTTGTGAAAATCACCTTACTTTTGGAATTTATTTTTGGGGATTCAGAATTCCGTAATAAAAAAATTATAAATAGGATGCTATTTTGAAGAGCAAAATTATAAAAAGCAAGTTATGAAGTTCCTCTTAAAAATTACCCCATACTATATTGGAATTATATTTATCCAGTGTTTTTAAATGTGGTTTTGTTCATGTATAAGATCACTGTATACCGCATATAAGGTATGCAGCTGCATATGCGGATTTGAAAATCACTGTATACCGTAGCCAACTCCTCTGAAAATTCTGTACCATATTAAACCATTGTTTAGAATTTTTCAAAATAGCATTTTTCAGATTTTTTTTTTTTTACCATATTAAACCACTGTTTTGAAAATTCTAGAAAAATAGTAAAAAAAATTTCAAAAAATGTAATATTTCATTTCCAAACACTTATTAATATGGAGAACATGTTGAGCGCTTTAGATCGACCATTTCGACATTGAAAACGCAAAAATGACTTATAAGCATATGTTCTTATTTATGCTTATGTAAGTAGAGTAGCCAACCTCTATTTCTTTAGAATTTTTGAAAATTGTTGTTTTTGATAGTCTAGAATTTTTTGAAAAACAACGATTTTCAAAAATTCTAAAAAAATAGTAAACAATTTCCAAAAAATGTAAAATTTGGTCTCCAAGTACAATTTAATATGGACATCAACTTGAACGGTTCGGATCGACGTTTTGAAGTTTCAAATTGAAGATATAGACGTGAAGTAAAACACTCGTTTTACTTCGCAAAGTACCGTAGCCCAACTCTCTCTCTCTCTCTCTCTATATATATATATATATATATATATATAATCGCATTTAAAAATACAAGTATTATCAGATCAGCTTATAATTAAAGATAAGAAAATATACAAAAGAAATACACAAATCGCAAACAGCCAAACAGGACTACAAGAGACAAGATCAAACTTGACCCGATATAGGCAACTACAAATATACCTAATAGTTATTTTTAGTGGATTATGTTACTATTTTAGTTGATTATGTAGCTATGAATATTATGTTGATCAATATGATCAAACTTTAAGAAAAAAATTATATTTAGATCTAAAATAGTAAACATCTTATATAATATTCACCGTTAGGTGCTTAAATTAAATATCTTAAAGATACATAGAGTTGAGGAAGAATCACTTAATAAATTATATTTTAACAATATTAACAAGGAATTTTAAAAAATCAAATAAAATGAAAACTAAAAAATAAATTTATAAGTATGTTACATATAGCCTAATTTACAATCAAATTATATGTAATTTAAGTATTGTTTTTTGTTCTATCAAGGATCGCAAATTACGGAAATTTACTTCATCAAATTTCATCAATTTTTAAAATATAATATTTGAATAATATATATATATATATATATAGAGTAGAACTAGGGTGAGCTGTGCTCACCAAGCCTTTTGGTGAGCACACCTCCAAAAACCGCATTTACAAAGTTCAAATAGTCGATTCGAACCTTTCAACGTGTTCTTCATATTAAAATGTGCTTGGAGACCAAATTTTACATTTTTTGGAAATTTTTTACTATTTTTTCAGAATTTTTGAAAATCAGTGTTTTTTGAATTTTTTTTTTTATTTAATGAAAAGCTGTGATTTTCAAAAATTCTGAAAAAATAGTAAAAAAATTTCAAAAAATGTAAAATTTGGTCTCCAAGCACATTTTAATATGAAGAACACGTTGGAAGGTTCGAATCGACTATTTGAACTTTGTAAATGCGGTTTTTGGAGGTGTGCTCACCAAAAGGCTTGGTGAGCACAGCTCACCCTAGTTCTACTCATATATATATATATATATCATGTTGGATTTTAAATTTAAGCTTTATATTTGAACTCCGCATTTCTTTGAGTATATTGTAGCATGCAAAGGCGGATAAATTTCTACTTATGAAAATCACCATACTTTTGGAATTTATTTTTGGGCATTCAGAATTCCGGAATAAAAAAAAAATATAAATAGGATGCTATTTTTAAAAGGAAAAATTATAAAAAGCAAGAAAAAGTCTGAAGTTCCTCTTAAAAATGACCATATATATTTTGGAATTATATTCTTGAACTTCAATACTTACATATAAAACACTATATTCTGATAAGGCTTATATTAGTCGTTCAACAATTACCCTTATAAATTCACCTATTTCCCCTTCTCTGTTAAATTACTAAATCCAAACCTAAGTCCTCTGATTCAACCTAACTAAAAGTCATGGAAATGCCAGCTGAAGCATTTGAGACCTCTTCCAAGCCTAAGGTATGTTCAAATAGTTTATTTTGGAATATTTTTTGTTTGTGTACCGGCTGTTAAACAAATCTGTTTGATACTTGATGTTGCTTGCATGAAATCTGTTGTAAGCATGTTATGTTACATGTATAACAAATTAATGCATCAGTGCATATCAACTCATGTTGGATGCATTGGCAAAAAAGAAATTCAAAAGAATTTTATACAACAAAGGGCCCATTGTATTTGTATCCATTCAATAAACAAGAAAAGTATTTTACTTCAATTTTAAACAACATTATCTTCTCCTTTGTAGAACTTTGAACAAGAAAGTGCATTGTAGAATTTTTTTAATATATAGTAACTAAAAATTAATGGGAAGACAAATTGATGGAGTTTATTAAAAAAAAAAAGTTTGAATTAATGCAGAAATTTTACTCTTGTACTAGTTAATGATGAATATGATATTTATACAAGATTGGATAGATTACATAATCCTGACATTAATTAAAACAAATCGCTTGCACATAAAAGAGATTGAGAAGTCTGAATAAGAACTGTCTTATTTTTTTTTTCATTATGTATGACTAACATGACTGTGGTGTACAGGAGCCGGAACAGTTGGATGAGTGGTCGGCGATCACATCATCTCGGAATGCGAAGTGGTATTACTCGGCATTTCATAATGTTACTGCAATGGTGGGAGCCGGTGTCCTCGGCTTGCCTTTCGCAATGTCTCAACTGGGCTGGTATTATTCTTTCCTTTCAATCTGGTTCTTTTCTTTTTTTTTTTTTGGTGGGGGGGTGGTTAAAAAGAAAAGGTCAATAAAATTAACTGCAACATTACAAGAATTCATTTTTATTAGGGAAGTAATGAATTGTTATTATCAAAAGATAATTTTTTTAAATCAGTGTGCGTTAAAAGAATTTAAAAAAGCAAATAAATATGAAGAAAAACAATAGATGTAAATTTAGGTTATAACTGCAAAAAAAAAAAGCTTCCTTAATCTCTAAACCGGTTGCCATTGTTACAGGGGGCCCGGAGTTGTGATTCTAATAATTTCATGGATTGTCACGCTCTTCACTCTGTGGCAAATGGTTGAGATGCATGAGTGTGCCGGGCCCGGCAAACGATTCGACAGATATCATGAGCTAGGTCAACATGCATTTGGCGAGAAGCTCGGTTTGTGGATTGTGGTCCCACAGCAGCTGATCGTGGAAATTAGCACAGACATTGTGTACATGGTTACCGGTGGCAAGTCGCTGAAGAAATTTCACGACACAGTTTGCCCCAATTGTAAGAGCATCAAGGAAACTTACTTCATCATGATTTTCGGTTCTGTGCACTTTGTACTGTCGCAGATGCCGAACTTCAACTCCATGTCAGCCGTCTCATTAACCGCTGCTGTTATGTCCCTTACGTATGGAAATTACCACTCATATTTTGATAATTTATTTATTTATTTATATCTTTCTTTCTTTTTTTGGATTTATAGATAGTTATTACTTAAGTAACAACTCAATTCTTCCTAAAACTAAAAGAACTATTCTTTTTTTTTCCTACAAATTATTGATAATAGTTGGAATATTAGAATCAGATATACCAGGTAGGTTATAATCTTTGTTGAAAATTTCAGCTACTCTACTGTTGCATGGACAACCTCAATACACAAAGGCAGGCAATTTGATGTGGACTATAGTTACAAGTCAGATAGTACTGCCGGGACGGTACTTAGCTTCTTCAATGCACTGGGGACAGTAGCATTCGCATACGCAGGCCACAATGTTGTACTGGAGATCCAGGCCACTATCCCTTCCACTGAAGAGAAGCCTTCCAAGAAGCCCATGTGGCGTGGCGTCCTTGTAGCGTACTTTGTTGTGGCGATATGCTATTTCCCGGTGGCTCTCATTGGTTATTGGGCATTTGGGAATGCTGTTAATGACGACATTTTAATTTCACTGCAAAAACCTCGCTGGCTTATTGCTGCTGCTAACCTGTTTGTGGTACTTCATGTTATCGGAAGCTATCAGGTAATTAATTAGTAGATAATTAACATATTAGCTTCCATCATTACATATCATATTTGTTGAATGATATATAACATGTCATTTATTTATTTTTTTGATAAAGAAATTACTATGAATTGTTCTATATATCAGTCTGGTATTATTACTCATTGTATTTAACCAAGCAACAAGTTGATATTTGCAAAGTACTGATGTTGATTCAATGAATTTTGAATAGATATATGCAATGCCAGTGTTTGATATGATGGAAACTTATCTGGTAAAGAAGCACAAATTCACACCTGGATTACGTCTTCGTTTGATCTGGCGCTCCATTTATGTTGGTAATGTTGAGAACTTTTTTTCATTATTAGAGCTTATAATATGCTTGATACTTTCATTTTTTATGCAGTACAAACTGGCATTTGCATTTCTGATTTCTTCAGTATTGTATTTATTTTGCATCTTTGTACAGCTCTTACAATGTTCATTGGCATGACCTTTCCCTTCTTTGGTGGATTGGTTGGGTTTTTCGGAGGATTTGTGTTTGCACCAACAACATACTTTGTAAGCATTCCTCACTTTTGATTGGAATTAATGATATGCTTTTGCTTCTAAAATAGCTGAAATTGGCATGTATTACTGTTATATAGAAAAATCATAATCTTGATGAAAAGTATGATAATGTATTTTAATTACAGTTGCAAACCCTTTTATCTAAAAAACAGGATCTCAAACCTGCTCTTGCACTAGTGGAAAATCGTCTATTAGGAACGGTTAAAAATCGCCTATCAGGAACGGAATGGAGGCGATACTGACACAGACGATACTGATAGTACACCACTAATTAATAAGGATCAGTTAAGGGCCGATACAGATTTACAAATCAGGAACTGTCAATTATTAAAGAGCCGATACTAATCACAACAATCAGGAACGGTTCAATACTAATGAGCCGATACTAATAGGACAATCAGGACAGTTAAATGATAGAGCCAATACTAATATTATACAATCAGCATAATTGTGGAAGTTTGTTTCTTAAGAAAAAATTAAGAACAGTCCTATATATGTTATTACTTCATTATATGAATTTAATTAACGATGTAATCACTTGTTTTATTCAGCTTCCTTGCATCATGTGGCTTTGTATCTACAAACCAAGAAGATTCAGCTTATCTTGGATTGTCAATTGGGTAAGTTAGCCAAATTGATTTTACTTTATTTCTTTTACAACAATACTTTAAAAAGAATTGATAATTTATTTATTTTCCTTTTGTTTTTAATCAGATTTGCATCATCCTCGGTGTTCTTATCATGGTGTTATCCCCAATTGGAGGATTTCGCCAGATCATAATGGATGCAAAAACCTACCAATTTTATAATTAATCTATGTTCATGAAGTGATTGGAGAAGACATTTCTAATAAGGGAAGAATAGTTTATACAAATTCTTGTAGTAGTTTTATATAATGCCACAGTAAACTACTTAAGTAATTCGTTGGTCCTTAATGTTTCATTTATATTAATTTGATTTTGAAAGTTTCATGCATAATTGTGTTATTATTGAAGCCTTCAATTGTATATGGTTTTGTGATGATTTATGTTGATGTTTTCTTTTCTAAAAAAAATTGGTTCTTTCATGCGGATCTCAATCGGACAGTCCAGATCTATTAACGCACGGTAAGTTAACACAGAGGATCATACAACTTAACTCTAATTTTAAGATAAATCTAAACCGTCCGATTTAAATCTGTACTTGCTCCTTGCACTGGGTAAAGATTTCAATATAATAGTTTTAGCTTCATGCAGCGCACGGACTATGAAATCAAAATAACATTACATAGGAAACATCTGTACTCCCTTGCACCTCTTCCCTCCGCCATTAGAAAATAATAATATATATTTCATTAAAGTCAAATAAATTTTGGACATAAATATTTTTTTTAAAACTCTAAGAATCTATATAATAAAAAATAATAATAAAAACAAGATTAATTAACCGTATGAATAAATACAAACTCTCTTAAATAAGAACAAAAAGCATGAAAAATATTATATAAGCTCTTTCATCATAATAATTAAGGAAAGAGAATAGAATCATCCATAAGATGATGAAGATGCTAATAATGTAATATTGATGAGAAATATTAAACTAATAACTTTTATGAAACATAAATTATTAGACGTGGTCCAATAGTTCTAAAGAAATCTGGATAATATGACAGGCCAATTGAAATGGAAATGGTGGACCCATCAAATGTTGATCGATCAAAGATAGGGGTGTTAATGGTACTATTTTAGTCCGTTTATTCGACCCGTATCGTATTCGATAAGGTGGGTATGGATAAGAATTTTTTTTCATTAACCAAATGGGTAAGGGTATGGGTAATGACTATTTCGTACCTGTTACCCTATAGGGTAATTATAAAATCTAAATATATATTCAATTCAATTTCCAGCTCACCTAAATATATATTCGTGTTTTTGAATTTTCTTGCTTTATAAAAAACAATTTAGTTGGAATTAATTGCACATTTATTTTTATTTTTTTTATTAGAAAAGCAATTATATATGTGTGAAATGAATGAGTTTTTGATGTTTAATTTGTAAAATATAATAAAACTAATTATTATATTAGTATTATCCATTATTCACCCGCTACCGTTTCGTTACCCGATAATATTAACGGGTAAGGGTAGGGTAGGGTAAGGTCAGTATTTAATAGGTATGGGTAGGGTATGAGTAAAGTTAATTTTAATGAGTATAGGTATGAAAATGTCTCTCACCCGACCCGTACCGTACCCATTGACACCCCTAATCAAAGAAGAGTATATAATATTGATATATCAGCTCCCTGCCAACTACCCAATTTCTTTGTCACAAATTAATTTTATTAATAACAGATTAAAACTAAATAAAGTTAGAAATAAATAACTTAGAGAATCTATTTAATTATCATGATCTTACTGGAAGAAACTTCTAGTACGATAAATCACCTCTCACTTTTAAACATAGTAACAATATACGCGATAAATTCATGAATATTTTGCGTTTTAATTGTTTTTTTTGACGTTTCTAAATTGAACTCCGAATAAAACGCAAAAAAGCATATAATACGTTTTATTCGCGTATCACGAATTATTCGCGAGAAAAACGCAAAAAAAATTATCTAAAAAAAAAAGAAAATTGAGCTTTTTTGGGTTTTTTTTGTTTCCTTGTTGTACTGAATCATTTCCGAATTATACCGAATTATGAATTTTTGACCCCGCCGAACCGAACCCGAACTATTCATTTGTTGACTCAAAAACTCAAAATCATTGTGACTCGCCACACCATTTGAGCTCTTTCTATCCACAGAGATTCAAACCATTGAGCCGTGCTGTTTCTCTCTCTTTTTTTTTTTTTGCTTCAAGTTTCTCTCTCCTTTAGTTCGAAAGGAAGGTATAATGCCAGCCACAAGCCACCTCACACTCTCAAACTCAGACAACCTTCCCAGTTCCGACACATTCCTTCTTTCTCTCGTTGCTTCTTCTCTTTTCCATTTACTCGAACTGGAAATTCTCTCCTTTTCAATTCCACCCTGAATCAACGATATAAAACGAAGCTGCCGTAGCGGAGCATATTTTGCTTTTATATCCAAAAAGTACTTCTTTCTGGTAAAGACCCCTCCTTTTCCACTTTTAGCTAAAAGCTCCTTTCCCTTGTTTAATACCTTTTTAGCCCCCAAATCAAGCCAGAAGATCGATCTTTCTCTTTCCTTGCTTATTTGAATTAGTAAGCGCAGCATAGCCTATTAGGTAATCCTTCCTCTTTGCTTTTACCTTGAGTTACCCTAAGACCTTGCCTTTCTTCTAGCTCTGGGTTACCAATGTTTTGCATAGAAAGTTAAGTTAACAGCTGAAGTAGGGCCAAGTAGCTACATTTTGCACATACACCCCTCACATAATCCATTTTCATGGTACCTTCTTTTCTCAGCTATTTAATCGTTTCTGTAATCCAAGCTGAATCAACCAAGTAAAATTCTCCCTCGTTTTAGTTTCTTTCTCTACACCATGAGCAACACCACCTCACCCTGCCCTCCTAATTCTTTCTCTTACAACACCTCCCTCTGTGCATGCAATCCAGGGTTCTATTCCCCCAATCAGAATACCACTAATTGTACTCAATTCGGACCCAGCAGCTGGTCGGTGGGGCCGGGGGTGAGTCCGGGCCCACAAGTATTTTTTCTAACCACGTTCTTCTCGATTGATAGTAGTATACGGCGACTTACACAGTCTCAGGCTGTCTTACTGGAGACCACATTGGTTGTGTTAATTGCGTGGTTAATTTTTTGTTTTGTTCTGAGAATAAAGAAGATTGATGAAAGTGGGAAAAGCAAGGTGTTTAAGGTCAGGTGGGGGATTAGCCAGTTCGATTTCTTGTTTGATACCAGGCATTGGACGGTAAGATGTGAAATTCTAATTTTTGGTACCTATAATTTGGTTCCATACATTCCCTTTAGTTACTTTTTATGGGTTTTTTTTATTGCTTAAATTGAACTTAATGAGACTACTGAGAGGTCAGCTGAGATAAAAGTACTAAGCATTTAAGTAAACCGTTCTGGTTGAAAATTTGGAATTTACCTGATTGGTTAGATGATATCAGACTTCTGGGTTAAAATATTAGTTCTTTTGCTTAGTATGGATGCTTCTTATTGCTTTATATATTAGAAACAGAGATAATTTACCAAACAAATTTAAGGTTTTGCGACTATTAATTAGTTGTTTCACGAATATTAATTAGATGAAAAATATCACATTAGTTTTCGTTTAGACATTGGTTCCTGATGATTTTTTAAATTAATTTTCCAAAGATTGGGTCTACATTAGAGTTGTGAACTGTATTCTCCCAGCGTCCCAGTATGGTAATCCCTGGGCAACTAAAAAATTAACTTTCGCCTTGCATACTTGCAGTCAGCCTTTTGACTTTTCGTTTTAAGTTGTAATTTGCTTATTTACCTCTCTGCTTATTTATTTATTATTCCAATTTGAGATAGTATAGGATGAGCAGAAGGCAGTTGTGAGAAGAAAAACGGAACTAGGGGGAACTTTTTCTGTTGCCAGCTGGATTCTTTTTATTGGTTTATTAACTGCGTAAGTGTTTAATTATGTTTTAAACAACTTATATCTTTACCTAATGCCCTTTCTATTGCTTATGATCCTTTCAAAAACCGTCTTGCATTATGCAAGAGTATTTTTTGTTTTGTTTTTATTTTGTCTACTGGTTTTGTGGTTTAAAACCCCCTTATGTCTTTTCCTGAAGAAAACACCATTGTGTAATATGAACCCGCTCAGAACAAGTCAACTGTCAATGCCAGGCAAACTGTATGAATTGGCTAGTTTAGGTACCCTCCCTCGAAACAAAATCGACGCTCTCTCATCTTATATTGCAGTGGCGGAGCCAAGTATAGTCAATACCTCCCCCTGGCCAAAAAAATTTCAAAAATATGCCTTGTGTTTATATGATTGCTTCAAGAAAAATTGGAATAAATGCTTATAGTTGAAATTATTTGTAAAATTATGCCTCATCCTAGACTTTTGCCTCCCTCTATGCCATTTCCTGGCTCTGACCCTGGTATGATGTTAAAGATATTACTGACAAGCGGTCCTAGTTGGCTTTTTTTTTTTTTCTATAATATATTAATGTGTTTTAGAGTTTTGGAATTTTACAAAACTAGGTTCAAATGTATGACAGGTTGCTGTACCAGGTGTTCACTAAGCGCACTATAGAGGTACACCGAGTGAAACCGGCCAACACCCCAGACCTCCTTTCATTCATCAGTGACCTTGAATTCAACATCACCACTATCTCAAGTATGTCCTGTGCCAACCTTGTTATGCCCGCTTCGCTGATTACTGGTACGCCTGGATTTATTGATTTTCGTACCGTCCCCTTGTCGACCTTCATCAAGTACACCTGCCACAACACCTCCACTGGCCCCACAGTCTCTCTGAGATGCAACAGCTGTAAAATTCCAAGGAGGAATCATTTTATCTCCTGGCAGTTTGTGGATTTACCGAATCAACCGGCGACTGCTGTTGGCTTTGAGTTCAACCTTACTTCCCGGGACCATTATGAAAAAAAACATGTGAGTTATGTGAGTGGTACAGTGAACTCAGATGGGGTAATGGATACCAGCACGAAAGGTATGAAGACATTTAGAGGAGCTGAGACGAACGTCTTGAAGATACAGCTGTTTCCTGAAGAGTATCTCAATTCGAAGGGTTTGAAACTATTACGGCCGTTGTTTAATGATTTTGTACCAGGATCCTACTTTACAGATGTAGGTGGTCTGAAAGCATCGCTTCAAAATAGCAGGGATGGATTGGTAAATACAACATTGTTTATCAGCTACCAGTCAGATTATATAGTGCAGATCAACAAAGAAAGCGTGCTGGGACCTGGTAAGATTTTTATTTTTTTACATTCATGTTCTGACAGTACATAAAATGATGATAGCTTGTTGAGAGGTTCTAACTGGAGCCCGATTCCTAAAGGACAACTCAACTAAATACATAAAAGAACATAATCATGAAATGGAAGAATGAATTGGTATCAAACCAAGACAGCCCCTACCATCTTAATTGAGGCTGAGTTGAGGCTTCCTGGTAACTGAGGCTTAATTTGGGCTGATTTAGTCAAATATGAAGGCCGATTCTGTTAGGTGTCATTTATTGTTTTTACCACCTGAATATTAAGTTCTAACATAAAGTCGTGTGGACATGCAGTGAGTATACTGGCCAATATTGGAGGCCTATATGCAATTTGCATGGCTATCTTTTTGTACTTGCTAACTCAAGTAAGTTCCTTTCCTATAATAATTACTTAATTTCTGTATTTGGATTTTTTTCTTGCAAATTACACCAAGCAACCAATGTTAGCAGTATACAGTAAAACCCAATTCTTTACTACTCATAGGTGCAAATAACCTGTGCCTGTTCTGGCATATTCCCTAATTAACCGTTCAACCATTGGCATTTTTTCTTTTTGGTTGGTAGCCCGTAGGAACCATTGGCTTTTATAATAAACAAAAGTGAGCCCCATGATTTCCAAATTTTGTCCCTCACCCTATGAGCTCCTATTTACTTGATAATTTGAGCTAGTGCATATGCAGCTGAAATGTAGCAAAACAAATTCCACTACAAAAAGTAATCTCCAAAAAACTTTCAACATATTTTTCAGTTCCAAATCATAAATAACCATGTCAAAGTGCACAACTGTTACTCCTCACCACCTATTAGCTGTTATGGTTTAGAGTGGTGGAGTCTCTAATGATTTTAGAGTGGGCAAATTAAAATTAAAATGATTTTGTCAGTTTTGTTGTATTTTGTTCATATAAAAATCTATAATTTTCATAATGGCGGGGCATAATTTTTCATTAAATTCTTACTACAACCATCTTTTTCTTCTATTTTTTAAATGATTATAGTGAAAACCAAAATTGTTTCCTTCTTTTCTCAATCCAGGGTAGGCATAGGGTGCCTACCCTGGAACCACTGAACACTCTTCCCACGTAATACTTGTTGCAAACCTAAAATTATGTGTATTTTGTACCAGTGTGAGACCAGAATACCGAAATTGCGCAATGAGGATATTGTGATGCGAACTATTCTATGTCAGAGACGTGCTCAAAAAAATTGGGACAAGGTTTGTACTCTCTGAAATTTGCATATATGCCCCTAAGTTATTTTTTCTTGGTGCAAATGCCCCTCTAGTGTCAGAATATTGCCCATGTTAGAACAATGCTTCCCTGAAATTAGGGCTGACTTTTTTAAGCTGGTATGTTACTGGTAGACGGAATCTAGTGTAACTGGTCTCATTAACTTCGTATTTCATTTTTGTTTGCATTTCCGCTGTTTGATTTGACAACCAAGCTTTTTTGACGCTAAATTGGTGCAATTCCATGTTGAAATGGTGTGCAAGTCCCCACCTTCATTGATTTTTGAGAGAAAACTGGAGCCAATTAGAGGTGCAATTAATTTGAGGGCTAATATTTGGAACTAGTTGACAGCTTTGGGGGAAATTGTCTGTGGTAATTACCTTGTACTGAATCTCCTACATCGATTGTTTTCTTAAATTATTATTATTTTTTGAAGGTGAGAAAGTTTGTGATGTACACGTGGGGCCCGTGTAACCTGGACCCGACTGACAAGAGTGGAAAATTACCAAAGAAATCAGTGATAGAATCTATTCACGGATTTGGTGCTCTTCGCAGAAAGGGACCAAGCAGTAGAAGAAACCCTGAAAATGATGACAAAAGCAGTAAACCTCCTAATGAAACGGTAAATTATTATTTTTACTGTAGGGCCATGTCATGCTTTGATCTGTAAAAGCACAAATTTGGTTACCTTTTACTTGTTTTATTTTTTGTTAAATGCTGCCACAGACTGTAAATTCTTGGGGAACTACGAGCAAATTATTTTGATGTTTCATGCTAAAGAAAATTAGTTTGGTGTTTGGGCTCAGTTGAGACCAGACATTTGTGAGAAATAGGTTGATCTATACCTGAACCGAGCATCATATATGTTGTCAACATGAAGATAGGATTGCTTGATTCATAACACACTATATGTATTTTCCTTTTTATCTATTATCTATGAAAACTTTTTGGCAACCCATTGATAGAATTATATTATATGTTCCTATAAAATACACAACGTATAAAAAGTGAGTTTTGGGCATTGTTCAGAATAGTGGAGAAATAAAGAGCATGTAGGATATTTCATTATGTTGCAAAGTTCTATCATGGGGGTTCATCAATCAGGGTTTAAAGTACCTGACGGAAATATCACATGATTAATTCCCGTGATGGGACTCTGCATAGATATTATTAAGTGCTGTATATTGGACATATATCATTTTAATGGGCATAGAGATAAGATTTCTCATTAACATGGAAACAAGCAGAATTTCACTGTGTTTGAGTTCTAATAGGAGTTTTTTTTTCTTACCTTGCATTTTCCAGGATAATGGAGATATTGAAATTTCCATAATTTCATAGACCGTGTTTTCCGAGATATCTTTTTTTGGTGCTCATCTTTAAAGGTAGGTAAGAGTTGTGTTTTCTTGCTATGCTTTTAATGATTATAGAGATTAGTAACAAATATAATGGTCATAGTTCCAAGAGGAATTTACTACTTTTGACTTGGAATATACTAAATAAATTAATATTTTTTTTTTCTATGTTCAGGTTTATTGAGATGAAAGTTCCAACTCGTTAGAAGGTTACACTTCTATTTTTTTGTTTTTGTTGTTTGTTAGATTTTGTAGATTTGTTTATATTCCTTGTAAAAATGTAGCCAAGCTTGTATGAAATAGGCTACAAGGTGTGCAAAAAATAGATTAGGTTTATTATTTGGTTAGATGGGAATGGTGTGGCATTTGTAGTTAGTCAACCAAGCAGAGTTCATATTGGCTCTTGGTGGTTTAATTATTTTTTGTTCTGTTTTCAATTTGGTTACATTAAGGGTGAGAAATATGGGTTCTTGGTGCTTTGTCTATGAGTGTATTCCCGGTTTGGTTTGTAGACAATATTTCTAAAAATTGATTGATCCCAAAATACTGCTTAACTTAATAAGCATATATATTTTGGGACATTTGGGACATTCGTCGGCATGTTTAAACAAATACACCTATTAAATAATAAATATTATGCAAGTTGAGTGATTCATCATATTGTACTGATTAGGATCACCAATACAAATTGTGTGCTATTCTAAACCGTCTGATAAATAGTAAATTATGTTAAAGCATATTTAAAGAAAACCAGAGCATTTCCATTCCACATACATTTAGCAATTAATTTGGACTATATCACTGAGTTTAGCAATTAAAGGGATTAATAATTTCTAAATCACTCCATCCTAGAAATTTAATTAGAGTTGTTTTTAAAGCAAACTTGTTAATTTAAAAACGGTGGTACGTCCCAGCAATTATATTAGCAATTAATATATCAGATTAGCAATTTAAAAGAAATCACCGTTGTAGATGCTTTAAAGAGTTGTTTTTAAAGCAAACTTGTTAATTTAAAAATTGTAGTACATCCTAGCAATTATATTAACAATTAACACATTAAATTAGCAATTTAAAAGAAATCACCGTTGTAGATGGCTCTAATAGCGACTAAATAAACTGAAAAAAAAAAATTATGTTCCTAATATTGTTGTATCACCGTCGTCAAGAAAAATTCAAAATTTGAGGTTGTAACTTATTAGCGCACAAAATTATTGAAGCAATATGCAATAACCTAGTTTGAGAAAATATTTGATCTCAAAAATGTGGGGGAACCAGTTGGATTATATGGTGATGAAATCATATATGATAACTCAAAATTTAAATCATAAATGTTTAAATAAAACCATAAGATGTGATTTATGTTATTTTCTCTATTTGCTTATAAAAAATTATTACGTTTTGATTTTATTTTTATGTAAATCAATAAGTTGAAAAATCAACGTCTAAAAATTATTCACATTAGTACGTTTTTACAAGCTCTTAATGATAACCAAAACAAAGTTGAAATATCATATTTTTTTTTACATGTGCATAGATAAAATGATGTAGATTATATCCAATTGTTTTATTTTGACTTTTAAATTTTAAATTTTGAATTATTAAAGTTTTTAAAAATGAAGGTACGATGAAGACACAAAAATAGAGGCATTTGAACCCGTCTCATTACATATAGCACACCGTGACAATAGACCAGGAATTTGTATGGTTTAATGAAACAATAACTGATACAACGGATTTCTTAAATTAGCGCAGCAGCAATTTCACTGTTGCATCCTTGGGTCTGACAAGTCAGATTTTAAAGCAACTTGGACACATATTTAGCTTTAATTTTTAATATATAAAAAATAAGCACACTTAAGTTAACACATAGCAAAACTGGTAGCACTATCCTACCCAGTACAAGGCAGTGACAAATCAGTTTATCAGGTTTAAGAAGTCTAATGTACAAAAAAGCCAGTGAAAGTTAATCAAAGGCTTATTAAGTCAAGCACTGCAACGTAAAAGGCATTGAATTCAACAAGAATGCCCAATTTCAATATCTTACTAGTTAAGATAGCATCTTTCCAGTTTCTTTTGGATATTAAGAATTTTAAGAATGGAATCCTGTTTCGTAAGTGGAAAAAAGAAAAAATCGATTTGATCGTGATTGCTTATCTGAGATTCTCTAGTTAAACGATGACTAGAATAAGCCCATACATTTTGATTTATTGTAACCAATGGCATAAAGTGCTGGTACAAAGGCAGGACTTATAAACCATAATTTCACCAACACTACATTTTTAACCAAAATTTCGAGAAGTAACATCCAATTGGTATTGGTCTGTTAAAGTTTGGTGCATGCATGTACCTGGTAATGTTTAGCAATCTGACTGGTACAGTAGTCGCCTAGTCGGATCACTTGAAAACTTAAACTTCACTTGTACCTATGGATCATAATATATGTTCAAATTATGAATGACCTTTTGGGGATGTAATATAAGGCACAACAGAGTAACTAGTAACAAGATATCAGTTTGACCCCTCAAGTTGAATTTGCATGTAAGGCACTTCAAATAGCATAATTGAAATATTTCTCATGTAACACTACAACAAAAGTGAAAGATAAAATTGCAACTGCTGCTTAAAGTTAAAATTGATAACTCAGCTAGGTAGCAATCAAGCCTCCTCTATGACAATACATGTCTCTCAATAGAATCTAGCTTTGACTATTCTTGAATTGAAAAACAATCTATCCAACAAATATTATTGCATCCTAACAATATCCTCTCAGAAGTTCTGAAGTATTCAAAAACTGTTGTTTATCCAAACTGACAAAATATCCATCCAAACAAAAACAGGAAACTAACTAAAAGTCGAACTGGAGACCACAATTAAGTCTTGCGTCTGAGCTTCTTGCGTAGCTTCTTCAGCTTGTGCTTGTTCATCTTTCTCTTTCTCTTCTTCTTCACGCTGTCTGCTCTTATCACAATTTCTTCATCCCTTTCAATCTCCAATCCAACAGCCTCAGATAAAGGAATCAGATCGACATTGGAGAAACGAGCAAAGGAAAGACCAAAGTTTGGTTCCCTTTCAAATTTCAATTGGAGAGCAGGATTCGGGGTCGTAAGAGAGGTCGATTGAGCCCCGATCAACCGATCTTTGCTTGCTCCAAACAGAGATACCGGATCGAGATGAGAGAAGTGTGGAAAAGTAGGGTATACGGTGAAACAATGACTGGACAAAGCAAAAATGGATTCCTTTACGAGATTTGTCGGAAGAGAAGGGTTAGAGCTAGGGTTTGGATCGTGCGAGGGCAATGACGGGGAATGGAGATTGTCGAGATATGAGAGAGCATGGAGAGGTTGGAGAGATGAGGTAGCCGCCATGCATCGCCTTTCGAGTAGCCTAGGTAGGAGAAACGACGCCATCTGGGGTAAGACCGTAAGAGTGCGTATCGCGGAGCTGGACAGGAGGAGGCTTTTTCAAATCGGGCGAGGGAGAGTATCGATCCTCTCTGCTAGGAATTCGTATCAGCTAAGGTAACAGAATATTTATGTTTGGATCTGGACCGTTAAATCAGAATCCGCACGAATATTAATGCTTCTCCGTGCGTTCTACCTCTGACTGAATTGGCCCGGATTTCGATCGAACGGCTGTGATCCAAACAGAAATATTCTGTTACCTCAGAGCTGCTAACTGCTTTGTTCCAATCATCTATCGACTATCGATATTAAAACAAGGAAAATTGCTGTCATACATTAAAATATTTTAAATTAACTATTTTAATAAATTAACTACTGATTAAATATTTTATTTTTTATTATTTTAATTGAAATATTTTGTATTTTTCCTTATATTTATTAAATCTTAAAATTTTATTTTCTATTAATCATTTAATCTATTTAATAGTTTTGCTTTATTTTTAAATAGACACAAGCATTATGTTTATTTCTACATAATTAATGGTCAGGTCTTGTAACTGATTGATTTCTAATGACAAATGGATTATTGTGACATATACACAATGAAATTTAGACATATACTTGCGTGTTCATCACAAGTAAGAAAATTAATCATTTGCTCTCCAAACTGACTATTAAAAGACTAAATATTTTTTTTAAACATGTTACATATTTTATATTTCATAATAAAAAAATAAATGGGTACTTATTACTAAAATGAATTTAACAGAATAGTCAATAAATCGTATAAATTTTGAGTTTTTGAAATTTAATTAGAGTAAAATATGATATTATGAATTTAAGAGGGCTAAGTACGTAATTTCGACGTTTTTTAGGAGTATACATGAAGTTCATTATCTGGGAACAAATATAATTAAGTCAAAATTAGGGGACTAAATCGAATAGATATGCAGTTGTTGAGCGACCTTCCGTGAAATTTACCCCCCTCTTGCCTCTTTCTTTTGATAGAGAAGAGAAAGAAAACCCTCTACTCTCTCTCTCTCTCTATCCGCCCCCTCTTCGACTGGTCATCTACCTGCGCGTTGCCATGAACCAATTCGCCATGGTACGCCCTTCTTTCTCTCTCTCCTTATTGAATTAGAAATTTTCAGATTGTGGTGCATCTTGAAATTACTGCTGCTCTACGGTAATTTATAACCAGATCAGTGAGAATTTTATGATGCTTCTTGCATATTTGTTTTGCTTGGTTATATTTTTAGAATAACGATTAAAAACTGATTTGTGTGTAAAAGTGCAAAATTCATTACTCAAAATAGGGGGCATAAGTGTCCTTTTAGTCGTTGTATATATAGTTACAGCTTCTCTTTTGGATGTGATTTCAGCATTGATTTTTATCAAGTTTTTTATGCAAAAAAAAAAAAAAATGGGATACACAAGTAAAAATCATAGCCCCTTTTTACAAAAGAAAAAGTTTATAGCCCTTTAATTAAAAAATAAATTTTCATTATTTTGAAAGATTTAGTTATTGGTTTATTGTAGGTGGAGGAGTTGGCTTCTCTTGTGAAAGATAATTTGTATAGCAAGCATCTAATTCTTTCCACAGAGGAAGCTTTAGTTGCTTTTCTACAACAGGATACAAGGTATACAAATCGGTGAAATTAAATATGTGGAGGAGATCTATTAATGGTCTAAAATTGATTATGCATTTCAGTACCATTTTGTTTGATCCTGGCATGAGCATGTGTACTCACTGAAATCTTAGTTGTTACAAGTTGGCACAGTTGTTTCCAATTTAATGTTCTTGCTTTTCTTTACTTTGCTTTGTGCTCTTTTTATGTTTAATTGGTTGATTGATGTAACTGAGAGCTGATCGGCTTTTGCATTTGTCGCCAAAATTCAACCAGAACTATACTGTTCCAGTTCAGTTTGGTGTGCCAACAATAATTGTTAAGGTATGTGGTAACCCATAGCCACGTGAAAAGAAACCCTAATGTGATCTGTTAGCTTAAAAAGGTCTATTTTGTTTTCCTGTATATCAATTATCCAAATATTTATTATAATGTTTGTCCTTTTTTATTTCTCCTTATATTTTTTAATTAACATGGTTAAATAAAATGCAGTACTGATGGTAGTTTAGAGCTTCAGCCAGTGGGGTCCTACCATCGCCTACTGCTACACCGGCTTGCTGAAATTTATGGGTATCCTTCCTCTCTTTTTAAAATTTTTGTTTTGTATGTCTGTACTCGAGGTAATTGTTCTTTTTCTTTGGGTGGGGGGTTCTGGTAAAAATCTTATGACGAGATTGTTTCAATTGTTGGAAAGGAATTTAGGTACTATTAAGGAATGAAAAAGGGTTCTCTATTGATGATGTCAATCAAAGGGAGTTATTTATTTATTCCCCTCTGTAGATTTTTCTTCAAGTAGGAAAAAAAACATTGAAATCAAGGGGGGTGGGACCCTGAACAAGGTTTTTTCTAATCCAATCAGAATCTGAGATAGTTTCTTACAAGAAGACACTGCTTTTTTTTTTGTTATATAAATGAAGAATATACAAGGTAGTTCATATCTTGGATCTGCTTAAGGATAAGGGGATGGAATAAGAACTTCCTACAAAACAGGGTTTTTTGCAAATTATTTTATTTTTTTCTGAGCATGTCCCAATAATTGGGCCATTATGTCAAAACAAGTTGGCATCCATGTTTTAAAACAGTGTTGTGATTTTCCTTTGTAAAATTGTAGTTTTGTGCATGAATCTGTTGGGGAAGGAGAAGATCGTCATTTAATGCTTGAGAGATGTCCTGAAACAGCCATGTATGTTGTATTACACTCTTAAATATAATTTTATTGTACCAGTTCCGGTATGGTACACGTTGGAGGTTAAACTTCTGTATGGAACCCCACCAGGGCGGAGCTACACAGTGGCGAGGGAGGCACGCAACCCAAATAATTAAAAGTTGACAACATGAATCACCAAATTATTGAACTAGCTTATTCTAGTGTGGATCTGTACAAACCAGTAAGTGCCTGTACTGGAGCTTAAGTGGTATAGATTTTTAAATTGGATGGGATCCCATGACAACAACTTATCTTGACAATCTTGACAATTCTTTCTCAAATCATGTCAAAAAAAAAAAAAAAAACAATTATAGACATGTTGTGTTCTTTATAGATTGTGGTTGTGTGTCAATTTCATGCAATTTAAATATCATTTGATGTTCCAGCAAATACCGTGAAATATGGATTGTTGCAAATATCATGTCATTTGATGAATGGTGAAACTTTCTTACAATTTTGTCATTTTTCATATGTATGATATGTATAAAATATAGATTATATTTTACTAGTCGGATTTCAAAATAATAAGCTATTTTTTAGTGTTGTCAAAATTGTCAAACTAATTTGTTGTCAGTGGATCCCCACCCTTTTAAATTTGGACCATATTGATCTTTGTTCGATTGTCTAGTTTTAATAGCTTGAAGTATATCATAGTGAAATGGTGAAATTATTATGCTATTTACAATGTTCCTTTCTGTTATTGAAATCCAAAATAATTGTGTGTTAATAATATTTGTAATTGCCCCTATTTGTCAGAATTTTTTTGTGATAATTATTATATTTATGTGTTTATCTGCTTTCTTGTTTGTTCTTTTCAGTCCATCGGTGCTTGTAAGTGACATATTGTGGGATCATGCTGAGAGCTACACTTCCACCTCATCCCAGCATATATTAAAGAGAGAAAATCCAGATACCTTAGGTATGTCATTAGTTTTTTTGTTTGTAATGAATTAGGTTTTTATTTTTTTCTGATCTATGTATGTATATTGATAACGCTTCAAATCTACTCTCAGCCTCTAAACTGAAGCATTCAATGTCGCTCATTCCAGCACCAACGCCGCCACCTCTGGAGGAAAGGCAGGCTGCATACCTGGCTGCCCGAAACCGCATCTTTGGCCCAAGCAATACCGAGGAAGGGCGCTGCACTAGCCCGAAATTGAGAAAAGATCCTGCAGTGGCTCGTCGCATGATTGCACATGCACTTGGACGTAAACTGGAACCCACATCAGATCCTGATATATGTGGCAGTGAGCCAAACAGTGGAAGAAGAAATGATAGCACACGAAATAATGGAGAAAAAAGAGGCAACAACCCAAGGGCTTTAAGTGCTGAAAGTTTGAAGAAGGAACAACTTGGGGCAGCTAAGAGAATGTTTGCAAATGCATTGGGCCGAACTTCATTTACAGAAAAATGAATGGCAGAGTGAAGAAATTATATTGACGGGTGGGGCCAATCGAAAGGGTGAGCCAGTGTTGAAATGGTACTGAGTACTTGGTTTATGTTCTTTGAAGGATTACTATGTGTTCCATGTGCATGTGCTGGGAGTTCCACTGGCTAGAGGATCCAGTTGTCAGTGAGACAGTATTGTCCCATTTCTTTGAAACGGTATTCGTTCAAATTGTAGATTTGTTGCTGTTCCGAAAAGCCACTTCAGTGCTGGGAATGCATCTCTGGTGTGTTATTATTGTTATCTATTTTGAATTTAACTGAAGCAAAGAGAATTAGCACTTGTATGATTCCTTACATGATTCCATGTAGTCAGTATTTAAGCTCTACTGTTCACAAGCTCTCAATTTAGTTTTCAACGAGGCAAAGCGATTTGTACTGGCGCTCAAGCTTATTTGTATTTGGTTACTTTCATGTTTTATATTTGCTTTTCTATTTTTTTTTTTTTTTTCAATTTGTTCACAAGCACTGTAATAAACTTGCGAATATTTATTATAGCCATAACACTGAATTGTAGCGATAGTTTTGACTGCACACATCCAACCATGCGCTTCTGGGTACAAAAAGATAACATGGAATTTAGACTATATGGTGAAGTATTATTATAGATGAATATGGTGCCTGCTCGAATTCCTATCACCTACGGTAATAGAATATTTCTGTTTAGATCCGGACCATCCGACAGAATCCGCACGAATATTAAAAGGATTTCATGCATTTCGTTCTAACCGGATTGGTTCGAATTCTGATTCGACAGACCGGATCTAAACAGAATATACTCATGCTCCTCTCCGGTAATACGATTTGTTGGATAAAAGATGTGGACAGTTTATTTTACATTGCATGAACTTCATCTACCTGAAATTCTTTAATGTCGTGTTTGGTGGTAAAGTAAGAGGTGGAGTAAACTCTTACTCTACATTAAGTAGTCAAACGATGAGTAAAAGAAGAGGAGTAAGGTGGAGTAAGAGTTGAGTTAATCCAGATTAAGTTACTTCATCTCTTTATATGGATTAACTTATTTCACACATACTCCACCCGTAGGGCCTAGTATTATAGGCAAAGATTCATTTTCCAACACTTTACTCCTTTAGACATGTGAAGTTTAAGTTATGAATTAAACTATCAAAGGAAATGTAAAATATGAATAGAATAAGACATTTAATCCTCATTAACTTTACTCCACAACCAAACATAACCTAAAATATAATATTGGTTGATTGTTTTTTGCACCCTTCGATTGGAAATTGACTGCTGCCCTGCTCGGGTCCCAGTTGTATTTTGATCATCTACCAACCGTGAAGAATAGATAATAAAAATACAAAAAAAAAAAATTGTGACAAAAATGACAAAAGATATGATATCTCTGGCTGTCTGGTGAGATACTGTGATGAGTCTGCGGGTATGTCATGCCCATGGAATCCGCATCCTCCGAGTCCGAGATAACTTAGCACGAATTTTAAAACAACCACATTTCCTATTAGCAGACTCCCCTGCATCTCAAATTTGCTCCGCTTAAATTTGGTCCGTGCAAGAATAGTTGAGATATCTCGGAGATGCACATTCTGGCCCATGAGCCCAGTTTTTTTTTTTTTTTTTGAGGAGAAGCCCTTAGGCATATATGAGCCCAGTTAAATTAGGCTTTGTGTGTAATGAAATAGAAACTCTCTCGTCAATCGCAAAGAGAATTAAAACACAGAGAAAAAGAACGATATAAATAGTAGCTAGGGTTTAGAAGCTGCTGCGCATACGCCTCCATTTTCATCTCCCTTTTTTCTCTTTCCTTTTTACCTTGCTTTCTCGCCTCTCTTTGCAACAATGGCGGCGGCTGTGGCGGAGCAGCAGGAGGTCAAGCTCTTTAACCGCTGGTCCTTCGAGGATGTTCAGGTCTCTCTTCTCTCTTTCATTTGTTCGGTGTTTTGTTAAGTAAAATATCTTTTAATTCTCTTTATTTTTCGCTGTATTGGAAACAAAGAATATTTTTTGTGTTTGCTCCTAGTGGGAGTATATTTCTTATTTAGTATTCGGATCTGATTACTGGATGTGAAAATCCAATAAAATGTATTTTATTTTATAGTTTTGCAATGTTCTAATATGATTGGATAAGCAGAATTTCTACAATTATCTAGTGTAATTCATGTTCTGATGAAATTTCTTCAAATTTAGGGGAAAAGCTTAGTAGTAACGCTATGTTTGTGTCAATAGACTTAAAAAAAAGATGAATTAATGTTGTTCCCATTTACAAAGTATATCATGATTCTTTTCATTCCAGGTGGGTGATATATCGCTCAGCGATTACTTGGCGGTGACAGGCAACAAAGCATGCTACATATCTCCCGCACACGGCAGGGAGGTACTCGGTGAAGCGCTTCCGCAAGGCACAGTGCCCCATTGTGGAGAGGCTAACCAATTCCCTTATGATGCACGGCCGCAACAACGGCAAGAAGCTCATGGCCGTCAGAATTGTGAAGCATACCATGGATATCATCCACCTCTTGACTGACCTGAACCCGCTCCAAGTCATAGTCGATGCCATCATCAACAGGTATCTTTTCTCTTTATGCAAAATTTGAAAAAATTTGTCGGTTACCCTCCACTGGGATAGTTTGTCTATTATCTTGGTAAATGCTACTTCATTGGGTGAATTAGTCTATTGTCTGAAATTCAACTTAGGAGAGAGCGTACTTAATTGGTAAAGCTCTCTTTTTCGAAGAAAAGTTATGATGATGTTATAGTTTAGAGATTTTGAGGGTTCCCTTGAAACCAAAACCTATTCTTCTCATTTTTTCCTTCGAAAGATCTGAACCTTGAATCTTGAAAAACCTTTGACTATAGATCTGTTGTGTAGTTTTAAGTTGTGATTGCATTTTTGGTTCTAGTTACTTACTGATCTGTGTACCAATATCCTGCATTCTTTGTTCATTGTCATAATTTGTATTGATTTGTACCAGGTATTTACAAGCTATGCAATTAGCATGAAACGCTACTTGGGACCTAAAGTTTAAAGTTTTTGCAAATACAATAAAAGTATGTTGTATCTGCAAAAGCTGGAATATCATGTTAAAAAATCACAATGCAGAATTTGTAACTTCAAAAGATTTTAGAGGATGGGATTCTAACACACTTAATCTTGTTGCTATATTATTTGTAGTGGGCCCCGTGAGGATGCTACAAGGATTGGTTCGGCTGGTGTGGTTAGGAGGCAGGCTGTTGATATTTCTCCATTGAGGCGTGTGAATCAGGCTATTTACCTTATTACCACAGGTGCACGGGAGAGTGCTTTCAGAAATATAAAGACCATTGCTGAGTGCCTTGCTGACGAACTCATCAATGCAGCCAAAGGTTCTTCCAACAGGTTGGTTTCATTTTTCAACGATTTTTTTTACTTTGTTATGTTATTTATTGAGCCTCCTTAGAGTTTGATTATTATGCATGACCATTTATCTTCTACTACTTGCAATGGTTTCCAAACAAACTACCTCTGTTTAGACTTGTACTAGATACTAGCTTAGTGAAGATTCTTGTTTTTATAAAATTTAATTTCACCAAATATAATGAAATCTCCTCATCCTTTTTTTTTTATATATTCACGAAATTGCCTTTGTATTCTTGTGAAAAACAAACTGGTAGCTCATTAAGCAGACATAGTACTAAAGAAGCAAGAGCAAGTACTATTTTCTGATAGCTTATTGACATGTAACTATTTATTGACAGCTATGCTATCAAGAAGAAGGATGAGATTGAGCGTGTTGCCAAGGCCAACCGTTGAGTGTGCCTCCCTTTTGAATACAGTTTCAAAATAGGTATTTTGAAAACGCTCGTAGATGTTATGTAATTTTCCGGATTGCTGTTTTTTATTTTTGTTATGTTACATATTGCAGAATCAGGATATTTAGGTGTTATACTTTTGCCAAGATAGAAACTAATCCTGTAATATGTTTTATATTTTGATTTGATTAAGGTTCTCATTTAAATATGTTATTCTGCTTTGAAATAAACTATTGTGCTCTGCATCTACCACATCAGTCTGTGTGTTATATGTTAGTCACCCTCTATGATGTTAAACGAATTTGTCATGGTGTCCTGGGGGGAACCAATTTGGGTCTGATGCCCATCGGACTCGATGTAAGTTTGAATGGGTTCGATGACCGTCCAATCTGCTTTAAGATTTGTGCCTGCAACTTTTGTGTTTGCTTTAAAATTTGTGCGCATGAATCTTAAAGTGAATTGGACGGTCCCTAAACCCATCGGACCCAAATTTGAGTCCGATGGGTATCGGACCCAAGCTGTTCTCATTCTGGTGAGACCAAAATTGAGAACCACATTTGACTCAATGTACAAATTTCACTTCGGTACACAAATTTTCAGGAATTGAGGCTAAATATTGATTTCACATCGGTTTTATGTATTGTTTTATGCCTTGCATGTGTGCGTGTTTGTGTAGATTTATTATGTCATTGAAGTAATAGGAATATACGATACCAAATAAATATAAACGAGCCTGATAACTATCTATCAGGAGCTTTTCCAGAATATCCGTTACTATCATGCACAATTTAAGTTATCAAAACAAATGAAAATTTCAAAAAATACAAATTGTACAAATTGATCTAAGGTAAAAGATAACACAAATTCACAAGGCCATCACCTGACTCTAAATCTAAATGCAATTTCCAGCACAAATATAATTCAGAAAACTGTAGAATAAATTTTAAAATAATGTTGAACTAATCAAACTCATTGTTTACAGCTGTTGCACAAGGATTCTACAGTTTAAAACAAGTAATTTCGTCAAATTCCCATTGGAAATAATGTTTCCGAACCATCTTTACATCATGTCCCAAGATTAGTAAATCAATATTAATAAAAAAAAAAAGATTTAGTCATTATTTAGAGAATACTTTAGGTATATGGCTGTTTTGCTTCTTTTGTTAGTAAGATTTTCATTTAATTACAGTATTTGGTGACCAAATCCATCTGTTTAAAAGGTTCCTGTGTTTAAATTAAGATCTTAGAATATCTTAGCATATTCACGTGAAATTTACATACACTGAATATATAAAATATCCTAATTTAAATACAGGAATCTTTTAGGATGTACTAAATCGGAAGAGAATCTGCTGCGATCCTTCGCATGTGAACAGTACCTGAAATCTCTGCTTTTTCAAATCCAGCTGTCAAATTATTTCAAGATGCGTGCACATAAAAAGTTGGACTGTTGGATTTGGAAAAGCAGGGATTTCAGAGTTACTGTACCCATGTGAAGGATCGCAGCAGATCCCAATCCGTACTAAATCTACAAAAGATTCTAATCTAGATAATGGAATTCTTGTTTGGTGGTAACACATATCTCAATTGAAAATTAAGAATATGCCTGATAATACCTCCTAAAAAAAACAGCTATTGTATTATGATTTTTTTATTTCATAGTTTTGTAAAGTCAATTTTTTCAAATTGAATATGAGCTTGAATACCGTTGACTTAAATTAAAATCTTGGATTCAGATATTTTGCACTTGCTTTGATCCAACGCCAAATTAAAAAAATATATATATATTTTTACTATTTATAATTTCCAAGTCCTTATGACGTGTATTTTGCAGTTATACATTTATTCTACCATGTTTTATTCCATAATTTTGTAAAGCAACGACTTTCAAATTGAAACCATTGGCATGAAAACCATTAACTTACAGCTAGGGTTTTAAGATTTCCATATTTTGCACATATTGCTATGATCCAACAATTAGGATTAAAAGTATGTTTACCTTTTGTATACTTTTTAGTTCCTTCTCACCTGTATTATGCAATTATAGTTTATACTGTAATTGTACTAGAATTTTTGTCCCATAGTTTTGTAAAATCATGGTTTTTAAATTGAAACTGTGGGTTTGAAAACTATCAACTGAAAGTTATGGATTTGAATATTTTGATCTTATATATCTATTACAATGATCCAACGGGTAGAATTAAAAATATTTCTCCTATTTATACCTTCTTGGTCCTTATAAAATATATACCAATCAAGCTCCCAACAACCTTAAATTTTTGCATATTTTTATCTGGTAATATTTTGATTTCTTTTTTCATGCAATATTATTTGGATCGAGATTTGGTACCTTCTCTTCCAACAATATTTTACTTGTGAGGTCATGAACTCAACACCAAAACAGTCCTTTAGGCACTTCTGAAAAAAAAAATAGTTCATAATTAATCGTTTAGCTTTTTTATGTATGTATTTACTCAACTAAATATAATGAAAATGAAAGAAGTAAAAATTAACAAATTGATTATATTTGATTCAATATTAAATTGATACGACAAGGCTTTAATCATAAAAAATAAAATAAAAGATACACTATACAAGGTAATAAAAATGTTAGAATATTTTTGATAGTATTTGTTTGAGTTGTTATCCAACATATATTATAAGATCTTTCTTTCTTATATTTGGATCGTCCAATCTAAAAATTAATGTACTAGATTGGTTTGATAATGTTATAGATAATACATACTACATAACATTATCGGATCGATAAACATGTATTTGTTCTAGATCAGATAATAAGAATAAATAAAAGGATCAGGGACAATAATAGCATATACAAAATCGTTTCTGATAATCGCAATCATCGACTGCGTAAAGCAATTCGTGTTTCTTTCTATTTACTAATCGCAATCATCGATAGTATCTTATTTTCATAAATCTTTGTACCCCAGGAGTTCAATCATCATAAATTATTAGTTCTTACCTTTATCAAGAATTTATTAGTTCTTTCCAATTTTGAACTATAAGGTCCTGATTCTGTCAGTAGTATATTATGAATTATTGATTCTTAGATATCATCTTGTGTAAGTCCAGATATTGGAAATAAAACCAGTTAGTTAATTGAAACATACTCTATTCGATTTGATCTTCTCCTTTACCACAATATGGCATAATAGAACTTTTATGATTCAAATAGATATGCGCTTGATGACTCATCTGCAAGTTTTTGCAATAGATGAAGGGCTGGAGAGATCCTGCTTTCCGTTCGTTTAATTTGGGAAAGATGGATGTGGCTGATCCTTGGAATACAGCACCAGTTGCAGGGACAGGGCGGGATTGTGGTGCTGGTGCCCGGAGTACAGCACGAGGTGCAGTAGTTGAAGATGAGGAGGTAGCGCCCTTGTGCCAGAGGTTAAAGTGGCAGGGATGACTGATGCGGGGCCGGAAGGAAGCAAAGTGCGGTGTTGTTGCCAGGACTGCAGCAGTAATTGCTTGGCCAGGGTGCCAAAGGGGAGTCTGGCACATGGTCTGAACCCCTGCGAAGAGGTTGGAGTCAGTCACAGGAGCAGGGGTTGAAGTGGCAGGTGGAATAGCTGACGGGTGGAGTCAGGAGCGAGCTAGGTGTGCCGTTGGTGGCTTTTGTGAGAGTGTTAGGCTGGCTTGGGTGCTGTAGCGGAGTGATGGCAGATGGTGTGCTCCTCTGAGATGAGGATAAAGCAATGGGAACAGTGGTTGCAGATGCATAAGTCACTAACAGATGGGGTTGAGACTTGAGAGCAACCGAGGTATGGTGCTGGTGGCTGGGATATGGTACCAACTGCTGGAAGGACAGTACCTGTACTAGACCATCTACATTCTAGAGGTACTGTGCACATTGCTGGTGCTGAGGCTGCAAGTGCTGGTGCTAGCAGATTTGTGGTGGCGCACAAGGTAGCGGCCTCAACTGTCTGTAGGTTGGAAAATTGAGATAGCTAGATCAATAAGTTATGTAATTTTATTTTATGTGGGGAACTATTAGTATTTTCTATTATGTCCTCTTTTATTTCATTATGAACGAACAAGCCCTATATAAAACGGGATAAACAGAAAATTTTCCAACAATACTCAAATGATCATTTTCAATGATCGCATACTAAGTTTGTTATATTCCCCTTTTCTTATTGTCCTGAGACAATTTATCACCATTTGAGGAATAGATTTGGGTCCACAGTTACCAAGGATTAGCCTTTTCAATTTTTCATGCAACAAGGGTTCTTCAGCTTTTTTCCTCAAATGTAACTTTGGAAATTCTAATTACCTTTATTGCATTTTAACAGGGGTGACTACCGACTAGCAAGTGAATCTTGCAAATTTTCCTGTGATTTTTCATTATTTAATTAATTCTAACAAAATGTGCACAAACCAATGACATAGGCAGTCTATATTTCGACTAGTGTTTTTGAACATACTTAAAGATCATTTTGTAAAAAAGAGAGCTATTAAGTCACAAAGATGCACTAAGAAGTGTAAAAAGTTCTTGTAACTGTAACAGATAAGCCAAATATATATACACACTAGTTCTTTAAATCTACTGCCAATTCCAGTAGAACATAGCTCATAAATCAAAAGAAATGACTTGTAACTGCATATTTCTCAAGTTCATATATGGCTACCCAACCGCCCAATTTAAGAAAAAAAAAAATCTCTATTTCTACAAAAATAATGGTGCTTATTTATGTTTTCTAGCATTAAAGCACCATATCTTTCTTACTAAGAAGCCCAGAGTCTCCTCAATTCAGTAGTAAAAAATACATCAAAAAAAACATCGGGCCAGCATGAAATTTATTTTTAGCTAGCAGGGCTCCGGTTTCTACTGAAGACACTGATACCAGGCAGCCTAATTCCAAAGCGGCTGCTGCCAGATGAATTCCCATTACTTGGTTCAGCTGGCTGGGATGACCCATTTGACTCGTTTGATAGATCAATTAATCCTGGTTTCATAGATTTTGATCTGGAGAAAACTGGACCGACAGGGCTTGAGACTCCTTGGAGTTCCTAAATAAGAATATACCATTAGAAGTGACCAAGGGTTTTCACATATCTTATTGTTTTGCTCACATTTTCAAAATATTGTTTGCAGATAAGACCACCAATGTTCTAAAGCACTTGCAGGAAAAAAACCAAGCATTACCTAACAGTCAGACTTACAAGTTGTACTATCATGTGATAGCACAGGTAAATAATCCCATTAATAACCCTCTTTTTTTGTTACCCCAAATTAAACTTACTGCTAATTTAGATGTTGGGTTGCAACTCGCAACACTATATGGTTTACTATAGCAACATGTTTGGTTATGTTCAACAAAAGAAGCAAGGACACAGTCACTTTTTGCTCCACTAATTCATTGAGCCTATTAGTTGGGTCAAATATGATGAATATTGCAACATGTTGGTGCGATTTGAAAACAGTAGCAGATATTATAAAGAAAAGAGTGAGCAGGAAAACCTTAAGGAATGTCTCTGAGACGGTAGTTGAGCGATGAACCTATAAACATGTGAATTCCATAATATTAGAGAATAACTGAAAGTATATTTTATATCAGGTGTGGAATCATAAAATTCAAATTGTAAATTTTGAAAAATAAAAATAAAAACAACGAGACATGATCCTAAAAGATCAAACCTTAGGGGTAGGTACAGGTGTTGGTGTCTCTACTGGGGCAGAAGGAGAAGTGGTTGGCGAAGGTGGCAGAGATGCAGCCTGGAAGATTGTTACAATAATAGGTCAGAACATATGAAGCGTGATTAGTTTTATCACCAAGAAATACAGATAAGTACACACATTACATGTGTATGTCGATGTAAATGTATAACAAGAATATTGGTATGAACCCCTTTATAAAAGTGTCCTTTTTAATTGAGTTAGAGCCATTTTTATTATTTTCAATGGAACGCAGACCGCATAACTTAAGACTTAAAAGTAGCCTTCAAGTATTGCAAAATGCAGACTAAATGGTAAATTTTGCAAAACAAAAAAATTTACCCTATCTGCTGGCAAACTCTTTGATGATTCAAGAGTCAGACGGGATGAACTGGTTGATGCCCCCTGTTGAAAAGGTATTAACAAATTATAAATAAATGTCGATTGAATCAATTAATTTTTAAAAAAAATTATGTTCACCGATTACTCCAAATAGTGTTTTGCTCTTGTTTTCATTAATCAAAAATGAAATTCAGAATTTCATTGCTTTACCACTAGAGAGCCATAGATACTCATGCAGGCCACCAAAAAGATAAATACACTCCAGGCCCCCACAAAACATAGTAGTAGTAACATCCACATGGAGCTCAATGATCCGTAACTTTCCCTTGATTCAGTCTATTTGCGGCAGTATTTATGAGTATACATTTAAACTGGGTAGACAAACAATATTCTTCATGTTTTAATGGGTGACACTTCTATTATTGAATGGAGATGATATTTTCAGGTTTTATGAGGACAAAGATGAATGTTGCTGGCATAACATATGAAAAGATAGGCAACTCACCAATAGCATCTCAGAATTACGATCCTGCTCGAGTCTACTCGCAAATTTGCACAACTCAGAAATTCCCCTTGTTGTCATATCCTAATTGCAAAAAAAACAGAAATACAAAACAAAAGGGAGGTTTAGATGAATGGTCACAAAAATAGTTAACAAGAAATTATATAATTACTACTTGTAAGTTTCTAGTAGACTCTCTTTTGCATCTCCATATAGTACTTCAAATATAACATGACATTAAAACTTAAAAGACATTTACCTGACTACTCTCCAGTCGACCAAGCTTTGTTTCCTGATATAAAAATACACAAGTCAAATATTAATTGCCTCCACAATATATAAATAATTCCCCAAATGGCTGGTCATATGCATATATTCCTAATGATGACATATTCAAATACTTCTTAAAAAGAGGTTTTAACAACATTTTAAATCTTCAAGGGGTGATACAAAGTTCCTGACCTTGCAAGGTCAATATAAATAAACGAAAAGGTTAACTTACAAGAGTTTGAACAACAAGATGGACAGATTGCATGTCCTCTTGGAAAGCAGTTATATCTCCATGCAATCCTTTCACCTATATTATGGACCAAAAAGAAACTTTTTTTAGAAGAAATGTCGCTAGTTCTTTCTGTTTTCATCATGTTTAAATTACAGAACTAAGGGTCAATTTGCCTCGCAAGGAGCAACAGAATCAAAGACACAATCACCCCCTAAAGGTGTTGGGTTTATCACAAGGATTATATTGAGATTGTTTAGAAAAACATTTTGAAATTGTTTCCCTTAGGTTTATGATGGAAACAGGGGCACCCAGGCTGAGTACTAAGTTTCAACAGGGAAGAGAAGAACAAAGGATCAATGAAGAATATCCTGATCTCACAACATAACTGTTAAACTCAGAGTCGATTAGCATAAGGCAGGATTAATTTTAGCAAAGAAGCAAATTAGGGGAACCTACCACACTGTACCACCACTATCGTGGAAACCAACATAGATATACCAGTTGAAATGTGATCTTCGATACAATCAGGATCACTATGAGCCAATATGATAGACAGATACAAATAATAATATATCAGGTATATTAGATCAGCGATACTGCACAGAAAACGAATTAGTCCTTATGTGCTCCTATTATGGCCTTTTTCCTTTTTTTTCTTCTAGTAATTCAGTAGAGACATTCAAAAGCATCACATTTGACCCTGGGAAAAAGAATCGCATAGATGACCACACAGAAATGATGACCAATTCTCTAAGCCCCCAGCTTCCAAAATTAAGGCTCCACAATCCCCTCACTTTCCAACTTCAGGCATACAAAACCTTTTACTATTACATAATTGAGGAAGATAGCAGAGCAATTTACCAATTCTAATTAAAATAACGTTTTTAATGAAGGTCAGTGGTGTTACAATTTCAAAAAGAAATCTGTGCTGTAAGATTTAATTTAATGATTCTGCATTGAAATATGTGGCTTGAATGACACTTCCTTCAAAAAGAAACGAAGGGCAGTGATGATGCAATGACATTTCTCATGCTCATACTTCAGAGGGGAATAATATTTTCTCAAATTGCAAGGAATTTAGTTGACATTTTGTTTAGATTGGAGGCACATAAACCTTTTCTAACTTAGCTTATTCACTGACTTCTCGAAAACAAGACCTACAATTTCAATTCCAACACGTAATTACCCAGCATCTATACATAAACCAGTCTCTGTACTGGCTTTTTTTAGATTGGAGGCACATAAACCAGTGAACAGTAATTACTCAGTCTCTGTACTAGTACAATTCCAACAAGTACATTAATCCTTTACAAGAGGATCAGAACAAACCTCATCCCGGGTGGCTTCACTTATTTCCTTGCACTCATCTAGACGGATGTCTACTCGGTCGATTCTTGTCGAAAGAAATCTCTTTGCAGCCTGAAAAAAGGTTACAGAAATTCCAAATATTCCTCCATGAAACCAAAACACCCCCAGAATATTCAAACAGTGAGAAACCAGATATAGGCCAGAACCAACTCGTGCCATATTGACCCAAATACAAAAAATATTTGGGGCCAAAACCAACTCTTCACCACTTCCAAGCCCCACACAAATATGTTCACCATCCAACCAACATAATAGCCTTAAGGGGATAGAAATAATGGTTAAATGAGGCCTGGAAAGTTTTTGAATGACCATTTCACAGAGTATTCTCAAAGTTTGGGACTTTAAATAAGATTTACTTGCTATTTAGGTTTCCTCCCTTCTACAAAAATAACATTAATAAAAAAAATAGAATATAAATAACTAAAAAGGAAAAGCTACTAGAGTGATCCAGAACAAGCATGGTTTAAGTGAGACATTAAAATGGACATAAATAAAAGGAGAGGAAAAAGTGGGGTGAAAAAGCATAAACATACAACAACAGAAGATTGAACTTGCTCGAGCTGTTTTCCTACTGCTGCACTAGCATCAGCCAAACCACGCTTTGTCACAAACATCATATCTGAAATCTTCCACCCCTGCCACATAAACAATTATCAACATATAAACAAGTACATGAAATTTGCTATAGTTTAGATCTGAAATACCTTACAAGCAAACCTGACCTACTACCAGTTAGTACCCACAGATACAGGCATCAATATCACCTTCTAGAGCAAATGCTGTGTAAATCAGGTTCTAAACATAACAAAATGGGTAAAAGACCATCCACATACTGAATGGAAATAAGTCAGTAACCTACCTTCCAACGAATGTAGAAGTAACCAACTGTACCAACCACAACAATTGCCGTAACACGATTGAAAGTAACACGTCCCCCTGAACCAAAGAAATTAAATTAAAATAATGGGAAGGAAGTTAACATAATATTAAATTGCTTCAGTGCTCCTGTTTTGAGCGTAAATTAATGACTCAAGATGATCGAACAACCATTAGATACCTGAACTGGTCGTCACAATGGTGATAGATCGGGATGAGGCCAACTGCTGCAACTCTTGTCTCAAATTATTTACCTAAAAATGGTGATCGAAATATAAAATTCAAATAGTGGTTATAATCATATAAGGGAAATGAAATTGTGCTAAATTAGACATGCAAAAACCATAAGAAAGTTGAATTAATATGTAAGATCGATTACTTGATCCAACAGTGAATCAGTTTTGGGTTTACTACTAGTGGATGATTTCGGGCTCTCTTTGTCATGCTGAAGGTACTTCAACACCTACAAAGAAACAGGAAAATCATAACATCTAAATTATACATTACTGTCTTTATGCAAAAGCACAAAAATACACAAAACCTTCCTCAACAATTTTGTACACAATATACTAAATAACAATTCTTGTTAACATTTAAAAAAACAAAAGTGCCACTTTTGTATTAAGTAAACTATCTTTCAGTATATACCATCAACACATACTCTGGGACACATTGGGGCACTTTTGTAGGATAAAATTTCTCAGATGTCTCCATTTCAATTCAAAAAGGTTGGGGTTGCTAAAATGCAGTTTTAACAAATTACCTTAAAAGCACCAGAGAAAGCCCCAGAGAAAATGTCCTTTATTCCAGAGGCACCCGCTTCATTAGTAATGGCAGATCCAATGATAGCTGAAAAGACCAAAAAATCAAAACAAATCGTCCAAGTACCAAACAACTAAACCAAGTTAGTAATCACCTGGTAAAAGCAAAACAAAGGTAGGGTTATCCCTGATCAAATATAAGTATATAACCAACACACCAATTAGATCACATGGTTAGCAATTAAAAACAAAAGTACATGTACTTTTCAGAATCCCAGCCGTTCCACAACACACCCCAGATTTTGCTAAATACAAGGATATAAACAAAAGATAATGCAAAAATAAAATAAAAATCGAACCGAAAAATTCATGATCGAAGTACCTGCGCTTACTGCGAGCGCGAGTTTTCCAGCCATGCCTTCGATCAAAGCCTTAGGCGATGGAACCGTATCACCATCTAGGTAGTTTTTCGCGCTTCGATCTTTTTCTTAGTTTAGTTGAGCGCACTTGGTAGTTTCTAGGGTTTCTGTTTTAAGAGCTCGAAATGGTGTCCAGGCTTCTCGCAGTTCTTTCGCTCTTGTCGTAGAGACCTTATTGGTTCGTCCTCTCCAATTAAAACAAAATGGAGATATCCATTCACAAGGCCAAATGATCCGAACCTAGTTCGAACGATCTGTAGTTTAGACGCTAAATAAGCAATATAAAACAAGTTTGATTTTATTTTTAAAAAATTAATATACATATGTACTACGCTAAATTTTAAACAAATTAAATTTTGGTTTATTTTTATAGCCTGTGATATTTATAATTAGCGAATGTTGAACTATTTATGTGCTGAAGTTCCATAATTTGATTTGTTAAATGTACTTGCTCTTCCGGTGTTGAATGAAATGGAGAACATACCGGAAAGGATAAATCGCCAGCGTCAGGGTTTGATTTTTGCTAAACTGAAAGTGGGTCCCATATATGTACAAAGTCGTTTCCAATTTTTTATGACAAAATCAAAATTTGTCTTTTTAGCTCTTGGAGAAAAAGGGATATCAAGTTGTGTATTTCCATAAAATATTCTAACCTAATAATCTTCCATAAAACAATGATTTCCATTTTCAAGTATGGTGATTTCCATTTTACTGTTCTTATATTTATTATTTAGGAGCCAAAAATCTTAATTTGATAAATGCTGCAAATGCTCGAGCAATCTATCTCAATTAGGTTGCCATAAGAGCATCAAATCAATAAATTAGAATAAAAAAAATTGTCCCGTTGGATTATAAATTAGAATAAAAAAAGTCCAAGTTCCATTATGTAGGTTGAGCAATTCAAGCGTGTCAAATTTCTGTCCGAGAAATAAATACTTGGGCCATAAACGCTTTCATATACATAAGTTTAGAAATCGGATTGAATTGAAAATTTTTCTTGCTCCGTAAAAAATGGGATCCGAGACCCGTTAAAGAGCAGACAAATGTTCTTTATTTTCGTTGACTTTCTTTAAATATTTATAATCTATTTTTTTATGGGAAATTGATATATTCAGCACTAAATTTCTAATATTAAGAGCAGGGATATTGAGCACTAAATGTTCTTTAAAAAAATTACAAAGAAAAACTAATACTTAAAAAACATTTAAAAATAAAAAAATAAAAGAACATTAGTTTTCAGGGATTTTACTTTCATGTCTTCGCAAATGAGTTTCCAAACAATATTAATTATATATTATGATCTCATTTTGCATACCGAAGATTAATTATGTAATTTTTAATATATGTGCGCCTTTACATATATAGTACATAAGTAGTAATGTAGTATGAGAATTAATGCACATACAATAAATATATATATTTTTTATTGACATGGATACTGAAAACTTTTTAAAACTTACAAAAAATTAGTCAAATAAAAATACAATATAATATTAGTATAATCTTAGATTCATTAAATTATAGCCATCATATTATCAATTTTATATCTTGAAACACTGAATATAGCTAATCTTTAAATAGTCTTACCTAAAAACAATCTTGGTATTGTTGGAAAAAATTAAGTTTATAAAAAGTAACGAATATACAAAATAAATTAAATAACGGGTGATTTTTAAAAGTTATATAATTAGTGAAGTTTTGTTTTGTTGGACGTTCCTCAGACTTTTGAGGAGAGAGGAGAGCGGTACTAGAGAGCATAGTGACAAACGAATAGATCGGATTCGGTTTGATGGGTTAAAAATTTGTGATTTGGATATAATTCGGGAATGATTCGGTACAACAAGAAAGCAAAAAAAAACCCAAAAAATCCCTCCCAAAAAAAATTTCGCCATTTTTTTTAGTTTTTCTCTCGAATAATTCGTGATTCGCGTTTTATTCACGAATAAAACGTATTATACGTTTTTTTGTCTTTTATTCAGAGTTCGGTTCAGAAATGTCAAAAAAACTAATAAAACACGAATTTATCGCGTATATTGTTACTATGCTAGAGAGGAGAGGAGGAATAACCTGTTATCCTCTTGAGATAACAGCGGATTCGAATGCCCACATGAGGTCGCGAATATTAGTTTTGCAAAAGTATTTGTCCCACAAAATAGATATTATTTCTAAAAATAAAAATTTTATTTTTCCTATTGGTATACTTGTGAGTTTAAACTTTAAAGCCATCTCCAAATATTATTTATTCGATTGAATAATAATTGGCCAATTAGCACTCGTGGTTTTAATTTTTTTTTTTAATAATAATAGTTTTGAACTTTTAACAACCGTTCAGGAGAAAGATATGACTATATATAGCAAAGCCTAATAACAACAAAAACTAAATTCAAATATATATATATATATATATAGAGGAGGGATCCACTTACAACAAATTTGAGTTACAACAAAGTTACAACATTCATTTTTTTCATTTTCAAAGTCCAAATCGTCGATCCAACCGTTCAACATGATCTCCACAATAAAATGTGCTTGCAGATCAAATTTTACATTTTTTTGAATTTTTTTACTATTTATTAAGTATTTTACAAAAAATAGCCATACTTAGACCATTGAATTTTGTACCCATCTTAATAAATAGTAAAAAAATTCAAAAAAATATAAAATTTGATCTGCAAGTACATTTTATTTAGATGATCATGTTGAACGGTTGGATCGACGATTTGGACTTTGAAAATGAAAAAAATGAATGTTGTAACTTTGTTGTAACTCAAATTTGTTGTAAGTGGATCCCTCCTCATATATATATATATAGGTTGGAATTATAATTAGCAATATAAATTAATATATGACAATTGGTACATTTGATTGCATTGGTGGCAAGGGATTGTGATAAAATGAATATATGCGTTTAGCATTATACATAGAATTTTTCATATTAGTTTGTGCATGAATTTTACAATAAGAGAGTTTGTCACTATAATATGCTCCATGTTTATTAAAATATTATAAAAAAACCGACCAACTATGGCTTTTTAAAATACCAAAAAATTAAGAAAAATAAAGCTATTTTAGCACACGTCAGTTATTAATTTTTACAAGGATAAATAAGGAGGAAAAAAAATAGAAGATTTCTCCTTATTTTAGTTCATCTACAATTAGCTTATAGAAATCTAAGTAGACTAATATTAGGAGGTCAATTTGGGTCCGATGCCCATCGGACTCAAAGTGAGTTCAATGTGCTCGATGACCGTCCGATCTGCTTTCAGATTCGTGCCCGCAACTTTCTCGTCTGCTTTAAAATCGTGCGCATGAATCTTAAAGCAGATCGGACGGTTCCGAAACCCATCGGACCCAAGCTGCTCTCTAATATTAGAAGATAGGCTTATTTTTACCTCGCTCAATTGGATATATATATATATATATATTAGGCACACATTAAAATATTAAGTCATCTTTTATGCATGAAAAGAAAGGAAGAGCAAGGAAGTGTGTGTGTGCATGTAAGAGCAAATATGAGCGCCTCAATAGAAGCATTGCTCATGGCAGCGGATTTCAACACGAACTACATAGAGTTCGAAGAACACGACGAGTTCTACATACCACCATATCTCTTGGCTTGCAATTATGAATTCGATGAATCCATTAGTGATGAAGAAGATGATTATCCTCAAACCAGCTTAGAAGATATCAACGATGCAACGGAGGTGCACGGTAGTTCCAAAATAGATGGCTCTGCTCCTGCTCGCAATGAAGAAATTGGTGATGGAACTATGAGAGATTGTATCTCATGGATTGAATTAGAAAAATTCACATTAACGATGATAGACAAGCTTATAAATGGTGATAGCAACAAGGAAGACACTAAAGGTGTGTCTATTAGTAGCTAGAGGAAGTGAGAGGAGACAAGAAAATTATTACATTTATCCATTTCAAGTTTGTAGAATTAAAATAAGTATTTTATTTCCTTATTTCCAAATCACAGATATTGTTATCTAATTATATCCAGATTTTCGAAAAATTAGGCCCCTGTATACTTTCTTTCGAATCAACGAACCAACCACGATATTGTTCAAAAGTCACTTAGATTCTAAGGTACTCCATCTATTTATCTAGAAGTGATTTTAGAAAAATATTAAAATATTAAAAATATAAAATAGCTTCTAGAGAAATAGATGAAGTACTTTAGAATTTGAATGTATTAGCTACAAAGATCACGATAATTTATTTATCCAGATTCGTGCAAATTAGATATACACTAATATTGAAGGGCCCCAAAGATATTATTGCATCTCAGAAAATTGCATCAGGCCTCAAGAAGGAATTCGTATCCTCAGAATTAACTCAAAAAAGAATCTTTTGAGTTAATGTATCTAGATTGTCCAATTTACTTTAAAATTCGTGCAGATTAGATATACACTAATATTTATAAGCTGTGGCCAGATTGGCCGCCAGTCGAAATTAATTTGGTGCCGAAATATAAGGAGGTCTGTTTTGGGATTTGTATCAGACTGAAACTGACGGATCAGGTCTTATATATTCTACTGAGTCAGATATTGCACGGGATCTGAATTCTGAAGAAGTCAGGTTTATATAAGACGGATAAGAATAGTGTTGTGACCGACATTTTTATTAATATCCAAAGTTTAATACAAATTATTAATTATACCCAGAATCGGACCAATTATCGAAATATACCCAAGCCGGCCATTTTCTAGCCGGCTATGTTCCCTCCCTAAGCCGGCCATTTTATGGCCGGCTATGTACCTTTTTTTTTTTTTTTTTCCCGTTTTTTAGAGAGAGACACTACGAAGATCAAAGTATTGAAATTTAACACTGAAAATTTGAAATTTTTTGTTTAAATTATTTGTTATATTACTTCTTTTGATATATAATTAGCATATTTATACTAAAATATGCTATATTAATTGAAATTATATTGAATAACACTATATTAAGTTAAATTACGCTAAATTACATTACATTATTTTACAATACGCTATATTAATTGAAATGCGCTATATTGTGCTACTATTTTAATGTTGTTATATTTTCTGTTTAGCATTATCATGATAATTTATTTTGATATGTAAAATATAAAAATAGTACCATAAAAACACACATACACAAGAACTGAAATATAGGATAATCCAAATATACCAAACATAAATAGTATATCAAATATAAATAGTACAAAACTAGTAAAAATACAACTAAAACGGAGAGGGGGAATATCGCTGAGGCGGTACTCCGGCGTTCGCCCGGCGCCAGCGCGGCCAGGCTCCGTCTCTCTCGGGCTCATCTGGGGCATCGGCAGACCTCAGTATCTGCTCGGCAGTATCCCATCTGGCATCGCCCGTGGAGACTGTCGGTACTGGGGGAGGTGTAGCGAAGATAGATGCGGCAAACCCAGTCCCAAAGGCAGGCTGAGTATGAGACTCGCTACCACTAGTCTCTCCATCATGCGGCATCTCTGTGCCATATCGGGGCCATGCCGGTGCCGACATGAAACTCTCCTCGAACTCATAGAGACTGCACGAGAGGGACTCGTACTCAGAAGTATCGGTCTCCGCAGGTGGTGACTGTGGTGGCATCTCTGCTGGACCCTGCAATCATACACATAAATTATTAAATTTGATCTGAATGAAAATTTTTATTAAAACGTGCTAATTACACTAAATTATGCTTAATCAGCCTAATTATGGTAAAAAAGACCAAAATACCCTAAATATTGGTCATCTGTGCTAATTACACTAAATTACGCTTAATCAGCCTAATTATGGTAAAAAAGGCCAAAAAATACCCTAAAAATTGGTCAAACGTGCTAATTTCGGTAAAATTACGCTTAATCAGCCTAATTATGGTAAAAAAGACCAAAATACCCTAAATATTGGTCATCTGTGGTAATTACACTAAATTACGCTTAATCAGCCTAATTATGGTAAAAAAGACCAAAATACCCTAAAAATTGGTCAAACGTGCTAATTTCGGTAAAATTACGCTTAATCAGCATAACTATGGTAAAAAGGCCAAAATACCCTAAATATTGGTCATCTGTGCAAATTACACTAAATTACGCTTAATTAGCCTAATTATGGTAAAAAAGACCAAAATACCCTAAATATTGGTCAAATGTGCTAATTTCGGTAAAACTACGCTTAATCAGCCTAATTATGGTAAAAATGCCAAAATACCCTAAATATTGGTCAATTGTGCTAATTTCGGTAAAATTACCCTTAATAAGTCTAATTATGGTCAAAATGACCAAAATACACTAAATATTAGTTAACTTAGCTAATTACACTAAATTACAACAACATAATCTAAATTATAACACCTAAAATCTAAATCCTAAACCCTAAAATAAATAAATTAAAAATTAAATTAGATAAAAAAAAAATTACCTTAAAGAGAGAAAACTCGGTTGAAGATGGGAGAATTGTGAGAGGAGAGAGAGAAAAAGGGGTATATAAATGGTGAAATGCGGGAAAAAAAAAAAAAAAGGTACATAGCCGGCCAGAAAATGGCCGGCTTAGGGAGGGAACATAGCCAGCCAGAAAATGGCCGGCTTGGGTATATTTCGATAATTGGTCCGATTCTGGGTATAATTAATAATTTGTATTAAACTTTGGATATTAATAAAAATATCGGGTGTTGTGATCATGATAAAGGGCAGAATGGTATTAAATCTGATTTTTACTTATTATTACGGTTATAGTCGTGATTTCACTTGCCCTTTCTTTAAACAAAATGTTGTGGTTCCGAATTTGTGCATCATCTTTGGCATGATTAATTGGTTAGTTCAAGTTGTTTCCAAGGGTTGCCTATAGAATAACTCCACGGAGAGGAAAAAGTTTGGATTATAATATTAGAGATGATTAATTCCATTTTTTGCAATGTATTTTTTCATTGAACTGTTGGAGGAAATTGTGATTTTCATCAAATCCGGTTTATCAAATAACTACGTCGAGAATAACATTAATTTGATCAAAATATAAATAATTATAATCCAATTAAACAATTTATCTTCGTAAAATTTTATTTCAGACATATTTTTGTTGGTTCAAATTGCACCAATTTCATGGGAAATGTTGGGATTTTGGATTAATTGGAGTAAAATTTCCAAATTGAGTTCGGATGAAAATATGTGTGATCTAGGAATGAGTATTTTTTTTTTCATATTGAGTGGAATTGAATTTTTTTTTTCAAGAAATTAAGAAATTCTAGGTGCTTGTAGTAGTATAAATTATTAACCTAGTTAATTTTTATGTATCAAGTAATTAACTTGCATTTAATACAATTTTCTATCTATGTGTGTTGTATTATTAAATGAAAAAGTTAGTTTTATTTCATTGATTTCATTAATTTAATCCGACCCATGTGGTTAATCATTTTATTTAATTATAACAATAATTATTAATAAGAATATCAAGTGTTTTTAAAAAATAAAGATTTCTACAACTACTCTGACGGTACAACCGAACATTCATTTTTTTCTCTATAACAATTCATATACATACCCATGAGTACGAGTTTCCATAAATTATTTACTGGCTTCACGGATCCATAAAATTTCGTCCTGCACCCGTGACAATTGAACACGCCCTTATGTAGAATAATCATTAAGAAGTCTCGAACTCAAAACTATTACAATATTAATTTTACTAGCACTTCGATCAGAATTGTATATTTTAATTGTCATATCCTTTCTAATTGATTTTCTGAATGTCTTCAAATTACTATTTATAATCTCGAATTAATATTAATGATTACAAAAAAATATTTCAGAAAAAGCATTATTAATTTCAAATATAGAGATCCCGAAATAATTACAACAATAAGTAATAACAAATGAATCATAATAAAAGAACCGTGCTCTAAAATTGGCTCAACTGAAATAATGTCCTAATAAGGAGAGTCCGCCTCCGTGTGGGAGGTCGTAGGTTCGAAACCCGGAAGGGGCAATCCATTGTGGATATTAATTAGTTGGGTGGCTTGACCTTCAACCTTTACTCAAAAAAATAAGGAGAGTCCGCCGTAGCCTCCTTCGCCCTTTGCTTTTGTCCGTCCTTCCATTTGTCCGGTCCATTTTGTCTCACTCCATCCGAATAGATGCTTCCGTTTAAAGGATCTGGTCACTACTTGTTGCTCTGTTTCACTTTATCCGAGCAGGTGCTTCCGTCCAATAGATTTGGTCACCGCTCTTTGGTCCATCTCGCCTCACTCCAACCGAGTAGGTGCTTCTTTCTAACGGATCTGGGGACCACTCTTCGCTCCATCTCGACTCTCCGGGTTCGAATGGGGGTGTTGTGAATTCACTCCACCTCTCCTGTAGTCTCTACTATATCTAAATATAAATAAGGTACGTGCTATAGTTGATGGCGATGATGATGCACTGATGTTGTCTCCTTCTTTCCTTCCTTCTTTCTCTTCTTCTTCATGCTCTTCAACCTTTTATGTCTTGTCGTGTTTCAATCTCAATAAATCAGGCACAAACCTAGTCTAAGCACTAAGGATCCTCTGGATCCCCTGGCTCGCTATGACTCCAACAACAACACTATTTGTGCTAATGACAAGAAACCGACCTGGCTCACTACCTATCAATCTGAGCACGAGCACAAAAAACTATATATGCAGACTCGCTATCTACTAATCTGAGCACGACGACCTGAAGGCTCATCTTTTTGTAATCAGAGCACAGTTCTGTTTTTTCTGTTTTTTCTTGTCTAGCTTTATAAAAGGGGGTTCAATTGTAATATATTATGTACTGGTATAGCTACTATATGTATACTTATGTACTAGTATGAACTGATGGATGTAATCGATTTTGTCCTGATTAATAAAAATACCTGCAACTTGCTAACAAAAAAAAAATAATGTCCTGCATAGGTTTTGCAGAATAAGTGTATGTTGGATTTATAATTATAGCAGTGTAAATAATGTTGTAAATAACGGTATGCGGTCGTCGGACGGACGGGGTATCGCCAAGCGATTAATCAATATGCGGACGATTAATTGGAATTATGCGGACGATTAATCGTTTTCATTAAAATTATATTTATATATTCATAATTCATTAAAAATGATTTATTTAACTCATCAAACTTATCAAATAAACTTAATTTAACTTAGTTCTATTATTATAACATGACACTACGTACTCTTAATTCTTCTTAACAATACATACACACTTTATTTGTGTAAGTACATATTTATTTAATGCAAAAATAAATTTGAGAATTAAGCTTTTTCAAATACTAATAACATATTATTTGAAATAAATGAAACATTCCAACATAAAATTACTAAATTTAGTTTATGATAATAACTTAATTTCACATATGAATATGTCGTACTAAATGAAAAAATACGTCAGTAAGTAAGAAAAAATATATGTTATATAAATAATAGAAGAATTAATCAATTCAAAATAATTAAGAAGATAAAACATATATAAAAAATATTGGATGTAATTCAAGCACAAATAAAACTACAATATAAAATTTATGAAACTTTTTATCACACAAAATCACAGAAAAAAAAACAATATGAAAATAAATATCTACTAGAATAAACAGGAATAAATGGACGATTAGGGAATAAATGGAATAATCGGGAAAAATCGGCCGATTAATCGGAAAATTCCGCAAAAGGACCTCCAATTAGTGTATTCGTAACGGTTTGACAACCGTTAACAACTAAACGGACGTTTAATCGGCCATTAAAGCCCTTTTTTACAGCAATAGTGTAAACATATAATAACGTAGTATGTAATTGAACGTGTATAGAATCTGGCTAATATGCTACGCGTAGCATAGAGGACCTCCGGCTCAATATTTGAGTTTTCAAAATTATAACGGTCGATCCGAACTGTTCAACATGATCTCCATATGAATATGTACTTGCAAACCAAATTTTACATTTTTTAGAATTATTTTACTATTTTTTTAGATAGGTAGAAAATCACTTGATCTGAAAATTTTGTACTATTTTCTAAATTTGTGCATCATATAGAGTGCGCATTTTTGGCATGTTGGTTAGTTGAAGTTTGTTTTCATGAGTCATGACACTAAGAGCATCTCCATTTCAGCAAATGTTTAGCAATTAATTTGGATCACGTCACTGAATTTAGCAATTAAAGGGATTCATTTCTAAATCATTTCATCTCAGAAATTTAATTAGAGTTGCTTATTTTATTAGAGTTATTTTTAAAGCAAACTTGTTAATTAAAAACTGTGGTACATCACAACAATTATATTAGCAATTAACATATATGATTAGCAATTTAAAAGAAATCACCGTTGTAAATGCTCTAAAGAGTTGCTTTTAAAGCAAACTTGCTAATTTAAAAACTGTGGTACATCCCAGCAATTATATTAGCAATTAACACATCAGATTAGCAATTTAAAAGAAATCACCGTTAACATGCAAAAAGTTTGCAAAGGCTACCATATAGATAACTGGGGCGCGGAGTTAAGAATTTAGGTTATATTATTATAGATGTTTATTTTTAAATAATGCAATTATTTTTTTCATTGAACTGTTGGAGGAAATTGAAATTTGCATCAAATCCGGTTTATCAAATAAACATGTCGAGAATAACATAAATTTGACCAAAATAAAAATAATGCACATTTAATTAAATTTGACCAAATAAATTTAATCACCTATTCAAGAGGAACAATATTGTAAATGAGAATGAATAAATCATTAGCTATCCACACTATAAATCTAACTTCTTATAGTAGTGATGAAGTTCTACTAAGAAAAAGAAATTACAATTAACTTCTATACGAATTCACATGGCAAAAATAATAATGTCATCATTAAACAATGTTAAGCCAACATATATCGATACACTTGAGTTAGGATTGGAGGCGACAAGGGGGTTGAATCTGATGGTGCCATGTTATCAGTAGCAACAAAAATTCCTCTTTCTTTAGATCGACGCCACAAGTATCAAGCATAGTGACATAATACGCGAATTATACGCGTATAATTCGTTTTTTATACATAACCGCACCGAACTCCGTTTAATACGCGGAAAAACGTATAATACGTTTTATTCGCGAATAAAATGCGTATAAAACGCGAATTACGAATTATTCGCGATAAAAATGCGAAAAAAACTGCCAAATTTTTTTTTTCCTTCCTTGTTGTACCGAATCATTCCCGAATTATATCCGAATCACAAATTTTTGATTTCGCCGAACCGAACCCGAACTTTTAATTTGTCACTATAGTACCAAGCAGTCTCTAACCAGTCAAGCTAAATGCAACAAAACCTTACAATTTTGAAATGCACATTGTGCATCATGAATACTAGGAATTCGGATCCAGTGAAGTGACTCAATTTTTGGGTTTTAAATCGGGACTGTTCGATTTGGATCCGAGACTATCCATTCCGAAGTGGAGCGCACATATTCCGATGATGGATTCGAATTCCGAGACGATCTCGAGCGACTGATTCGAATCGGACAGTCCCGATTGAAAACCCAAAAGTTGGGTTACTTTAGAGGATCCGGACCCGAATACTAGAGTGTGTGGTGAGAATTTATGTCACTCACACATCAACGTTCGTATAACACTTGACACTTAGCTACTTTCGACCGGGGGTTGGTGGCAACCTAATGAAAGCTCCTACACATCCGTTTTGTATCTCGTTTCTCATTCCATTGAAGAAGGGGCGGATCTATGTGTATGTGAGGGGATGCTAAGCCACCCCCATGATTTTAAAAATCTTAATTATGTATATTAAAATTTTGAATTTTGAATTTTTTAAAGTTTGTATATAATTTATCTTCTCTCATAAGATGACAAATTTATGCTTGTATTCTAGTAATAAGAGTTTCCATTTCTAATGTTTATGAGGTCTTCGATTCAATTCTCATTTGTTTTTATCTAATCATAATAAGAAATTCTGATTTGCGCATTTTACAACTTATAGAATGGACGGAAGGGTTCTATCAGCCTCCCTTTCGTTAATTCTCAGCTGTGACAGAGATCTACGCGCCGGATAGGAGTAGGGGTGCAAACGGATCTGTATCTGTATCGGAAAAATAGATACGGATACAGATATAGGTTTATCACTATCCGATCCGTTAGCACCTCTAGATAGGAGCCTTGGCAGCTGGATGCAAATTAAGAGGTTATACATTCCTCATTTCAATTAGATTTTCCCGATCCTCCTAGGTACCTGACTCAACACAATTGAATCGGACGGCCCAGATTTACTCTCATCCAGTGCCTATTCAGATGGCGCGGGGCAGTATTATTTGTGCTTTAAGATTCGTGCCAAGTTAAAGACGGATCCTGAACCGTTCGTTTTAATTGTACACGGTGTGAATTCCTTCAAAACCTAAATTAATTGTGAGAATTTAATTAGCTCCAATTTACATACGGATCGGTTATCGTCAAGTATTATAGTGCAAGCTTTGGATTCAGGAACTACATCAAGAGCCTTTTGTCCCATTCGGGTGCAATCTGATGCGATGTAAGGCCCAATGTGATGCGAGGTCCAAAACGATTTGCCTTCATCCCACAAAAGGATCTTAGAAAATTAAATTGGGCCTGAAGAAGTCGAGGTCAATTTGGGTCCGATGTCCATCAAACTCAAAGTGAGTTCGATGGGTTCTCCGATCTGTTTTAAAATTCGCGCCCGCAACTTTCGTATCTACTTTAAAATTCGTGTGCACAAATTTTAAAGTGAATCGGATGGTCCCGAAATCTATCGGACCCAATTTGAGTCTGATGGACATCAGACCCAAGCTGTTCTCGAAAAAGTCAGGTCTAGAACGGATAAGAATAATGTTGTTACCACCGAATTGTTTGTTGAGATGTCCAATTCACACGTAACTATTTCGCTCGGTGATGTGATGCCCTCAATATCGGGTCCTACCATGCTAGAGAAATCGTCATGCCTGAAGATCAGCAACTGTTGATATGCATGCTCAAATATATAGCATAATCATTGATCCTGTTACTATATATTGTTTTGAGAGAATGTTACTATATATAATATATTGTTATAATCATAGTATTTAATTATCTAGATTGAGACTATGGTAATTACATATTACAATCAACTTTGTGTTATAGATTCGTATTTTATTTTTAAAATTCAAACAGTTGATCTGAATTATTAAACATTATCTCTACTTGGAGATCAAAATTTATATTTTTTAATAAGGAGATCATGTTTAATGGTTCCACTTCTTGTCTACCCCTTTATCTCTGAGCAGGTGCTTCCGTTTGGTGAATCTTAGTGATTTTACCTGAAGAATTTGGTTACTGGTCTTTGCTCTATTTTCGGTTGAGCAGGTGTTTCTGTCTAGCAATTAGTGGATCTAGCCACTGCTCTTATTCTTCAAGACAAGCGGTTCGCTTTTTTCTTCTTCTCTTCTCCTGAGTTTTTCTTCCTCTCTTTGGCAATGGAAGAGTAGGTGGAAGTAGCTGTACATATAGTTAACTATGTTATATGTTTGTATGTTGTTTGTTGTTGTGCTTAGTTTGTTGTGTTTTCGGATATTTTTTGCTCTCCTTCTTACTTCTTCTCTTCCCCTCTTGCTCTAATAAAATTTTCTAGCTCCAACTTGACGGTTCTCTCTCTCTGAGATGACTGTCATGGTCCGGTTGATTCACTTTCAGGTCTGATTGCTCGGTTGCACACTCCTCTAGGCGGTGACTGTTCTGGTCCAGTTGATTCAGTTCCCGGTTCGATTTGATTCAGTGCCTTGTCAGCCAGTGCACAAGAAGGGGTTCAATACAATGTGGTATACTAGAAGGAACAAGACAAATATACGCACAATAGAAACAATCACTAAACTCCTATCATTACAATAAAACAAGAATAATAAAATTTGTATTCATTAAAATACACATATCTCTGTATGTGTTTATTTGTTTACAGCTGTATGCTTTCAAAGATACTCGTTATCTCATATCATCTATGAACTTTAAACTAAGAAAAAAAACCGCTAGCTACAATTATTAAATTGACTTCTTATCTGTTTTAGTCATCAAAATGGGAACACGCCTGCCGCCAAGATCAGCTTCCTTTGACATTATGTCAAGCGATGTTATCCGTGAATAGCACAAAGGTCAATACTATGCTTCCAAGGTACAAGCAAGAGATGTACCTATGGTCTACCAATGTTACACGCTCAAGCCAACCCAGCCTCATATCATTGTTGTGATAAAGAAAATCATAAATTTTATTCTTCTTTAACTTTCTTTGTTCCTTTTATAAATAAAGATTGGAGATTAAATCATCTACACAAACAGAAGCAAAATGTTCTTTATTTTTTAGCAGAGAGCGGCAAAACAATAACAAATTGAGATGAGCAATGTTGGCATGTTGCATGATTTTTCTAGTTACATGATTTTTAAGATGATTTTCAAAAATAAATAGTTACAAAATTTAATGATCATAATTTAAGATGATTTAAAAAAATATATTTTTTTATGAGCATAATTACACGGATTGTAAATGTCAGATGGTGGAAGTTTTATTTATTTGATGTATAATGTACAAAAGGAGCAAGGATCCAAATCTGCTGAAATCTAAAATCATGAACAGTAACGCTGAAATTCATGAAATTCTGAATCAAACCGTTGAACTGTTTTGAGATATGTGCACAGAAAAATTGAACGACTGGATTCGGAATTTCAAAATTCCAGAGATACTGTTCATGTATCTCGGATTTCAGCTGATTTGAATCCAATGAGCAAAGCATAGGAAAAAGGTTACAAATACACTGTTTAAGATGTCAGACAGTGAAATTTTCTTAATTCAATATATAAAACATAAAAGAGCAGCAAAGCTTATAAAATAAGTTACAAATAAAGGAAACAAAGAACAATTAATAAAATGATACTTTATCAAAACAGGTATGGTGAGGAGATATGTCCGTTATTGTAGGGGGGGGGGGGGGGGGGGGGGGTGGGGGGTTAATTAACCATTTAAGAGTATGGCTTAATTTGACTTGTTTGTTATAAAAAAACATAATTTAAGTTTGAAAACTTTTTTAATTGGTGATGAATTACTTTGACTAAGTCAAAGATTTCAACCGGTCAACATAAAGATTTTTTTTTTTTGAGAACTTAGCAGAGAATAACATAAAGATTCAATGGGGGTATTAATTGAAAGCTTTAGCCCATTCTCCTCGACCATTCATATTTGATTGGTTTAGTTAATTCATTAAATAAATACTTCTGGTGAATGCTTCGTGTTTAATCATTTTTGTACCTATTTATATAGGCCTTCATCTCTCTGTTTTGACCGAAATTTTTATTAATACCACTGTAAAAAAAAAAATCACAAATTAGAAGAAATTCAAAAAATATCAGGCATCCAATTCAATCTGCGGACCCATTTTTGGAGAACCGCAGATTGAATTGGAGGCCTCTCAAAAACTTAAATATCAGTAATTTATAGTGCATTTTTGAGTTTTTAGGGGGCCTCCAATTCAATATGTAGCCCCCCAAGTAGAGTGGAAAAAATGGCACGGCGGAGCCGGCTCTATCACATAACGGCACGATGACGGCACGGAACGGCATGACACGCGTGTCAGTTATGTGCCGTGACTCGCGTGTCCCGTGCCGTGATCATCTTTTGAAACTTTGGCACGGCACAGCACGACACGTGAAAGATTTAGTCACGATACGGCACGACATGTAGTCACGCGAGTCACGTGTAATTAAGACCATTAGATATTGATTTAATGGTGAATCTTGAATAAACTAACTTAAATTATGATTAAATGGTCACGCGAGTCACGTATGGTCACGGCACGTTCAGGCACAACGTGACTCACGTGGCGTGACCATTCGCGTGCCGTGATCATTCCTTGACGTTTTGGTCACAGCACGGCACGTTTTTTCCACTCTACCCCAAAAAATGGAGCCGCAGATTGAATTAGAAGGCCTGATATTTTTCGAATTCCTCAATTTCAGTGGTATTTTGGTTTATTTTTATTTTGAAAATGGTATTAATAAAAATTTCGGCTGTTTTGACTACATGGTATATAACAGAGGCAGTACGGAAAGAGAAAAGTCACAGAGTTCATATACTTTTAAATTCATTTGAAGTTCAAAGAAAAGTGCCTTCAAATATTATTATAATAATTTATATGTTTTGGCATGATATATTGAGCATTGCGTTCTTTATAACTAGTTGTTATTTGATCTGTGACTGTGTCATCGGAGAATAGTTTGAGACATTTATTCAGAATTAGAATTTGCTCTTATTATGAGAGAATAACAACACTATATTATCCCTCCTCTCTCCTCTCATAGAGATAACAGACTGCTGTTATTATTTCAAAATAACAGCAGATTCAGATGCATTTATCGAGAATCAAATATAGAATAAAGGACGCCTACGGGTTTCTTTAAGAAAATATATATGGTACGTTTGGATGGAAGCTAGAATAGTTAGAATAGTGAAATTTGAGAATAATAAATGAGAATAGAGAAAAAATAGTGATTTTCATATTAGTGTGAAAATAATAGTGTTATTCGGATTAGTAAAAATGTTGTTTGGATTGTACATATAGAATAGTGAATAGTTATAACCAATAAAGAATAGTGTTAACAAGTTGCTAATTAAGAGGAAAGATATGTAAGTGGGATCTCAAACGAATTGTCATGATGTGGAGATAGCGGAAGTGATGTCAATTTGTCATTTTGAGACTGTATTGGCGGAAATCCGAAAATGAGGTATTTTTTTCTCTCTTTTCACAATTCCGAATAGTAGTTATTCCAATATTTACAAGAAAGAGAGAATAACAATTATTCTAGCTATTATGAATAGCAAAAATATTGTTTGAATACACATTGCTATTCCGAAAAGCTACTATTTTAAAAGAGGAGGGATCAAGTTACAACAAATTTGAGTTACAACAAAGTTACAACAACTATTTTTTTTAATTTTCAAAGTCTAAATCGTCGATCCAAACCGTTCAACATGATCTCCACAATAAAATGTGCTTGCAAATCAAATTTTATATTTTTTTGAATTTTTTTACTATTTATTAAGTATTTTACAAAAAATAGTTATATTCAGACCATTGAATTTTGTACCCATCTTAATAAATAGTAAACAAATTCAAAAAAATGTAAAATTTGATTTGCAAGAACATTTTATTTAGATAATCATGTTGAATGGTTTGGATCGACGAAAATGAAAAAAATGATTGTTATAACTTTGTTGTAACTCAAATTTGTTGTAACTTGATCCCTCCTCATTTTAAAATAACCTATATTCTTGTATCATTCAAACATAGCTATATAGAATAAGGATGAACTTTGTACGAGAAACGTTATTCTGTTCTTAGAACAAATGTAGGCTCAGTAGCTCGGCATACAAAACTAAATCCAAACTTGTTTCGAACTTAATTTGTTTGTTTAAATTTATTCAAGTAAATTATCCAAATTTGCTTGAGATATTCGTAAAAATATAGCTGAAACCCCAGGCGGCATTGGTCAAATCATTAATGAAGTAAATTAATATTCGGTGGTTCCGTTACGTTTCTAATTTCAAAGATTTGCCACTTTGTTAGCTTCCTCTCTAAGCAACGGCCGTACAGTCCGAATAACAATTTTATTGACCTAAGTGGTGAACAAAGTCAAAAGTGCGCTGCTAATATCTACGCTCCTTATATTTGTTTGTCCCTAACTCCCTATCAATCAAAATACAGCAACGGAAGATATTTTGATTTTTAAAGCATCTGCTCAGATTCTGCTTACCTGCAGCACCCTTTTTCAATTATTATTATATTGTTTTTATCTCTTTTGCCTCCATTTGTGAGTGAACTGGAGAATGCAAACTACACTGCCTCACTGCGACGGGAACGGAGTAGGTCCGATGCCCATCGGACCTACTTTTAGGTTCAACGAGCACGATGACCGTTCGATCTAACTTAAGATTTGAGCGCACGAATCACACGAATTTTAAAGCATTTCGCACGAATCTTAAAGGAAATAGACGGTGATTAAACCCATCGAACCAGAGTAGGTCCGATGGGCCTCAAGTGCACTGCGACGTAAATTGATTCCATTTTGCCGGCTCCTCTGTAAATCATAACAATTTTATGAATTCTTTTGTGTAACAAGTCTATTTAAAACAATTATCTACTCGTTACACAAGCTACGATAGTCTTATTCATAAAAAATGTTCGTTCATACTTCATACACTGATATCCGATACATATAAAACTCTCGTCTTGTAATCTTCTCTCTTCTCATCTCGGCTTGTCCCCTCTTCCCCTCCGTCTCTGTAATGGCGCAAACCGATCTCATGGATCAATTTCTCGACCTCCGGTCTAAAGCGAATGATATCCTTTCGCAGTACGAACCGCTCGCGCTAGTTCTGGCTCCTCTTTTTGCTCTTTTCTGCGCTCGTCTGCTCCATTCCGTACTGTCCGCGATCAATGAAAGAGGATTGAAGAACTTAATCATCGGATTCGTCATGGCCTCCGCCAAGTAGGACTTCTCTTTCCTTGCCTTTTTTAATTTATTTATTGGAGCAAATGATAGTTTGTGTTATTTATCTTGTGAAATTACATTTTTAGACACTATCGTTTACCACATATTGGAATTTGAAAATATCTTGATTGTTTTGTTAAGTATGGGCTAATTCTTTTGCTACTTTTCGTAATTTCGATTAATAGATTTTTAACTATAAACTTTAAACTTGTCGTGGTTTAAAAAGGCAATTCTATTTTCACAAAAAAATAAATTCAACAAAGTGGGGGCTACCTTAAGATTTGGGCATTAAATAACCAGTGATCTTTTGTTTTCCATGAAATTTATTTAATGCATTGTCTATTTAGATAGGTCAATTTCTTACAGACCCTCCGAATATTGTAAAATATCGCGTCTATACCCCAAAAATGCAGGAAATCCAACTTAACCCTTTTTTATACCCGCATGCGCTCCCAATTTTTTGAGCTTGTGCTAATTAATATATTGGATTGGATCCCTTGTCTATGGGAAAAGTATTTTTGGGAGAGGGTGTATTTGATGTTCTTGAACCTGACTGAAAACAATTAGATCCGAGTCATCAGTTTAACTTGGCACGAATCTTCAAAACGGACCCCTATAGTTTCCATAGGCACCGGATTGAGTTTGGAGGATACGGGTTCGGGGGGTGGGGTGTGGGGGGTGGTTGGTATTTGATGAGGATCCCACACCAGATAATATAATTGGCAACAGTTCTTCTGGTGTAATGTTGATATCTATTGAGCGACCACCTTTTCATAACGAACAAACAGGAGGATGCAGGTTGTAATTAATTTTTTCTTTGTATTTCTATACCTTTTGGAGCAGGCTGGTTCCTGGTGTGAAGAATTACATTGAGAATGAGAAGAAGAAGGTTAGTGGTTGTTTGTGAGCGTTTTTTCATTTCAGTACATTGAGTATAGTGAAAGGGCCAAATTTTGCATGTTTTCATCTGGAAATTTGAGTTTGTGGCAACACCCAATACATCCCAGTTGCTTATCCAATAACTAATTAGGTAGTTTCATGTCAACTTTAAGTGGTCGACTTATAAACTACCTGCATTGGTTTGTTTGGTTTTAGGATATCCTAGAAGACCTATATTTCATCACTTAAAACTTTATATACATAACACACTTCATACTGAAATTAACAGTATTTGATGTTGTATTAAAGATTAAAAAGCAAGTGTAGGTTTATTTTTTTCCTCTTTGTATTGGGACCTAGGTTGTGGATCAGATGCAGTCAGGTGCATCTAAGAGAGAAGGATGGAGAACTGAGGTGCCAAATTTGGGACTAAATGAAGGAGTACTACAAGAGCTTGAAGAGGCTAAGGCTAAAGATGTAACTTGGCAAGGCAAATGCTCTGGTACAGTGTATGTATCCCACTATTAGCATTATTACAATCTGCAGTAGGTATTGCTTGCATGGTACCAATGTGAACGACTATTCTTGGTGTCACCTCATTTTGTATACGGAACAGTTGTTGGAAGTTTTGGATGTAATTTTATGGAACCTCGAATAGAAGCATTATTGGCAGTACTCACTGTCATACTGGTCTTACAGTACTCGATGTTTATTATTGGTGCTATTTTTTTGTAGGTACATTGCTGGAAACGAGTCTGAAGGTCATTTTGATCTTATAAACAAAGCCTATTCAATGTGAGATACTTTTCGCCATTAATTTGAAAATTTTGTTTTTAGTATCTAAGTAAGGATGTATGTACCTGTACCAGTTTGAATTACTATATTTAAATATCAGTCAATGTTAGAGTTAGATCATCAATAAGGACTTGGATCAGCCAATATACTCAAGTTAGTCCATGACGTGCTCATTAGGCAGCTCAAAATAAGTATTGGATTAGTTTCAGCTCAAAAATTCATCAATTTGGTGGTCACTTGTGAAAATTGGAATCTGAGTTGCTTTCACCTGTCACCCTTACATAATTCTGCAACGCTAATTTTTTTTTCTAGGTTTTCGCATACCAACCCATTGCACCAAGATGTGTTCAAAAGTGTTGCAAAGTTTGAGGCTGAGGTGGTTGCCATGACAGCTGCACTTCTAGGGAGCAAAGAGAAGGCATCGGGTGGTCAGGTTTGTGGTAACATGACATCTGGAGGGACTGAGAGTATCCTCTTAGCTGTTAAATCATCACGGGACTATATGAGAGTCAAGAAGGGGATCACCAAGCCAGAAATGTAAGTCACAGCATTGCTCTGATTTTTGCCATGACCTGTACAGGAACTGTACTGGTTGATCAAATTGGTGGCAGATCATCATGCTTCACAATCATTGCTCGAGTTGTCAATTGGGTGGCAAGTTCAGGTTTTGTGTGAGGTCAAATCGGGATCAGTCTTCGGTTCTATTGAGTCAGCACATTTTTTAGTTTGGCATGCCAGCTTTGTCTACTCATGATGGTTGTTGGATTCATTTTCAATTTCAGTTGTTGGTTTGGTCAGATTCAGGATTTAGTTCAGTTCTGGTTGTTTTGAGTTTGGAAAGAAAAATATTAGGAATTTCAGCTGTCTTTATTCTTTCTTTCACATCAGGTTATTATAGTTCATGCAGGTTCAGCCGTTCAGGCGTAATGTCAGTTTAGCTTCAGGTAAATGATCAGTTGGGCTTCATGTTGTCAAGCTTGGACCAATTGTGGTGGTTAGTTGGGTCTTTTCTAGGTTTGAATCAGGTCCATGCATTGATTTTTCAAAAGATATTGGGTTGGGTTCTGGGTCCTAATCCAGGCAGTCAGGCCCGTGTTTTGGGTTAAAGTCAGCTATTGTAGCCTTTTTCTTGCGAAAGAGCTTTTTATTCTTTCTGTTCTTGGTTTTTATAAAAGGCTTATATTTATAGGATAATAGCTGAATCTGCGCATTCGGCATATGACAAGGCAGCCCAGTATTTTAATATAAAGGTGCGGCGGGTCCCTGTGAATAAGGATTTTCTTGCGGATGTGAAGGGAATTAAGCGATGCATTAATAGAAACACCATCATGGTTTGTTCAAATTTATTTTATTGTCGGTACTTGTATGGCATTTCTTTTTCAACTTCGGATTGTGGCAGTTAACTTCTAATTGTTAACCTTTACTTAACATTCTATGTTCTTCCAGATTGTTGGCTCTGCACCTGGATTTCCCCACGGCCTCATTGATCCAATAGAAGTATGCCTTATTTTATTTTAATTGTTTAGTTCTTTAAAACAAGGTTTGTCAAGGTGTGTGTTGGCTGGTAAAAACTTGTACAGTGTATGGTTTTAGTGGTATGGTGTAATGGTGGTTTATCTGAGCTGCCATTGAGCATTAAAATCCCATTAAAGGTGTGTTTAGCGCATGCCAGACATACCCCTTAACACTGTTGAAGAAACAGGTCTATTGTCTGCAAAATTGAAAAACATCATTATAGCCCTACAAAAGATTGGAGATGCAATGTGTGCTTATAGAGTGTTGAAAGTACCTCAAAGATGCCCAAAGCACCATTTGGTCTCACTTTTTATGTTTACAACAAGGATGAAAAGGTTTTTTTAGACATATTGAAGGAAATAGTAGACATGTGTATAAATGATTACTTGCTTTTTTATTTTACAAGGGCATGTTAGATATTTCTTGTTTTCCAGTGGTTTTAATGATATTTGAATCTTTGTTGCTTTTAAATGGCATATATGGAACTGTGCAATAAAAACTCCTCCATTTGTTTTTAGGAGCTTGGGCAGTTGGCAGGTTCATATGGTATATGCCTACATGTTGACCTATGCCTTGGTGGTTTTGTATTACCCTTCGCTCGCAAACTTGGGTAATTGTTTTAAAAAAAGGGATCAACTTACTATTTTTTCATGACACACCATGACAACAACTTGTTTTGTTTTATTAATAATAAAGTTTAAATTTGAAAAAATTAACCTGAACTGTTGATCTAGTTCTATGTTACAAGGGGTATTGATTCACCAAAAAGTTATGAACTAATATAAGAGGTGAAATGATCAGTCCACAGAATTAAGAATAATCAGCCATTGATTTTTTGACATGTTGCTATTGTCTTAAACATATTTTTAATTTTGTAATTTTTTATGTTACACATTGCTCGTGACGTAGAATAAGATCAACAGTTCACTTTTGTCGTTTGAAATGTTATAAATTAAATTATTAATGCAACAAATAAAGTTTCTTCATTATGTGTTTGCAAAATATTGTGCTTGGAACCCTCTTGTTTTAAATAATGGTTTTACTTTTGTCAAATTTTGCAACTTTTAGTTTGCTGGTTGTTCTATGGCATTGACAGTTGTTCATAATTATATGAGAACTAAGCTGAAGTTACTTCTTTTTATATATGCTTTAACTTGTTTTATTTAATGTTCTTTCTTTGAATTTTACAGATACCCTATCCCGCCCTTTGATTTTTGTGTTAAGGGGGTTACATCTATTTCAACAGATGTACATAAATATGGATTAGCCCCAAAAGGCACCAGTGTTGTCCTCTATAGAAATCATGAAATTAGAAAGGTAGCTTTCTATTTTTCTACAAATTTGATGTGAAAAGGGCTAGCATCATGTTGTTTTATAAGCCAATTTGTTAGAAGAATCTCAAGTTTTAGATGAGCCTTTTATTTATTTATTTGTAATATCTTGAATATCACTAACACCTGTTCCCTTTTCTTGTCTGCAACCATCCTCTTGCCTCTGGGAATGCTTCTCTTATAGTGTCAATTTGTTGCTGGTAATTCAGCTTTTTTTTTCATTTTCATTAATCATTTACATTGATAAACAGGCATTAACTTATGCTCAATCTCAATGCAGTGACGGAATGGTCGGGTGGCTTGTATATTTCTCCTACTATAGCTGGTAGTAGAGCCGGTGGATTGATTGCTGGAGCATGGGCTGCCATGATGGCTCTTGGTTTAAATGGTAAAGCTAGATTGTTTACATAAAATGCAAATCTCTTTTTGGTCTATTGAGGTTTAAAGTATTTTCATTTTTTTACTCTTGTTAGACTAAATTACAATGTAGACTCATGCATATGGTTTTGGTTTTGGTTTGGTATCTTTACCCCAGCTTTGAAATGCTCTCCTGATTAAACACACTTGAATGTCAGTTCAACAGTCAATTGTGAAATAAGTCTTATGCGATTGTGCCTTAAATGACCATCAATCTTGCAAGCCCTCATCAATCCTCGATTAGATGTTAATTAACCCAAGTCCTCAACTACTAAATATCCATAATTAGTTATCAGTACCTATTTTAGCTTAGTTATGCTCATTTCAGAATAGTAGCACAAAATATTTACTATTTATTTATCCTTTCTGTTGGGGCGTCTGTCTATGCTAATGTCTGAATACTGCCAGGATACATGGAAAACACAAGGCAAATTATGGAAGTATCCAAGAAAATACAAAAGGGGTATAACAGAAATCAGCTCTTTCTACTCTCTGGATTAATTTTTAGAAAGTACCTGTTAGCCATGAAACTGAACTATTAGTTTTAATTCTGCAGAATAGAGGAGATACCTGATTTATTTGTGGTGGGGAAACCTGATGCAATGGTGATAGCATTTGGGTCTGAATCAGTTGATATCTTTGAAGTGAATGATTTAATGTCATCTAAAGGATGGCATTTGAATGCATTGCAAAGACCTAACAGGTATTGTCTTCATTTTCAACCAAGTATGTCAGCTCTAGACAATGGTGTATTGGGATCATGGTATTCAGTCAAGCTGTGTTTTTTTTTTTTTTTCCTTTTTTTATTACCATGCTAGTATGAACAATGTGGCATTGTATCCTTGTTGATGCATGTCAGGTCTCATAGCATTATGTTCTGCTGTGACCTCACCACCAGTTGGGTTTTGGGTATAGTATATTCTAACAGTGCAGTGTAGGATTGATGCCGGGTGGATATCTGACAGGTAAAGTATGGCACTACAATGTACTGGGTGGCTTAAAAATAGTATGGTCCAAGGCATACTTTCATCTGCTTTCTACCATACATAAATGTGGTCGGGTATCACATAGCTTCATACCATACATGTTGATCCGCCATGGATGATTATCTTTTGATTTTGTTGTACATTTTTGTCACTATTATTCTGTTTATTATTATTTTGTTGATGCAGCCTTCATATATGCGTGACACTACAACATGTGAATGTATACAAAAACTTCTTGGATGACTTGAGGGAATCTGTAAATACTGTAAGATTCTTAGTATCCGAACACATTGTTTTCACAAACCACCTGCATTGAAATTAAGGACTACAGAATATATGCACAGTATGCATAATCCTTTTCGTATGATAAAATATATGTTTAAAGAAAACCTTATATTATATGTGAAAAGTGGTGCATAAATTAGTTGGTAATATTGCAATCTTATAATTTATCTTCCATTAAATATTTTTAATTATACTTTTAGGTAAAAGAAAACCCAGGCCCAATGAGCGGAGGCCTTGCACCGATTTATGGTGCAGCTGGGAAGATGCCAGATCGAGGCATGGTTGGCGACCTCCTGATTGAATTCATGGATAGTTCTTGCTAGATCATTCTACATACTTAGTTTTTTTTTTTTTTTTTTATCATTTTCTGAAAATTGTAATTGTTTTGTTAATACAATGAATAATAAAAAACGTACGCTTTGTAATTGTAATTTTCTGTAGTTAAGTGTTGGTTGATTTTATAAACATTATCATGTTTGCTGAATTCATATCACCTAAGGTACTTTATTGTTTGATTTAGAATCCGGACCGTTCATCCTATATTGAAACGAATCTTATTTTCAAATAAATCCGAATATACTCCGATTCAGATGGAATAGTCCGATCCTAAACTCATGATTGCGTTACTTTCGGAAAATATTGTGAAAGTACAAATCAATATGTATGAAGATACAAAAATGTGTATCTTTTGTGAAATCATTTAAATTGTATGTGCGGTGCATTTGTATGACATTTCATCCGTTTTGCACTTCTCAAATATTATGTGAGATAGCAATGTTATATATGTGTGTGTATGCAGATAATCAATTTCAGGTTATTGTAAATTTACATATATAGTATATATATTGAAAACCAAAATTATCAAATGATGGAGTTGTTGGAGAAAACCAATAATACGGACTTAGTATAGATACTTGTTTTCCTCTCCACGGACAATTATTTCCAATTTCACCGAATTAGTCTAGATAATTAGGGATTTTTTCAATGTAAATTCTTACAATTCTTTTAGCATAATTAATGTAATAAATATATATTTACATATTTAATCGGAGAATAAAATATGTATTCTATAGATTTTATTCTTTGGCAAACTATTGGATTAATAAAACACAATCATCGATAAATTTTAAAACCTTCAAAAGAAATAAATAAATAGAAATACACATAACAAAAGATTGAAAATTAATCATGGATATATGATGTATTTCATCTTAAACATTTTCAAAATATAATGTGTAAAATATTTTTTTGTTCAATAGATGTCTCAAAGAACTTATAACTTTGTTTATTATTGGATAAACAAGTTTATAAAAATATCTTTCAAACAATATTGCTGATAGAATGAGATTTAATATATTAATAAAAGTCATAATTTACAAAATAGTAGATCGAAATAATCTTTGAAAATCTACTAATAATTTTTTTTCTTCAATCCACATACGATGAAACAAAATTGGCACACATAATTTGTAGTAAAAATTAATTATCTAAAATAACAAAAATTGCAATAAAATAGGAAAAAGAAATTAATTAACTTTTACATAATTTACTTCTTTTACAATTTCATTGCATCAATATGGAGAAGCGTGGCTAACATTCCTTTTATTTTTCAAATTGATCATTTTTTGCAAAACATATAAAAAATTAGATTATACATTGATTATTTATATTCATATTCAGATGTACAAATTATACATACTTATGTAATATTTTTTTTTTCAGCTCTTTAAACTTCAAAATTAAAGTAACAAAGTGTAGATTATGAACTTGAAATTGAGAGATGGCCAGGTGGGAGAGAAGCACCTTTATACCGATTTTTTTTTTCTGTTGTATTAAAGAAATAAATAAATTCATGCCATCAAAATCTTCATATTTATCAAAATAGGCACAAAAGAAAACAAAAAAATTGAAGAAAAGAGAAGCTAAAAATCAGTACTTTTAATAAACAAGTAAAAAGCCAAATAGGTAATTATTTAAAATCTGACAATAAAAGTTTTAATGTCGATATTTTTTATGCATAGCATTTAAAATAAATAAATTTAAACTTGTGACATCAAATCAGTAAAATCAGGAAACATAACAAATTTTTTTTTTTAAGTGTTTTTTTGCTGAGGAGAAACAATACAATTTACCCCTTAAACAATTGAAGCAACATAGTGAAACCTAGCAATAGCATTTCTCTATGGATGAAATGTTGTCAATGACAGAATTTTAGCTCATTTGTGCTATGTTTTGAGATTTTTCTATATTTAATGTTATATGTATAATTTTTTTTTTTATACTACAGATAAAAAAATCGGCTTTCAATGTATATAAGCAACATGAGCTAAATTGAATGTAGGTAAGAAATTTAAAGGAGACATCACATGATAGTCTTGACCGACATTTTTATTAATATCCTAAAAAAAAAAATAGCAAATCTGCCTTCAATTCCAATTTTTTATTAAAACTATCTGGACCGCCCCACAGTGGGGCGGTTCACTATTCAAACCAAACCGTCCCCCAGTGGGGCGGTCCGCTGCCTATACCAAATCGGCTTTCAGTGTATATAAGCAACATGAGCTAAATTGAATGTAGGTAAAAAAATTTAAAGGAGACATCACATGATAGTCTTGAGGGATGGATAAATTGAAGCAATTTTCAGTTTAAAAGTTATAATGATGCTAGCATGAAAATTTATAATTCGTACGTACAAATTTTGATTTACCAAATTGTACATTTTTCTAACGCACAAAAAAAATTGTATGGAATTTACACTTATCTTTATTCAGAGAAATCGTTAAAACTCTCAAGCATGTTTGAATTTGGATGCATCGAAAAATTTAATCTAAGTGCAAACTTTTAATGTACCGAAAATGGTCCAAAAGTCCCGATTTTTTATTAATCGAAAATAAAAATAAAAAATATCGGAATAGGGTGGCGTTTTGATTGGAAATTGAAATATAGGTAAAACGGAACCGTTTATCCCGTCTCAAAGACGGTACCAAAATTTCCGTCTAGATTAATCACCGCTAATCCAAACCGTCCCAAACACACAAAAAAAAATCCGGCCGAGATAATCCGTTCCGTCCCAGACAAAAATTAGAAATCTAATAATAAATCATGTATCACTTTGGGTTTTGGGAGGCTGAACTGCTGAAGTCCTTTGTTTCTCAAGAGATCAACTCCTACTTAGAAGCTAGTTGTACACGAGATCGAATTCACATCACCTCAGGTTACCTGACTCAAGCAAATTACGATCGGACAACCCATTTAACATGGCACGAATCTCAAAACAGACCCCCTAGAGTCTTAATAGGTACCGGATTGAGTTTGGCCCAGATAGAATTAATCTGAGCCGGCCGTTGCAATTTGCTTGAGTCAGGTACCTGGGAGGATATCTGTCCCACGACAACTCCTACTCTTTCATAAATCAATTACAATATAAAATCGATTCTCAACAATGCCGTTGGGGTTAAACTTACTAGTGTTAATAAAACTACAATATAAAATAGAAATTCATGGCTTGATCTCATCTTCGAATCGGAGGTGTTGGATTCACCATTATCATTTTCAGAAAAAACAGAAAAAAAAACAGAACTGAAAACATCAAGTTTACAATAAATGAAGGAGAGATGTGCAATTAATAAAGAAACTCAACTGCCAGCTACTCAAGTCCAATATATCTCAAGCTGGGACGAGACCGATTATCCCAACCGTTTTTTTTTGCGGTTTAGCGAAGTTACAGTTTGGATTAGCGGTGATTAATCCGGACGGAAATATTTGTACCGTCCGTGGAATGGAATAAACAATCCCGTTTTACTTATATTTCGATTTCCTCTTGAAACACCATCCTTTCCCGATATTTTTTTATTTTATTTTCGATTAATAAAAAAATCGGCCGTATATGAGATTTATACATAACTTGACTTCTGCCATATTTTTGAAGAAAAAGAAAAAAAGAGATTTAAACAGTCGCTCCCGAATGAACCAAACCTTTTTCCAATCTTAAAATGAAAATGTAACCTGGTAAAAGCTAATTCCGGCTTCAAATTAAGAAAAGCCACGAACTCCAAATGAAATTAAGATTGAAGGCAATGAATGTAAATTAGACATTTTATCTTTTAATAAATAGTAGATGATGCAAATTTTATCTGAACTGCAATGCCTCGTCAAAAAAGACTCAGAAAGTCTTAATATGAGAAATTTTCCTATATGAACAAATTTTAACATTTAGTGCATTAGGTTAGTCTCTTCTGAGATCAGCTTAAGAAAAAAAAAAAAGTCTTTTATATTACAAATGTCAATGTTGAGAGGCGATCCAGGTAGAGTACAAAGTATCAACAAATTTATTTCCAACCCAGAAGGAAATTCAAAGTATGAAGTTATGCGTTCTTCCTGCCATTTGAGCATCAGTGACAGCAAGGATTTACATTGAAAGTTCCGAGTTAAAAAATTCAGAGAGAGAAAAAGAAAGGGAGAGAGAGATAGAGCTATCAAATTAAGCATCAGTTATGATAATGCAAAACAATAGCCAATCCTGAATAGTCATTAAATTTATTTAGTTCAAACTTCAGCAAAAGAAGTGATTGTCGGGAAGCCATGACCTTCTGGCAGAGGCGCATTGCCAGGGCGGAGGGATATCAACACATCGAGACCTAACAATTTACATAGAATTTACTAAATGCCATAAGCTTATATTACATGAAATAGATGAAATCAACCGTGTCACAGTGGCTTATAGCACTGTAATGCTGAACCCTGCAGGGTGAAGTAGAAATTGTACCTTTTAGAAGGACTAGATGGAATAAATACCTGCAGATTTTGCAGCCACTGCTTCAGGGTAGACATCTGTGATGAATAGAACTTCAGACGGCTTATCCACCCCTATTGATTGTGTTATTTCGTAATAGCTTTTTAATTCTCTTTTGTTTCTGCAGTGCCCAAAAAAAGAATGAAATGAAATGAATATAAAAATTGAATTACTGTGGGGCAAGACACCGCTTATTGTCTTCTGTTTCATGATAAAGTCAAGTATCCTTCCCCCCACCCCGACCCCCCGATGTGAATGTTACTCATTCCTCTAGTTTCCTGTTTTATTTCAAAGATGCGAATGAGGGTAGTTTGGTCATATATGGAACATATAAAGTAAGGGGCCAAATACTAATGTTGCATCTTTCAAGAAGTTCCTTTCTTTAATAAAGACTTTTGTCATACTGAGAGGTGCACTGTATTTTGTGGCTTCTAATAAACAAACTAGTTTTGGATTTAACTATGATATATGAAAGTAATTAACAATAAAGGCATTAGTAGAGACAAAACAAACCCAATCATCGTGTCAAAAAATCCACACAAATATGGCCTCAAGTCACCATAGGTGGTATTTCCAAATATCAGTCTCTGAGCCTCTCTGCTGCCACTTGAATAGATGTAAACCTGCCACGAAGAAAAATTATTTGTTATAAGATCGTGAATATACAAAGTGGAATGACCCAGCCGGGCATAAACCCAAAAGGTGAACCAATTCTCACCCGCTTCATGTGACTAGTAACTATGCACTGATAGGTGGCATCATCAATATATAGCCCAACACAAGGCATTTGTTAACTGATTTTTTTTCATATTGATTAGAAGCTGCAGATGGGCAGACCAGGTCAGATTTTAGCTCAAACCGGTCATAGGTTCAGGCCAATTTAACTCTTGGGTCATTTTATTCAGTTCATTTCAGTGTCTCCAGCCATTCTGTTTAGGTCAGTTTGGATAAGTTGATATCAGGATTTGGTTCATTTTTATCCTTCTGGAAAAACCGATTAAGTGAATTGATGCTTTTGACATTTAACTAAGGTTAAGATCAAGTGGTTTTCTCAGGTCAGGTTGGATTGCTCATGGTCATGGTTCAATGAGGTTTCAGCTTCATAGTTCTAAATATCTCAAGTTTAGGTCTGATCAGGTTGGAGTTGAATAAGATGAAGTTGACTTTTCAACATTTGGATCAGGTCACAGTTTGCAAGCTCTAATTTAGAATGGTTCAAATTAGAAAACAGACAGCAGACACATAACACACAAACAGAAAAAAGCTGGCACGTGCATGCACACAGAGAGAAAGATGGGATAGACCTTTATGCCACTTGCATGCCATCTCTTAAGAGCCTCAGGTACATCATCAAAGACAGCTCCTTGAATCTCTTTACCTTCAAAGCCTGTTCTCCATATATGTCCCTGCATACCAAAATAAAGTATCCAAAATGAATCTCTTGTACAACACCTGAAGTTTTTCGACTATGAATATCAAACAAATTTGAAGTTTTTCGACTTTTATGGGAAGTAATCTCTTTTACAACACCTGAAGTTGCTTGAGGGATGTGATTTTTCTATCAGCTTTGATCATAGCCTCCACATTTGCTACCAGCGCATCTATAACCGAGTCTTTTCCTGCCTCGTCAGGTGGAATTGGTACTGCACCATTGAGTCCTTGTTTCAAGTCGTCTTCAACCTTAATTGGTGTTTCAAGAAACAAACAGATCAATTGAAGAACAACATTAGCTAGTCTGTCTCGTTATGCTGCTACCACCAACATAGTATATTTGACAAAAATCACATAAATTTCACACAGCATATACAAAGGATAATTATTACATTAATCACACTATGTAATACACAAACTCCAAGCAGTTTGGAAAATTGAGTATAGATCTCAATTGCATTGCACATGAACCAAAACATTAAGACTCTTACCTTATCAAGTTTTTGGAAAAGACCATCCTTTTCTAATTTTGTCAATAGACCAATGTTATTACTACTATTAAATAAATAAAAAAAGCTTGCTTATTCCATATAGTGACTCTTCATTCTTTAACATTATTAGCCGTGTTATATTAAATATATTTGGTACCTCACTGCAGATGCATTACTTACCTCACTAACAGTTACCCTTGCCATGTATGGATGTACCAGAGAACCAGTTCTACATAGGTAACAAGGCTGACTAGCATTGCATCAAAATTCATGACTGTTCTTAGAGAAAAAGAGAAAAAAAATGTAGCCACTTTCCTACTTTATAACCAGGCTCCTCTTGTCAATTTCTTTTTTCTGGAAATACACTTTTTTTTTACCTGTGCTCTCAATAACTTGATGTCATCTTTCGTTTCATCAGTGTCATATGTAGCAATGAGATGTTTCCTCACATTATCACGTGCATAAGGGAAAAGCACCTCAAAAACAAATGAAATTGGGGTTGTTGTTCCTTCAATGTCCAGTACGATACATTTCTGCAAAGTATTATAAAAAAAAAATACATGTCATAAATATAAACCAGCTCCAACTAAAAATGAACTAACATATAAAACAGACACATAAGCAAAAGAATCTGGAAAGGATGTGGGGGGGGGGGGGGGGGGGGGGGGGTCTAGATAAGAAAAAAAGAGAGAGAGAGAGAGAGAGAGAGGTGAACTGACTCTTGATTTTTCCAGTATGGAGCTCCCATTTTGAACAGCAGATATTTTACTTGGTTTTGTAGCAGCAAGTGAAAATTTGGCAAGGGAACTCTGGATTGGTCAAAAAAAAAAAAAAACAGAGCTTGACATAAAGCATTGCATGGTGTTCATTTTATCATCTCAACAAGTTAAACCAGTAGAACGGAGCAATAGCATGGCCTTACCTGGAAAGAAAAATAGAATCATTAATAATAAATAGAATAACTTGAAGAATAAAGTGAAAAGCAACTGCAACACATAAAATGTTTCTTTGACAGATTATTCAATTTAAATTAATTTACAACTACTGGTGCATACCAGTAACAGAAAATTCACACAATGCTTGGGCCAAAAAGAAGAATACCAACTCTAAGGATTCGTACAAGTTAAAATTTTGGGCACAAAATATATAGGATGAGATGGGATCCCTTGACAATTGGAATTATTTGACAATCTATACAATTTCTTTCAAATAAAAAATGCTTCAAAACCAAAAAATTAATATAAAATGAAATAAATCATTTCCTGGGTGCATTGTTGGAATATAAATAACCTACATATCAAAGTTTCTACTATTTGAGTACCATTTGATAATGTACCAGTATATACAAAGGGCTGCAACTGCCATGTTCTTGCCAAGGCATTAATCTGGCGTTATAAATTTATAGACTACTCTCTTGCAGGTTGCAGCGGTACGCAACTGCTGCTGATATTAGTTTTAGAATTAAGACAAATCTAAAGAGGGAAATGCTAAATAAAACTGCAATTTACTCCTGAAAAACCTGAATTAAGAATTCTTGTTAAAATAACCTTTAAGGAGAGTGGGGAACGAATGGTATATGCTGTCATCTTGTGAGTTGTATACAATGTAGAGGCAACGCAAGCCTTGGCAAATCCTGAAAGGAGGACACAGTGACAGAGCCACAGAGTGGTGCACATGACATGTTTGATGAAATGCCCGAATGAAGATAAGCACAGAGAGCTGAGACAAGAGACAAGAGAAGATGACCTGAGGGAGACACGAGGAGAAGGCGTTTCGCCAAGCTCGCACATGGCACCACTACCGCCATCTCTCTCTCTCTCCAACTTGAGGTTCAATGGGGAATAGAGGATTCGAGGAAGGTACTGGCACTGGCAGAGTGGAAATTGGCCAGAAAATGTAACGGTACGGATCGGAAGTTTTATCTCCAAAACTCCAAGCATGTATGGATGTGTAACACGTGTCGTTCACTTGTTGGAGTCCGGATCCCCTAAGTAACCCAAATTTTGAATTTGGATTCGGACCGTCTGTCAGAATCCGAGCCAATCGGTTCGAAATAAAATGCAGGATTCTTTAAAATCTGTGCAGAACAGATTGACAGTCCGGATCCAAGACCAAAATTAAAGTTATTTTAGTGGATCCGAATTCCCTTCTCCGGAAATTCGTATCCTCTGCGTTAACTCAAAAAAGAATATTTTGAGTTAATGAATCTCAACCATCTGTCTGTTTCAAGATTCGTGTGGAATAGATTTGCACTAATATTATGTTATAGGCAGGAGACGGATTGACTCCGTTTAAAATCAGACGATTGAAATTAATTAACTTAAAAGATTAATGCAGAGGATACGCGTTCCTTGTGCGGCACCTAACAATAAATCGGCAACGGATCCGCTTCCCTGCAGCACCTTAACAACAAATCAAACCGTCTGTGTTCATCTGAATTACGGATCCCGACGTGTTCGGTAACTAAATAGGAGCATGCGTTATTGAGCTTCGGGTGAAAGTATTTACGAAAAGTAGTATTTTCATTTATCCGTTAAACATTAATTTTTTGCCCCTCTAACAATCTCCTCATTCTATCCCTCAAGCATTAACTATTTGAAAAACCATTACCTACCTGAGAGACTACTAACTATTTTGTTTCTCAAACCTAATATTTGCAAGATTTTACATCCGGCGCGTGCAAATATGGATACCTATGCGCACAAGTATTAATATATAATATATCAAGTATTAATACCTAAGATATCAAGTATTTCAAAAAAAAATTGGACACATCACATATCCATATTTTACACGTTGTTAGAGGTGATTTTTTTCTCCGTTCAATCTCGTCAATATTTCTGACGATCTGTGAGGATTTTGTGAATATAAAACCATGGACGTCTTATACGCAATTTTCTCTTTCAAATGAGATCCATGATGACATACTTTCGGGTTGTCCGTCGCGCAAGTATTCATACCTCATCGAGCAAGTATCATACCTCGTCGTGCAAGTGTGAATAGTTCATGTATCAAGTGTTTATATCTAACAAATTATATCATTTTTTTTTCCATATGGCACTGAATGTTGTCTAAAAGTATTAAAATTAAGTATTGCAAGTATTCGTACATCGTTATGCAAGTGTGAATAGTTCATGTATCAAGTGTTTGTATCTAACAAATTCTATTAATTTTCTTTCTATATGGCAATGGATGATGTCTGAAAGTATTAATATCAAGTATTGTAAGCATTCATACCTCATAATGCAAGTGTAAATAATCAAGTGTTTGTATCTAACAAATTTTATCATTTTTTTTTTCATATGACACCAGATGATGTCTGAAAGTATTAATATCAAGTATTGCAAGTATTCATACCTCGTCATACAAGTGAGAATAGTTCATGTATCAAATGTTTGTATTTAACAAACTCTATTAACTTTTTCCTTGTGGCATTGGATGACGTTTGAAAATATTAATATTAAGTATTGCAAGTATTCATACCTCGTAATGCAAGTGTGAATAGTTCATGTATCAAGTGTTTTGTATCTAATAGATTATATCATTTTTTTCCCCTTATGTATTGGATTACGTTTGAAAGTATTAATATCAAGTATTGCAAGTATTCATAACTCGTAATGCAAGTGTGAATAGTTCATGTATCAAGTATTTGTATCTAATAGATTATATCATTTTTTTCCCTTATGGCATGACGTTACGTTTGAAAGTATTAATATCAAATATTTCAAGTATTTATATCTTGTTATGTAAGTGTGAATAGTTCATGTGTCAAGTATTCATACCTCGTAATGCAAGTATGAATAAATCATGTATCAAGTGTTTCTATCAAAGAGATGCTATCAATTTTTTTTCACTTATGACATCAGATGACGTTTGAAAATATTAATATTAAATATTTCAAGTATTTATATCTCGTCATACCACAATTAATTTATACCTCGTCAAATATTACAAGTTTATACCTCGTTAAATATTACAAACATATGTGCATACCTCGATTAGTTTATGTCTTGTGCCTACCATATCTTATGCATATCATGTATTCAGTATGCTCAAATCATCGTTTTTATTTAGAGCTACTTTTGGGAATACCGAATACAAAGGGCTATACCGGCAGTTGCTATTCTCTAATGAATTTTTTTGTATTTACCACTATAGCGAACTACAAATTATGGCAATCCCTTGTAGTTTTGTATAGAAAAGACAATATAACTGTTTATTCACACATTTAAGTCGTCTATATAATTGTCCATTAATGACTTGCCACTACCTTTCTATTTCTAGCCTACACTTCTTTGTTCTCTCCCCTTTTCAAACTTGTGATGCTGCAAATAATTCACCTTTAAGCTCCACTTGGTTGACAATAGAATGCGCATCAAACCTGGAAAACACAAGACTACCATATAAAATAAAACAGCACTGGTTTAGAACGATACAAATTACAATATGATCCAGAAAATGCTTGAGCTCAAGAATTCAATGAATCAATTAGTAGTTAAATCACGTCACCTTTTGGGAAATCTAGACTTCTCTCCTGATGCCCCGGCCCAAGAGCGACATATATTCAGGACTCCTTGACCAGTCATCAATTTCACGAGCCCGTAAAACAGGCAAAGGGTGTGACAACTGCCTGGTCTGAGCATTTCTGAAAGAAAAATTGGATGTAAATTATTAAGTTTCTTAACAGCATGGTAACAAAATAAATTAATATTCATTTTCAAATATTTGAACGAAAGAGATGGGCTCTTTCAAGATTTGGTAATTATGTTTCAACAGAACTCTCAAAAAAATGGAAATAAAAAAGTAAAGTCAGGTCAGTGCTAACCACTATGACCCATCAACTAAACAGGTTGGTTTGGCTGTATACAATCTTCTAATACTTTGTTTGACTAGATTTGCAAAAAATACACTAATTGAATTTAACCTTTCACACAATTTAGTGAGTTTGCGCAGGTTCAAAACTTTAAATACAAGATCTATTGTGAATAACCAAAGATAGGTTCAGAGATTTAATTTCAAGATTTATAATGAAGAACCAAGATTCATCAAGTGCTGAATTACAAGATTCTTTTGATGAACCTGAGAAGTCAACTAGACTTTACGAAGCTATAGATTTGTTTAATAATCAAGTAGTTAAGTAAAGTATATTTAAGACTTGTTGATTTCTTGAGTATCCGTCTTGACCGAAACAAATATATAGAACCAATTTAAAATGACAAGTCAGAAAGTTCCAATTTGATTTCGTGCAAGACGGATGACATCCGTATGGTTGCTTATCAAGTTTTGTGGAACAAATTGTACTAACCGTTCTAAACGGGCATAAACATTTAGAACGGTTAATATTAAAATTTGAATTATTTTGCGGAAATTCTAACTTCAATATTCGTACAATCCAACCTAACGGGTTTCTTCCCGTTAGAGTGGATCTAGCAAATCTTAACCCTCCCACTATATAAAGAGTTATCATCACTTCAGATTTGCTAAGCTAGCCGCCTCTTACATTTGAAAACGCATTTATTGTGCAACACTTGATAGCTTCCATTGTTGAGAGAGCTTAAACTTCAATATCTTCTCAACACTCTCAAATCCACTCAACCTATCTTTTAGGAGATATAGTTTAGTATCTAGGATTTAGTTCTAGAGCTTTTCAATTCCCGCTAGTGTGGTCTGCTTGTAAGGCGCGAAGGAGTACGCTAGCCAGAGCATTTCCGCTTACATATATTCATAGTGTCTAGGAAAGGAGCGCCGACGAGGTTGCTCTACTCCCCGGAGACGTAGGCTTTTTACGTCAAACTCCGTTATCATCTTGCGTGTCAACTGTCTTTAAACTCTACTCTATTTACTTTACTTGCACACGCTTATTTGACTTGTTAGTTTAGAGGGCTTAACCGAAAAACGTCTAAGAGTCTTTAAGACTCCCTTTAAACCCCCTCTAAGTGTCGTCAGGGACTACAAATGCTTCAATCCAAGCTGCATTGATAAGTCAACCCCTATTTTCTGAAGGGAGTAAACTACATTACCCTCTTTTATGAGTACTAGTTTATTAGAGAGCCAACAACAACAAAACAAAATATAAATATTTCCATGGTGTTTAGAAACCAGTTTTGGCAAGAGGTTTAGGTAACAGATGAATGCTTATAAAAAAACCCAGATAAGAATTATAAAGACTGTGACTGTAATGCTGACTGTGGTGGTTGGTGACGGCTATAGTGAAGGTGATGATGGTGGTGGTGATGGTGATGGTAAAGATAGAAGTAGAGAAAGTTTCAGCAGTGGTTGTGCGACCGACCTTAACTGATCGGTGATGATAATGGAGTAAGGCTATGGTATCATGCATAGCACAGATTGGTCTGTACAACGGATCAATATCTCCATTTTCAAAGTCCAAACAAACGATCTGGACCATTCAACATGATCTCCACAAGAATTTTTAGAATTTTTGTACTAATTTTTAGATAGGTTAAAAATCACTACTTTTGAATGGTCTAGAATTTTTTTATCATGTGATTTTCTACCTATCTAAAAAAATACTAAAAAATGTAAATTTGATCTACAAGTACATTTTTTTATGGAGATCATGTTAAACAGTTCAGATCGTTTGTTTGGACTTTCAAAATGGAGATAATGATCCATAGTACAGACCATTATGCACTATGCATAGTACCATAGCCTTGCTCATGATAATGATGATGGAGGTATGATAAGACAGACCTTATATACCAACCGATCGGGCTAGAAGACGCCTTGTCGTAGGATCGTGCTTGCTCCAAGAAGGCATCGACATTGAGCTGATCAGCAAGAGAAGGGGCACCTCCTGCCAGCTTCATCAGAACAGAGATGACCACCTCTTGAACGGATCAACACACAAAATAAACATTAGACCATTTTCCCAAGCTGCTCCCACTAAAAATAAATTTCAGATAGTTTCACAGACTCAAATCAAATTTGAGTAAGTGAGAATCTGACCAACTTGGATTGTACTATATAATAATTAATCTATAATAATTCTAGGAACGATTTAGCTGAATTTTTCACCTGTAAATAAACGTTTTATATTTCTCCATTAGTTAGGAATATAACAATTATTCCAAAACTCGGATACGATGAAAAGAAGAATTTAGACATCATATCTAAACTATCGGATGCAATGTCTTGAGCACCCAAGTAAGATATAACTGGTGTGCTCTATTTATATTCTATAGTGGACTTCAGCCAACTGTTGGTGACTTTTGAAATACATTTATCCAAAGTTTTGTGACTAGAAAAGGAAGGTACCTTGGGATCTTGCACTACAAGAAGAGCAGCCCGATCACAAGTGAGCTCCGCTGCACGCAACCATCTATACATCTGTTCTTCTAAGAAACCGGCAATAAAGCCAAACCCTAGAAAAAAGAAATAACTTTATTTAAGTGGGAATTTTTTTTTTTAAAGTGTATCAGTAACCATTTTACTCAAATGGAAAACATTCATTGGCAGCCTTAAGTCTTAAAAAACAATCATTGGCAGCCTTTGAAGTTCCATTTCTATTTTCTAACAAGATTAGATCTAGAACAACTGAACCATACTGTACTGCAGAATTGTCTCTATGTTTTTCCTAGACATAAAATAGTTTCCATAAGAGTTACCGGGTAAGCTGGATGCTCCCATTGCTAAAATATTGGCAAATGTGAGCCATACGCCGTGATCACATTTTAGGTGGCCCAATTCATGTGCCAAAACAGCCTGATCAGAATAACATAATCACATAAGAGGAGCAAATGAGAAAACAAAAGGAAGTTGTTAGCATAATAATAAAGGAATATAAGTTACTATACCTACAGGTCAGTTCAGGTAATGGTCATGTCTTACATTTCTCTCATTCTTTTGTTTATGTTCCAGCGAGTAATTTAATCCAATGCGGTTTTACACTTTGGCCATACATTCTAATGGTATATGATAAAATCAATCATGATTCATCTCAATTCTAATTGAACTCAATTGGGTGTTTCTGACCAGTGTGGTTTGATAGAATTCTAACTGAGCTTGCAGGAAAAAGTATGAATAGTACCTGCAGTTCTTTTCTTGAGAGAAGCTCGACAAGACTGGTATGAACTACTATAAATGGTTTTTTGCCACTGATTGCAAGAGTGTATGCATTAGGTATGGGATTCTGACGCACATACAGATCTGGTGCTTCTGTGTTCAATATCTTTGCGGCCTCTTGCAATAATTGATGAAGATCTACCAGCTGTTGAAAAACAGGAAGGGGGAACCAGATAATTGCAAATTCTGAGTTTTCAAGAAAATAATAAAAAAAAAAACATTTAACCAGCGAACAGATAATGGCTTACAAATTCCCGACACCCCCTTCCAACATTTAGGAAATAAATAAAAGTAATAAATAAACCAATCCACCTCTTACACTTTTTAAAAAATGTAACTTATCCCAGAATCTTACTGAAACCCCAAGTCTCCATTTCCCAAATTAGGTAAGGTTTGTTTAACCAGAAAGGAAATCGTGAAGAAGTTTCATATGTGTATCTGAAAAGAACCTGATTTTCAGAGACTTGTACAGATGTTCCTATGTTCTGGAGAAGCATAATTTGCTCAGAAACCGGTCCTATGTTAAACGAAAAAAGTGTTGAATAAGTTAAAGCACTATTTTCTATCACTTCCAATTACAACCATGATTCTCTAGCATGAATAGAGTTGGTTATATTGAAAACAATAACATGACTTGATTGAAAAAAGTAATTTCCATCTTGTTTTTGTTTGTTTCTTTTGTTTTCAGGTTGAGAAGAGTAAAGTGGTTTATTTGATGAGCAGTAATTGGTGCTACTGCTTGTCCTTACTGAACCATGCTTCTTTCATGAATGGAGTTGATTGTTTATAATTAAAAAACTTCTTCCGCATAACTAATTATAGCCAGTGGACCAGCACCATTATCTTTTGTCAGTATACACATCAGGTACCAGTGACGAAACATTTTTCTTTCCTTTATTAAGTTTTCTTTTTTGTATAAATTGGTTTTGTCAAACAGAGATAACGTGAATATAAATCATGTATAAATAAGAGTATGAACCACTTCAAACCAAGAAATTAGCAGCATGGTCTAATCAAGGTATATCCAATTTCATATTTCAAATTGCAAATATATGTGTTCATAAAACAAAGTCGAAAGAACAAAATAGAAGAAACCATTACAGCACATCAAGTTATATATTTGTAACAGTACAGTACTTGCTTACTAAGCAGTATGACACCAGACCAATACCATTGGATTCAAGGTTGAATCATGTTCTGCCAAAGAAAAGGGTTTAAAAATACAAAACGGAACGAAATTATACCAGTCTGATCTGTACATACATGTACAGATACAACACAGTACACTCATATTAACAATAGAGAGCAAATGAGTGAATAAAAGACAAGTGTACCAATCAAGGCCTTCCCAAATTCATCTAGCCCGGGTATAGCTCTAAAAAGTAACGTGTTCTGCATAATTACCAGAAAGGAAAATTGATCAGATTCTCTTTTAAATTCTGTCTTAAAAGAGGAGCTTTCTTGGAATACAGCTTCAAACGAGAACATTTTCTACACTTAAAAATTCTTATTTTCTGGTGCAAGGAGCACCCAAATAATTCAAATTCATCATTTTTTAAGCTAATTGATGAAAACATTAAAAATAAATGTAATAACACAGTATTCATACTTGCTTATCAAGAGGGTGTCTGAAGTCATCTGCCTCGAGTTTACTAAAAACCAATGGCGATGATGCTCCAACAGCTTGGATTTTGAACCTTCTGTGCTTAATTGAATTTTTAATCTTATTGTCTGCAATGTTCGGTAGAGATCCAGTTAACATTTTGGAAGTGTTCAGGGAAAGAGAGATAGTACGGATTGGAACCACATGTGAAACGGGTGGGGGAGGGAGGAGGGAAGAAGCCATGGTGGAAGAGCGAGAGAAGGAGAGGGAGAAATATCGAACGGATTTGCTTTAATACTTTGTATACTAATTGTTCAATATTTACTGTACTGTACTAGAGTATTTGATTTTTTTTTTGTGAACAAGAAGAGTAACTTATTACAAAGCTCTATTATTGCTAACTATCCTCAAAAGTGTCCCAAATAGGTTTCTATTTAGAGCAAATGCATGGTGAGTTGTCCCTTAATATTCCAAAAAATTTAAAACTACCATCGTCTTAAAAAAAAAATAAACCAAAAAATTCTCAAATCTGAGTATTTCTGAATCTACCATGGCCGCAGAACACATGTGCGGCCCCAAATGCTCGGGACCGCACAGGCGTTCTGCGCCCCTAGACTGGAGTCCGCAGAATGATTCTGCGGCCCCATATATATAATTTTTTTTTGTCAAATCAAATTGCTTCTGACTTTGAGATATCTCACACGGACACGGATAAAAAAAATATATTAAAGTGATATCTCCCATGGCCTCTGTTTTAATTAGATAAAAAAAAATATGGGGCCGCATAATGGTTCTGCAGACCCATGGCTGGGCTGCAGAATCATTCTGCGACCGTGGTAGATCTCCAAATAGCCAGCTTTCGTGGTTTTTTGGTTTATTTTTTTTAGATAATGGTAACTTTAAAAATTTCGGCTTAATATTTAAGCAAACATCTAATGATTATGAACGAATTTTATTATTTAGTTAACGTTGAACAAATCCAAGTAATATCACATCGTAATTTTTTTTGTATAGATGTAGCTACACATCATACAAAAAATATTAAACAAAAAAATTGAAGGAATATATTATGATTTCTTTAGCAATTAATTGACTTACTTAATACAACTCTTATATTTACTGGAATCTAATTGTATTTGACATGCTTCATAATAGTTAGTACTTTGCCATATCTAAGAATTATTTTTAACAACAAGTACTTATCATAATATGTAAGATATAAAAGTTTGCTTTGTTTAAATAAATAAAAAACTAAAAGGAAAATATGAGATTTTAGATTATGATTATTCAAGTTCATATACACATTTTTAATCAGTTTTGTCCCCTAATATATGAACAAACATTTTTTTGTTAGAATTGCATATTTATAAACTTGAACTTAAAATTTCTTTCAATTAAAATACACCCGAGTTTTGAGTTCTAATTTTCTCTGAACAAACATTTTTTTGTTAGAATTGCATATTTATAAACTTGAACTTAAAATTTCTTTCAATTAAAATACACCCAGAGTTTTGAGTTCTAATTTTCTCTTATATAAGCTGTGACACTTCACACTTGTGACCTGTCTGTTGGCTATGAGATATGGTGTACATAATAGGGTACATGAAGCATAGCTTTCACTTGTAAGGTGAACTTGGACTACTGTAAGCCACAGAAGAATTTATGGCGGAGGCTGGAGACTGAGATTTCACACAGTTTTACTTGCCCCTCAAGTTCAAGCAAGAACGCTTAAAAAAAGAAGGGGCATAAAAGTAGAATGAGATGCAATTTTATAATTATTTTTAATATTATATATATTTTATAAAATAATTTTGAAGAAAAGCATAAAAATAGATACATATTTTGGAGCAAAATTTTAGGATTAGGCTTAATTGTATAATTTTTTTTTAATCATAAGTATATTCATAGAAATAAAAATATATTTAAAAAAAATTGAAGACAAAGCAACACCACTTAAAATTTTTGCAATACCATACAAAATTATGACTTCATATGCAGGAAAGGAAAAGAACCACATGATTGGGACACTAAAAAGTAAATAGTATGAAAATAAATCTGCTGTAATTCTCGGGGAATTTAGGACTCTGTAATTCCGATCTCAATTGTTGGTCTTTCTCGAGATGCGTGCATGAAAACTTAATTTTCCGAGAACATTTCCGAGATCCGCGCACAAAAAAGTTTGAACGGTTAATCTCAGAATTTCAGGATTCGGATTCAAATAGTATACATAGAGTAAAAAAAAAATATTATTTCACCTTATAACAGTGGGAAAGTACTATGAGAAAAATAAAATATTATTGACAAATTATGCTTCATCTTAATGAGAAAAAATATTTCAAATGCCTAGTGTTTCTTTGAAAGAAGAAATGTACAAGATCTTTCCACAAAAACATGTTGTAGTTAATATTGGTTTTCTTGATAATTTATTTCCGCAATGTCTAAAAGACTAAAATTATTTTTTGGACTCTTGACGAAACAATTTGGGCTTTTAAACATGGTGCAATTATAGGCCGAAAAGGTCAATTTGGGTCCGATGCCCATCGGACTCAAAGTGAGTTCGATGGGTTCGATGACCGTCCAATCTGCTTTAAGATTCGCGTTCTCAACTTTCGCATTTGTTTTAAAATTCGTGCGCACGAAAGCAGATCGAACGGTCCCGAAATCCATCGGACCCAAGCTGCTCTCCCCTTGGAACTGTAAGTAAAAATTGTAGTACACATTTTAACTCCGTTTTAATACATACACAGAGCTTTGAACCACCAAATGATTAATTTCATGTTAATCAACACATATAACACAGTGGAGGAAGAGGTGGTTAAAAAATAGGAGGGAATCTGATCAATGGCTTCTCTTCACTAACTTCATTATATATATTGGTTTTTCACTTATTGATCTTATGTAAAATAGATTCTACATATTATGATGACGTAAATTACATTCCTCTCAAATAAACAACCTATATATATATATATGGTCCCAACACAACCCGTTTTATTGGAATTGATAGATTTATGTTTTTTCTAATCTCTCAGATTGAGAAAACCCTCTGATGCGCTGTCAAATGGAACGAGTGCTGAGAGAAATTTTGCAACACAAATCGACCTCAGGCGCTTCCACGTGGCCTGCATGGCTCCACCTGTCAGTTCATCAACACTCAGGCTACAACTAATGAATGGAAAGAAAATATATCTTGGCTAAAGTGCCAACTTGGAGATTCTCTTGTTCTTTTCATCTCTCCACTTTGCGCTCAGTGTCTTCAGTTCAATTGTAAACTTCACACACTTTTTTAAAATTTTTTGGAATTCTTACTGAAAAATTCATCAGAGTTTTATAAACATTCTTCCTGTTTATAGTCACAATTTCAATTGATTCTTTTAATTTTTTTTCGTACCGCATTGTAGCTTGAGGTATGGCTGAACAAGACAGCAAGATTGTGCCATTATCACTTCTTACCAACAAATTAGATCGACCAACAATGGTGGCAAGGGTACTAAAAATTTGGCATGCATGCAACCCATTGACTGGAAGTAGTTTTAATGTAGATTTCTCGCTTATAGATGCCGAGGTAAAATGTGGTTTTCGACTTTTCATAATAACAACAGTTATTTTATTAAATTGAACTCTCAAAATTTTCATACCAGTAACCACCTTAGTGACATTGTTCTATTTTTCCAGGGAACTGTAATTCAAGGCACCATGACTGTTGATGATTCGCATGTAATTCTTCCATATATGCATGAAGGAAATGTCTATGAGTTTTACCTGTTTCGCGTAATACCAGCAAAAAAAAAGTATGGTATAGTTAGCCATGAGTGGCAAGTTAGATTCAACCGAGCAGTGGTTATTAAGCCTGCTCCTGACAGATACCCAGAAATACCATTTAGATACTTCAACTTTTGCCGATTTGAAGAGTTAGGAAAACAAATTGATGAAAACGCGATAGTAGGTAATTTTAATTGTATTCATCTATTTATTACTCTGACATAATTCTCTTCTTCAGTAGTTTTCATCCTGACTGACAAAAAAATAATAACTTCAAATAGATGCAATTGGCCGAATCAATCGGCTTTCTTCAATCAGAGAAGTTGTGAAGGGTAATAAAATTTCCTACGTGCGTACAGTTGAAATTGCAAATGAAAGGTTTGTAGAAATTGAAATCATGTTTCGTTTTAATTGCATTGATTGACTCACCAAAAAGGTACACCAAAGGGACCTAAATACCAAATACCACAGCTTATCCATATTATGCTCTATATTTGTAGAAATACCATTGTACCAGTTTCACTTTGGGGAGAATATATCAATGAGCTGAGAGAAGATCTTACCATTAAATCTCACCCAACTGTGGTAGCGTTTAGTTCGCTCCGCTTACGTCTATTTTCAGGTCAAGTCTTCAATCTCATCTAGCAATTTTTTAACAAAAACTATACATGAGCTCACTAATATTTTAGATACATTATTATAGGTCGAGGGATTTGGGGCCTTAAAACGTATACTGCAACACGTATATATCAAGACCGCACAATGCCGGAGATTGCACAATTTGAGAAAATGTTAGCTCCATTTCAAATATCATTCAAATATCGCTGCATGACTACTGCTTGTTTGTTCTAACAGAGTTTTTGTTTCAAAAACAAATTTGAAGAATTTTTGCAAAGTTGAAGCCTGAAATAGCAGAGAAATCAGAAAATGCACCCACTTCCCATGGCACTGATATGGATACTGTTAAGCTGGACTATTTACTCGGTCTAGATCTAGAACGAGAAAAGGTAATATCATTTTTTCATTGTACATGTACAACAACTGCGGTCAATTTATATATATGTGCCAAAACTAATGATGTATCATCACTTTAGTGGCTATTCTTACATTTCAACAGAATAGAGACTATAAATGTGTTGCAACAATGGATGAAGTATTAGGAGAACATGATTGGTACTTTAAAGCATGCCCAAGAGATCAGAAAAGATTGAAGTGCATACAAGATGGATACATGTGCCCCAAATGCTATCTTAAGATTAATGAAGCACAAGCAGTACCAAGGTTATATATATTTCCTATATAATCCTGTAACTTTCAATTATATTTAGCTTGTAAAAATTATTCCTAATATTTTACTTGTTAATTACAGGCTAAGACTTTGTATTTCTGTAAAAGACTCTACAGCCTCTGCTGATTTCGTTATTCTCGGGAAGCGTGCTGAGCACCTGCTCGGTGCTACCACTCAACAACTGCTACATGCACAAAGCACCGAAGACCAATTTATGCCATATAAAATACAAGATTTACGCAATCAAACCATACTTTTCATTGTTCGATGCTGCCTCTATCCAATTAGATATAATCGCCGCACATTTAATGTTTTTCAGACAGATCCTGCACCAAGACTACCATGACTGATACATGAACCTTCTCAGCTTCTGACATAAAACATGTAAGTAGCATTTCACTTGCATTACTTTTTTTGGTATAGGTCCTGTACTAATATCAATAGACGACCTTCTCAGTTTTCATATCTAATAATAACTGGTATTTCAGTTACATTCCTTCACCAAAACATATCTAAACTGGGATCAATTATTTGACTCCCAACTCAATGGAGTGCATTATCTTTCAGTCTATTTTTTTTTTTTCTGAAACACAAGTTGAGACATAATTTTTGCCTATTTATATGAAAGCTAGATTCTGATATCAGCATTTTGGGAATGTACTGGTACAAACTACCTATGTTACTAATGTCTTAGTGCCAACTAAAAAAATATTGATGGAAGGAGGGAAAAGTGCGTGCGAACTAAACTCTCTATCTCTTTAAGATAAACTTCTGATCTTCCTAAACATATTAAATTTGTGATTTGTGCAGCTAATGAAACTTTGCCTTGATGCTCTTTGAGGACTGAGGGAATTTGAATTATAATAGTATATTTTGTAGACAATAGGCATTATCTTGTAAATATGCACATGCCTAACCTGCTGTTATGTAGCTGTGCTCTAATCTAACCCTTTCTATCAAAAGATGTTGGTAAAAGCAAATGCATATCTTGTGTTCCTGGAATTAACTTGTGCCCCCTTTTTGTAGCTACTCTGATATGTTATATTTCATGCCGCCCATTTTATGTTTATTCTATTTTCATATTGCATTGCTGCTTTTGGAATCTTGGTTGATCATAACAATTTGCACTGGGATATCCAAAAGCAATGATATTTTTCAGTAGCAAATGCTGATGTAAACATTCTCATCTGACTTCATCACACTGGCATGTGTACAATAAGCCTTACAAAGAAGTCTCCTACGAGTGCTCTGAATCCAGCAACTATATCTTTGCGCACAACTGTGCTAGTGTGGTAAGAACTTGCATGCAACCTATGGCATCACAAATTTACCTAATTCTCACTAATAATTACTTCAAGCATAAATTAATTAAAGATGCATTGTTGGCGTCACAAATTTACATATTCTCACTAATAATTACTTCATGCATAAATTAATTAAAGATGCATTGTAATCCACTTCAAGAGTATTTTCAAAATATGCTCCTTGAGCAAATTTCTCGAAAAAGAAAATAAAAAAGTTACATGAAGGGCTTCAAAAAGTCGACCTTTTCTGATTCTCTTGCTTGCCCTCTACCATAACATTCGAGCTGGTAATATCTACATTCAAATAATATACTTGAGAAATAGATATCTAGAATCATTTCCTTGTTTAAAGGGTTAACTTAAGTGTATCACTTTGTTGGGGTTCTCAAGACCTAACAGGATACTTCTCTAATAAATGCCTATTCCATAAAAATTCTAAGGTTCTGGACATGAAAGCAGGTACATCATGTGAAGCTTCAAGAGCCTACCATCTTGCTTTGAGAGATCACAGCACATATTGGCATAAGCATCCAGCAAGTTGTTGGTACCTTTAGCCTTCCATTTCAATATCTAATGCTTGTGAGTTCTCAACAGAAGGATTTGACTGGATTGATGCCACCAAATCCTCAATCCTGAGAGGTGCACGCCGAGCTGCATACTGGAACAATACCTGTGCAATGGATATTAGACACCGAATTAGGATATTTTCACTTCTGATCTTCTAGCAAATTGGTCCTGAACTTGGAAAGGAACAGACAAGAAGGCGACAGTGCATGACCATAGAGCTGGATATGGTACCAAGCCATTCCATACCAACAGTAAAGAGTTCCATTTGGTGCGGTGCAACCCTGCTTGTCAGAATTAATGCTTACAGCCTTAAGTGCAAAAACCAGAAAATGGGAAAAAGAAAGAACAGAAAATGGGAGACACAGCATTGCTTGCTTTAGTTACAGTAACAACCGAACAGAATAGGTATTTATGTAATTGTGAAACTGCTAGTGGTGCAGTTGTGAAGGATCCTTACTTTGGAGTAGGTATCCGCAAAAGCACGTGAGCGGTTAGGTTTCCCCACCAATTTCAATTCACCAAGATCTAGCTTTCCGTCTACTAGCTTCACACTGTCATCTCTAACTTCAACCCGAACAAGATTTCCAACCCGCAAACCATACTGAACAAATTAATACACCGATACAATTCAGGTTGCATACTTGCAAATTGATAAGACAATAATAATTGTTAAACTAGCTGTAAACTGACGTTAATTATGCTAAAATATCACGATTTTTCAGGGCTTTACATAGAATAATCAACTGATATGTGCATGTATAGAAGCTTTGAAGATGATACGAAGCCAACTGGCTAGGAATCACAAATTGGCCTATTATAGCATCAGCTGCCTAATGTACTGTTACATTATTTAGTCATTGGTTCTGTTCTATATCCCCATCTAACAATTGCTTTAAAAAAATCTTTACTGTAGTAACTTAAAAGATGACCTGAGCAATCATGTCTCTACTTAAGCAACCAAATGCAACAGGAGGGTCATCAGAAGTAGTCAAACTCCCATCATTTTGCAACTCCAACACAACCTGGTTTATTTTGTTCCACATTAGCAAGCAAGCACAATATTTAAAAAAATTCAGTTGTTATTACTTGTGTTCAATTTGCTATGTTTGGATGACACAAGAATAGAGGTTATTCTAGAATAGAAGCTATTCGGAATAGCATGTGCATCCAAACAATATTTTTGCTATTCGGAATGGCTAGAATAGCTGCTATTCTCTATTCCTTGCAAATATTGGAATAACTACTATTCGGAAATGTGAAATGAGAGAAAATAATGCTTCCTTTTTGGATTTCCGCCAACACAGTCCCGAAATGACAAATTTGATACCACTTTCCGCTATCTCCACATCGTGACAATTCATTTGAGATCTCACTTGTCTATCTTTCATCTTAATTAGCACTTTGTTAACACTATTCTTTATTGGTTGCAGCTATTCACTATTCCACATGTACAATCCAAACAACATTTTTACTAATTCGAATAGCACCATTTTCACACTAATCTGAAAATCGCTATTTTTTCTCTATTCTCATTTACTATTCTAAAATTTCGCTATTCTAGCTATTCTAACTCTCATCCAAACGTTTACAAATATGCACAAAAGAATTAATATTGTTTTTTTTTAATCGGGGGATATATCATAACATAAGGTAGTATAGTCAGTAAATTAATCTATGTATCAAAATGAACATAATTCCCACTAAAAAGATGAGTAAAATAGCAAAAGATAAAGGTACCTGCTGCTGAGATGGAATTTGCCCTTGGTTATCAGTGTCAAGAACATACTGGCTACAAACATTATCTTTCCATACTAATGCTAGAGGTGTGTTGCCGGCTTGGTAATGTGCATGCCTAACAATTAAATTACCGAAAAAAATAAAGTGAAAATAACTTTCAAGCACTACCAAAAGAACTACATGGAACATAGATTTTTCTTACAATGCAATGAGTGCTTTAACTTGCAGTAACAACCAGACTAAAAAACATTCTGGAACTAAAAAAGATTGCATCTATACTGGTAGTGTTACTGACTTGTGCAGGTTTCACTGAACTCGGAAGCTAATTAAAAACTTCTAAGCTTTAACCACAGGTAAGCAAGTAATATGATAGTACACAAAATGGCTAAAAGTGGCACATTAGTACCAGCACATATCTCTTAAGGTGTGGTAATGCGAGAAAAAAAAAAGGATGAACAAGAACAAACTGGCATCTCACTTGTTGTAAAACAATAACCCATCTTTGACATATGATACTTGTCCCAAATAAGCAGCTTGGAGACCGATTAAGTTACACTCATATATCTGTACAACATTGAATCTGTACCGATGATACTGAGATGGTGGGTCAGACGCACCCGTTTCACTGAGTTTGGAATTGAGCCAAAAGAATCTAAACTCTGCTGTGCAATCATACAAAGAGTATCCTCTCCAACAAACCATGTCAATCACATAGTATGTCTCATCAGCCTGAAAAATAGGAAAAAAAATAAAAGGAGCTAGAAATGCAGAACATGGTAATTTAGGATACATATCTTAGAAACTTAGGGTGCGCTCCACAAATTCAAAGGGAAGAGAAGGGAAGGGAAGGAGTAAAGGGAAGAGCTACCCTCCAAATCAGGGTGTAAAGATTAGAGGGGAACTCTATTCATTTTTGTGTCTTAGTTCCCATTCCTTCTCCTTGGCTCCCCTCCAAATTTTAGTTTGTGGAGCAAGTAAACCTGCTTGGGCAATCTGGTCACCCCTTGGGTAAATCTGCTTGGGCAATCTTATGCATAACAAAATGTAAAGAACAATTTATTGCATGAAATAGACATGCGCAGATAAATTTCAGCATTTACAACTCAACCATCTAAAGTGCACCTTATATAGATAAACCTCACATACAAGAACTTCATCATGAAGCAAAACACCTAATACTTTAATTGGCAATTCAGGAGAAGCTGAAACAAATTCAAATTAACCACAAAAATTACCACAAAAAAAAAAGCAACTAGTATCCAAAGCCAGTAGAAAACCCAACATGAAGATAGAGTAAACAGAAATCAAAACATTTTCAATAGAGTGCCCATGCTAAATAAACTTACAAAAGCCAGTCCTATAGAAATTGTAATATGTTTCATTTTATGGGCTACTATACAATTTTGACATCAAATAGCAGCTTTCTTGTGAACCTTTAGCAATTTAAAAGCGCTTCCTCGAAACGTCACAATTCCACCAACAGGGTTAAAATCAGGTCAAACAGAAATGAAACATAACCTCACCTCATGAAATATGCAGTCAAGAATGGAGTAAGAGCTCGAAGGCCCTGAAACATCTTTTGTTCTAGCCCCATTAGGCAAACTAGAAGGGAACCGGTGAAGTATAGAGCCATTACGAAGCCTGCTAACAGTTGTACCATTTGAAGAAACAACAAAACACCTTTTGCCAGATGGTCTTGGAAACACATACCTAAACAAGAGTCAACATATTTCTAATGAATAATTGGCAGTGGTTCCCATATCCCTATTTGATATGAAAAAATATAGGATTTTCACTTTTCACTCCAATCCAAAGGATAAATAGATGGGTAATGCATTATCATCTTTTTAGAGAAATTGATACTAGGAGGACCTCAGAAGATATCGTCTATGCTCTATATAATTGGTCGTAATTTTCTGTTTCTTTTTTGTTTTTAATTTTTTGGAGTGAATACTAGGACTCACGGCAAAAGCTGGAACTGTTAGTATACAATCTATATTTTCAGAAATTAACAACGCCTTAAAGAATTCTTCAAAAAACAACACCTTAAAGAACCTCAATATTATATCAATTTAAATAGAAGTTTCAGTAACAAAGTTAACATGCTGAAAGCTCTATACCACAAAATGGAATACTAAACAAAATCCAATTGACTATAGACCCAACGACTAGAAAAATTAACTCAAAAAAGCAACACTTTTAAACAGTATCCAACTTTTGATCTCGGAAAGTAACATTTTAAGGAATTTGCACAAGGACATTCTGTTTGCAACCTATTTCATCAAAAACCTTCTCACAGTGCTCGAGTATTAGCAATTCACTGAAATGATTTGACAATTTAAGTTCCACAATACAATTCACAGTTTAATTATTTCAGATAAAAAAGACTTTCAACATATGTTTAACAAATTATACCAAGAAAAGAGATAATTAAGTAAATATCAGACTATACCAGTCACTATCAAGCAACGGAGGGACATCAACCATCCATTCGGGCAGCATAAGCTGCGTAGCGAACCATCTCCTCACCTCTGGCCCTCTTAAACTAGCTGCACGAACCGGGTCCAACTCCGTTCGACCCCCTGACTGATCAGACGCGTCGGACATCTCCTGCTCCTGTTCGAGTTCGGGCTCCACTTCGGTTACAGGTCCGAGGGAGAGAACAGAGGAGGCGAGCTGCCTCGCGCGGTTCTGTGCATCGGAGCGGCGGTCGGCCTGGACACGGAGCGCCAGCTCGCGCCTCCTCTGTTGATCGGAGATAGCCACGCGCTTGATTGGACGGCGGTGATCTGGTGGCGGCGCCATTTGAGCGGGGCGAGTTCTCTCTCTGGGCTGATACCGTATAAGAATTAAGAAACAGTCACAGACAATTATGTCCCTACGGTCGTGCTCCAGAAACTCAAAAAAGAAGAGGGAAGGGAAGGGAAGAGTACGGATTCTCTGAAGTAACTCAAATTTTGATTTTAGATCATAACCGTCCGATCAGAATTGGGACCAATCTGGTCCGAAGTGAAATATACGGTCTCCTTTAATATTCGTGTCAAAACAATCGAACGGTTTGGATCTAAACTGAAAATTTAAGATACCATAGGTGATATGAATTCGGGAAGGGAAAGGGTGATCGGGATTGTTGAAATGTTTATTTGTTAAAATTAAAGAAGAGGAGAGAAGGAAAAGGGTGATCGAATTGTCCAAAAAAGTTATTTGTTTCAGTAAATTAAAATTTTGGAGAGGAGTTCAAGAGGAGAAGAGAAAAAGAGAGACAGAAATAAATATTATCTTTTTTTAATTTTTCTCTCTGGTTTAAAAGATAGTTCCTCTTCTTATTCTTTCCATCTCTTTGTTTTTCTGATTTTTTTATTAATCGAAAATAAATAAATAAAATATCGCAAAAGGGAATCGATTTGGTGAAATTTTGTTATTTAGGTAAATTGGAATTGATTATCCCGTTCCACAGAATGGGACAATTTATCCCGTCCCACTAATCCAAATTCGTAACCCGCTAATTTCTTCTTAGTTAATAGGTAAAGCAGAGAAAAAAAATCAAAATTTGTGGGATGGGATAATCTATTCCGTCCCACAATTTTTTTTTTGTTTGTTTCTTATCTTCTTAGTTAATATGTTACATAGGAAGAAAATGTGAGACAGGATAGATTAGATAGATTAACCCATTCCACAATTTTTTTTTTCTTAGAAATTAGGTTAGCGGGGTTACGAATTTGGATTAGTGGGACAGGATAAATTGTCATGTTCCGTGGGACGGGATAAATGATCCTGTTTTACCTATATTTCGATTTCCAACCGAAACGACACCCTTTTGCGATATTTTTTATTTATTTTCGATTAATAAAAAAATTGGTTTGTTTTTCCATTTTTTTTTTACGTTTCTGAAGCATATAATACATGGTATGACTAAAATTAATTTTGATTGTTGGTGTACTTGATAAGTTTTAAAATTGTAAATTTCTATATTAAAATATCAATATATTTCAATTTTTCTTTATTCCCTTTTTTTCCTTTCTCTATTATTAATTATTTATAACAAGAATACTAGTATCGTGCCCGTGCCTTGCAACGGAGACGTATTATAAGATTTAACATTTAAAAGAAACAACAACAACAAATGACTACTTTAATTCAATAATTTTCTTTGCATGTCAATGCATACACAATTGTTTTTTCAGAATTATTTAAAGCACAAATGAAAAATATATACTAAATTTGAAGTTATATGTTGCTAGACAAAAAAAAAAAATAAACAACAAAAATACTTGAATGTTGCTAGACAACCTGGATGCAAAATGTACAAAGACAAAGCATTTCAGCTTACAATATATGCAACATACTATTATAAAAAAAAAGAGTAAAAAATCAAAACAAGAAAAAAGAAATAGAAAGGAGAAAATAAGAAAATGAGAATCACCTTGAACCCAGATGGAAGGAGAACCGGTGACATTTGCAACAAGAAAGGACATTGCAATATCTTCACAATTCCTGCAGGAAATTTAAATAAAAGAAATTTTAAAATATTGCTAAAAACAAAGCATGCTGTCAAAAAATTATTAATTTGTGGAGGGGTAAATATAATTATGAATTATAGGCCCTAGGTTCTCCGTAAAGATGGAGTTTGGCAATCGCAATTCCATCATGTGAATAGTAATTTATATATATTTTTTCTTTTTTAAAACTAAAATATAACAAAACAAAATCTGGCAACTGGTACCAGGTGGAACTGATATAAATTCTGCTATATTTTTTGAAATATAGAAACCTAAATTTGTATGTTTTTGTCATCTTTATGCTATTCAATTCAATGGGTAGTTGATGATTTAAATTCCTATACCAGAAATACTCAACTTACTCAACTTGTATTAGAGCCTAAGATACACGAAATGAGGACGAGCAACTTGTAATAACAGAACTTTTACACATTGATTAATTTTTACTATAAAACTATTAAAAATTTAATATATATGTTTTATTAGAAATCTAATGTCACTAATTAGAGAAGGCCATAGTTTTAAGCAAAATTTAGATATACGTAATAAATTAAGAGGAGGGATCGGATGACACCTCTTTTTTGGTGACATCGGATAACACCATGCATTTTCAAAGTCCAAACAGTCGATCCAACCGTTAAACATGATGGATATATTAAAATGTGCTTGCAGATCAAATTTTACATTTTTTTGAATTTTTTTACTATTTATTAAGATGGGTACAAAAATTCAATAGTCTGAAAACAACGATTTTGTAAAATACTTAATAAATAGTAAAAAAATTCAAAAAAATGTAAAATTTGATATGCAAGCACATTTTAATATATCCATCATATTGAACGGTTTGGATCGACTGTTTGGACTTTGAAAACTTTGAAAATGCATGGTGTTATTCGATGTCACCAAAAAGAGATGTCATCCGATCCCTCCTCATAAATTAAATAGATAACAAAACAAAAAGAGGATTAAGCCAAACCCATCTTGAAATAATATTACTTCTGGTATTGGTTCAATTAATAAATATTTTTTGACAAATTAATTGATATTTTAAAAATAATGCCGTGTATAGCTTAGTACCTCGAGAGACCAGGCATTATCACAGCCAAAAAAACAGTAAAAATCCTCCCAAGTGTATGTTTGCACAGAAAAAAGAACAAAATTGGAAATTAATTAGAAAGATGTAAAATGGTAAATGAATTATCCAATATTGTTATTTTTGGAACAAAATGCGTTATGCTATTTTTAATTGATATTCTTAATTTGTTAATTCCTAGAACGCAGCACTAAATGCTATTATTTTTTTTTTCATAATCTCCATGAAACTGGGGATGGGTTAAAGTGGCGTTGGACTACAACTGGAGACTTCACATGTGTCTCGATTTACAAACAACTACATCACAGGGGGGGTCGTCAGCGAAAACCACAAAACTCTGTGGAAAGCACCGGCCCCAATGAAGGTAAGGATATTTGTATGGCTTATGCTCAAAAACAAAATTCTAAAGCAGGAGGTCTTGATCACAAGGGGGTGTACGATACAACCCAAATGCCAACTATGCCGTTCAAATATCACTGAAACAAGAGATCATATTATGTAGGGCTACTGTGGATATGCGGTTAACTTTTGGAGGGACTAATGGCACACTTTAATTTTGACTACACGCGAGGAGCTGAGCATCTCCGATGTCTGGATGGGGGGCCAACATGTGTTTACAACAATAGAGAAAGCGCTATGGAATGGAACTGGGCGGTAGGGACCTGGATACTGTGGCGGAAAGGAACAGGAGATTCTTTTCAAACAAGAGACGTCAAGTGAACCAGTTAATTCATGATACGGTCTTGGATGTTAATTCTTGGACACATTATGTGTAAGCGGAGAAGGAGTGGTTTTGCGGGGGCATATTGCATCCTTCTAGAGACGTTATTTTCAAAATAACTTATTCTATTTTTCTTGCATTATCAGATATATACTTTAGATATCTTTGTACAGTTCTAGTTTGTAAAAAAACTTTTCTGATCAATATATTGTTAGCAACTCTTTGTCTCTGACCTTAAAAAATATATTTTATAAGAAATAACTAACAATAATAATTTTTGCAAAAATAAAATAAAAATAAAGGATAATACAAATTTTTTAATTTATAAGGGTTCTTATTAGTACCATTTTCCCTGTATCGTTTTTTTGCTCCTGATTTATACAATACGCCAATTTTCAAATTATTTATTCAATATTGATCAGTCTGTTTGATACATATGAAGTTCTTTTTTGATCAATTTATAAATTCGAAAATAAATAAAAAACAACCTTTTTTTGTTGGGTAAATTTGTAGGTCTATCAAAATAAAATATGGATACGGATACATGATGCAAAGAATTTGTTGGGATAAATTTTCAGAATATTAACTTAGTTATAAATTAATTAAAATAAATCAAATTGAAATAGAGTTACCCGGATTGTGCAAAGCAATGTCCTTAAGCTTATTCCGTCTCATCGTGCAAGATCGAACCGCAACCAAGATAATCCGGAGTTGTTGCTCCTTAGGCACACCATAGAAGCGACTGACGATAACTCCGTAATATCCAGTATAGATCAAAATTTGATAATTGGAATAGAAATGGAGAATAAATCAAATGGAACTTTATGTGGGAGCTGGTCAAAACATATTTGATTTCTTATTTTGTTTTATATCTCGGATCCCAAAACAGAGAATGAAGAGAGACTTTAATAATCCTTGATAGAGGAGAAGAAAATTAGAACGGTGCAACGTCAAAGAGTAATGCATCATTAATATGCTTTTAAGAGGTGCATCAGAAGGCTGCTTTTAAGGGAAAATTTGAAAAACGCTTCTTCAGTTATTTATTTATTTATTTGATTAGATATGAAATTTATAATTAGTCCTCAACTTTACAAAATATTATTAACTGTAATTTTAACAATATTGAGTTTTTAGAACCAAATTTCCAACAGAATTTACCCGACTTAAAACAACCTTTACTCAGATACTCCATATTGGGACCCGTACTCGTATTGGATGCGTATCGGATACGGATACGCGCCCGATACTACTCCGATACGTATCTGATACACCAGCTGGCGTATCCGCTTATGTGACGTATCCCATACCAGTCTCCGATACGGATTGACTCGCAGAGATACGTCTCAGACACTACTGGATACAGACCTAATACGACTATGAAGCATTTTGGAGACATGAACCGCGCATACACCAGGAGTAGTGCTCCAGCTCATACACCGCACATGGACCATATGCTAAAAATTGTTTTTCTAACGCCAAGTCGAATCAAACCTATACCCTAAGACCCAAACAACACACCTCTCTACCACTAGACCACTTCAGATTTGTTATTAGAACTTAGTAGCTATTATATTTATTGTATACTTGAACTCTTGTATCAAATTGTATCCATAATTTTTTATATTAATTTATATAATACAAATGATGAATTAAAAATATAATTAGAATAATATATATAATAGGCGTGTCGTATTCTTGATTTTTTAAAATTGTCGTATAGCTGTATCCGTATCGTATCCGAAATGATACCCGTACCCTTATCCATGCAACATAGATCTGCCTAAGATAATTATCTAATAGTCCCCTATTTAAAGTTTCATTTTACAATGCATAGGTACATTAGTAAACCTTTTTGAAGGAGGCAAATGTTTGCCGCATTTTGCAAATTAGTCAACGAACTTTGATATATCTCCTCAAATGATTAATTTTTTGTTCCAATTAAACATGTGTGATGACATACATTGTTTCTGCTTATTTAAGCATAATTTATGGTTTGTTGGCTCAATATCAATACTAAATGATGGAAGGTCTGAATTTTTATTTTAAGCATTTTAGAAAATTCAAAGGTAGTCAACTCTTTTAAAAAAAAAAAAATTCAAAACCTAGCTGATATGCTGATTTAATTTGCGTGTCTCGAGAGTGTCACGCAAACTAAATTTGTGTGCTTAAAGAGCATAAATCTAGTTTGTGTGTCACTCTTGAGAGAAACTTTTTTTTGTCTAAAGAAAAGAACTTACACTAGAGAGAGCACCCAAATCATGTGAATAAAAAGAAAAAAGGAGATACAAAAACCAATAAAGAGAGGGAGAGAGGGGAAGTCAAACCAAAATAAAAGTAGTTTTTTAAAAAGGATGAGAAAATATGTAACATTGACACACAAACAAACAAAAATAATAACAACGTTTTCTGTTTTCAAGAGTGACACACAAACTGAATTTGCGCATCTCCTTTGAAGCACGCATATTTAATGTGCATAGAGAGATATTCACATTTGCTAAATATTTAAAATTTTGAAAAAACGGCTACCTTTAATGAATTTTTTTTTAATGCTATCTATAAAAAAATGAAGTGAAAAAGTAAGAGCATCAACATCCCAGCAACTAAAATAAGTTTCAAAATAATTGTTTTAACTGTTTTTTAAAAATTAAGATCTTCAAAGTTTCTAACTCTCACATCCCTGAAATTAATTTAAGAGTTTCTATTAAGCCACGTCCAGCAACAAATTAAAAAGGAGAAATAATTTGAGCCAATTATTTAGTCAGCATGGAGTTTATAAACAGTTTCTTAATAAGAAACTTTACTTCATAGTTTCTAAATAAAAATGTCTTCCACATATCTAAAATTAAATTAAAAACCGTCACATTAAATTATAAAACACTAATAGTATCAGAAATGAAGATACTCTTAAGTAACATGTCAAAAATCATTCCATCAGGGGACAAAAATATATTTGAAAGCCAAAGTGCCATATCATTAATTAAAATCCATTTGAGGGCTCTTTAGAAAATTTGCCACTCTCCCGTTTGATTCTTTCTCTATTCTCAGATCGGGTCTCTCTCACTCCCCCCCGTTGGGCCCGTTCACCAAAAACCCTAGATCGGTGTTTCGTTCGTCTTTCTCCCTTCGCCCGTGCAAGGTAACCTCCTTTCTCTGTGCTTAGAATTCTCGCTCTTGCGATATCATTTGCGGTTTGCACTCATGTACACCAGAAAGGTCATTACTGGTACGATAAAAGTCCGTACCAGCACCTCATGCGCTACCTGTATCACTTCGATCTTTTTTCTCTTGATGAATTCGTTCCTCTAATGTTCGGTTGGTCAAATTATTATTATTATTATTATTTTTTAAAATATTATAGTAAAACAGGAAATTCTCAAGATCACATTAGGAGGTCACTTGGTTAAATTACTGTACTAGTAACTGTTCTTAAAATATGAAGGCTATTACTGTACTAGTATCAACCAAAACAACTTGATACTGTGGTTCATGTTGGACCCATGTACATTAGTATACAATAGTTGTAGTTCTGAGTAGATTATTTTGTAAAGAGTTGCATGTGAATGTGAAACCTAATGTTGCTTATGCCAGTACCATTCTATTTGTTTGGTGCAAATTCTGGTTTTCACTAGCGTTTACATTCTGTTTGTCATGATTTCATTTCAAGCTTGATGATTTAGGTCAAAATTTTAAATAGAGGTTTGTGGTTCATCACGGTAAGGTCATGAAAAAACCTATAACGGCTATAGCGAAAGTTATCCTACACAGCGGCTTCTTTTTAAATATATTTTTTTAGAATGATCTAAATTATAATTATATCAGAATTACGATAAGAATTCTTATGTTCTGAATACTAACATAACTGTTGCATTGAAAATTATGACATACTGAAATGTGTTCTAATCCTCACTGACTTTGGCTACAATTACGTACAAAATGATAAAATATAAAGCGAATTGAAAATGTGACAAGTATTTAATCCTTTCACTCATCAATATACTTACATTTTTCTGAATCCAAATATTATACCAAAATAATTGTCAATGGATATATGTCTCAATCCGTAATTGTTGGGGCGACTGTTGTGCTGCCTCAAAAGTAATTGAAAAAGATTACTGATACACTGTTCATTCAAGATATATATCATGAGGAAGTAATTGAGGTTGATTTTAAATATTATATCTATTCATTGCTTTCAAAATTGTCCTTCTAAACCTACAAACTTAATGCGACCCCCAAAGTGGCCATAAGAAAGGTATGCAAGATACTAAATTTTTTAAATTAAGCACGCATGACAATCACAGAGGTAAGTCATGCTGTCATGCAGGATATCAGAGAGGAATTGTACTACAGTAGAGAATTAGAGATAGGATTTTGAGTTCACACATATTTAATTGCTGTGATAGATTAAGCCAAGTTCGATTAACCAAAAATATACAACATATGGAAGATTGAATAAGTATATGAAGGAATATGGACCATGCTAAAGAAATTCAAGACAATTGATTCATGTAGCATTGCGGCGAGCTAAATGGCTATAGTGAATAGTAGGATAGCAGATTTAGCGATTGTCTATAGCGGTCATAGCTGCATTTTCCCAATTTTCTTCAATCACGTCGCATTTTATGTCCAAAATAGATAGACTTCACTTTGATTTGCTACAACTTGTTGAGGGTTTCTTAGCTGTATGTACTAGTTCAACTGCCAATATCTTCTTTGCGCAGTGGAATCCTAAACTATTGCCAATTGAGGCTGTTTTGGTTATGTACATTGAGAAACCCATACCTCTTTAGACGGGTATGAATTGGCAAATAAGAAGTCTCATGAGCTGAAAGTTTTAACTCGCATTGTACATTTACTGGTTCTGGCCACTTTAAAGGAGTGGTGCTTTGGTCATAGTTCCTAGATTTTCGGGGTTTTTCCAAAAATTAGTGTCCATTATAGTACAAGTTTCTGGCCATCCAAAGGGGTTCCTTGAACAAAAATGTTCTTCACTTAATTTTAGAACAAGTTCTCATATAATTTTACAGTTTCTAACTTGAGCTCTGTTTTTTTTTCCTAGTTAAGTTTTATTTGCCATGGGTGATTCATACACTGTCCAGATCAGCACCAAGCTGATCAATCAACTAGCCCGAGAAGATGAAAAAAGATCACCTAGAAAAGTGAAAAAACCGAAACCCAAAACACCAAAAAGCACAAACCAACCCCCCAAAGCTGAAGCCACCCAGACTCAAACCCAAATACTGCCACCTGCCCCAATCTTTCCACCCCTCTTTATACCCTTACCTGCACCTGCACCTGCACCTCCAGTTGAACTACCTCCTGAGGTTGAATCCATTCGTGAAGTATTAAAAGAGAGTGAGAAGGTGTTGGAGAAACTGAAGGTGGAAGAGTCAGAAATGCTCAAGGAGTTGAACAAGAGGTCAAAGGAGCTGCGTGAAAAGGAGTTCAAGCTGCCGTACCAGAACCCTATACCATGCTTGAAGGAGAGGTCTGATTGTCTGGAGTGCTATAAGAACTATGCTAATGAACCCCTTAAATGTGCTGAGACAGTGAAGAGATTTGCTGATTGTGCACGGATATCAAGGCAAAGTGGTGGCCGTCAATAAATAGAGAGGTTGATTGATTGGCGTTGTTCCATCTTGTTTGCTGCAATTAAATAATGAGGATCTTTACGGGATACAAATTGAACCGGCATTTACCAATTTTGCATATACTTTTAGCTTTTTTGGAAGAGGGGATGGTGTGTTTTACCCAATCCATTTCTTTCTTATTACTGGAAATTGTGGTAGTTTTGAGGCCAAGAAATTTTAAATGCTGAACAAAATTCACATGCATTTCATTTTGATCATTATGTTTTCTCAAATCATCAACTGTAAACATCACAATATCACATGAATCACATTTCACTGCTTTTGACCGTATTTTAGTTGCATCTCATTTCTTTCTCAAGTTCAATTTACTAACAGTCAATTTGCTTTTTCTTTATCTTCCAATCAAATAAAGAAAGCTCAGAGTTGTACATCCATTTTTTTTTTTTTAAGAAAGGCATTAGAGCCGATTTTAATTACTAAAAACCTAAATACATTTTTTTTTTTTTTTAACTAAACCCACATTACTCACTACTGACTCTATCTGAAACCTATCTCCAAACTATTTAAAATTCATATTAAAGCGGTCAGAATCAATTATTTTAATGTCACTATTTCCGTTTTTTCTGTCATGCAAAGATATTTTGACCAACTTATTGAAACTTAGATGTCCTCGCCAATTTTTTTTAAAATACGCCATAAACAGGTATGGTCCAACAAATCGTGATCTCTTTATGATCAATATTTTGACATACTAAAAGGAGACATCTAGCCGGTCCGACCTTTCTTGTAAAACAAACAAAAAGTTTGAGTGTGTTGCGAACATTCATTGTGTTGAATGCTGGAGTTTCTTGTAAAATAATATACGCGAATAATTCGCGTTTTATTTGTGTTTTTTGACATTTCTGAATCGAACTCCGAATAAAACGCAAAAAAATGTATAATACGTAATAAAACGCAAATCACAAATTATTCGCGAGAAAAACGCGAATTTCTTTTATTTTTTTGGGGTTTTTTTTTTCTTCCTTTTTGTATCAAATCATTCCTGAATTATATTCAAATTATACCTGAATCATGAATTTTTAATCCCACCGAACCGAATTTGTCACTATGGTCCCCATTGCAATCTTCACAACAATTCCTCCAAATATTATGATCCCACACAATTCTCCACATAGAATTCTATGCCATATTTCACCCGTATCAATCATGTAAACATCTTGCCCAAAGTATAGCAAATAAACAAAATGTTAAACAAAAAACAAAGTTTTTCTCAAACCAAAATTCCTTGAAATATGCAAATTACCAAACAACAATAAATATACATTATATATTTATATCCATAAACCACCCATTTATGCATCAGCTTACAGTGTACATATTTACATAGAGAAATTGTTCATTTTCGTTGGTGCTCAATGCTATTTCATATATAAAATTTGGTATTAACATATACAACATGAACCAAGACTGATCACACAGATGAAGTACCAAATTATACAGTAAAATCTTCAGTGTTGCCTATTTCTTTGCTTGTGTTTTTTCTATTTGTTTCCTATATATTTCATTTGCCTTCTCTTGATACAGTATTTTCTAATACTATAGTTCATGGTAAGGATCAATCCAACAATCATCCTCTTCCGCTGCCTTTTTCCATCTCTTCTGGAATAGAATCAACTCCACATAAGACCGTCGTCTTACCTGTACAACCAAGATAAATACATTGTAAAGAAAATATAATATTGATTCCATAATCAAACTCTTAATTGTGAAATTATCTAACAATATACTAAATATATATATGACATACTGCGCATCTATCAGCTGTTGTACATGCCGCTGGAGAAACCTGAAAGATCAGAAAATTGAAATGAAATCAAGTTAACTACTAGTCAATTACAAATATAGAAGTGAAATTAAGGACCTAAAAGGAAATAACACCAGTACCATGTACGAAGCTAGTTCGGATGACTGATCAACGGTTTCCTCATTTGTCTGTAAAAAGAAAATGAAATACATTAATGAAGTGTAGAGTAAATGATAATAATGTCTTATATCCTTTGATTGAAAAAAACACTTTTGGAAACTCAATCGAGCTAGGGTAGTTGATAGATGAATGAATACGAAGATACAGAATAATAATCTTTCACCTTATTTTCAGGTAAAGAACCAAGAGTCGGTATACCAAAGTGAATGATATATTCACTGTCAACCACCCCTATATTTTTGCTCCGTTCACCCTGTTTAAAAAAGAAAAGAAAAGAAAAAAAAAGAGTAAAAATGACATTATTCATCAATAGGAGACTAGCAATATTCAAAGGGCAGCTAAGTCAATTATGGTGTAATAAACAGACTAAATTTTATTTATTAATATTTGCATAATTAATCTAGCTAACCTCTCTAGTGCTTTACAATTTATGCTTAGATCTCATGATATCCATGAAAATTGTTAATTTATCATATACTTATATTGGATTTTTCATTGTTCTAACTAAAAGCAGAAGGCCTTGAAATAAATACCTGCGCACAGTAGCCGAGCTTCTTATCCAGACCCCATGCATGAATTAAGTCGTTCTGCATAATGATAATAAGTCAAAGAAAAAATAGGGGAACATATAATATTAAATATTTATAGTTACCTGGATCATATGCCATACACACCGCCATGCAGCTCGAGAAAACACGGGAGCCATCATCTCCACCCATCTGTTCTAAACATACAGTTAAATAAAAGGATCAACAAAAGATAAAGCAACACTTTAAGAAAAAAGAAAAAAAATACAGCACGAAACTAATGAACAACAAACAACAACAACAACAACCAAGCCTTAGTCCCAAACAAGTTGGGGTAGGCTAGAAATGAAAACCAACCGGATTGCGGATTTCATTTCCATAAAAAATGCTGTTTTTTAACCATTGGCTCGCCACACCTTATCACAACCCTCTTTTTTCCTGGCTTGGGATAGGCTATGTAGAAACTACACAGGCGGAGTAGCAAGAAACTAATGAAATTGAATTTTTTTGGAAAGACACCGTACCCTGTGCATGGAGGTGCAGTGCTATTCTCATAACATCTCCCTCCACCCCTTGTCTTGTATATCCTTCTGTTCAAGAAAAGGAACAAATGTTCTTTATGCATTTCATATAAAACTCTTCTGTCTTTTGTACCCAAACTCTTGTTTGCATATCCTTGCAAAATTTTAAATCGCTAATAATGCTCCAACAAAACATGAGAAGTATATTGTGCATGTCATGACATACAGTGGCAGAGCAACATGTGCAACAGTGGGGTTAATTAATTCTACTGGATTTTCACAAAGAAAAAGAAAAAGTTAATAAAAGTTTGATCAAGTTTGTTAAAAAAAATCTTAAAAATCCTCTTAATATGACATCACAAAACAAAAATCTTGGCTCTGCCACTGATGCCGTAGCTTCTCTTTTTTCTTCCAAAGGATGACCAAACTATCCTTTTATCCACACTTTCTTTTCAATATGAATAAGGAAGATATGACAGCCTGTGCAGTTTTGTTTGACAAAATGAAAAGTGTAAATGACTGTTTTGGACATTTTTCCCTGTTTTTCATAGGGAAAGGATCATATCTCTAGTTCCCAAGGGCACATATGAGATGCATGTATTTCTATTTTTCTGATATATGCATCAAAATAATATATTCAATACTACCCTTCGCTGATTCCTCTTTTCTCAATCAGACATATTTTTAATTCAATAACATACCTGTGTAGTTTTCCTTTCCTACCACGAGCTGTGATCTGATGATGCACTTCTGACTTGGCCATGTCTAGGGCCGGTTGTGATATCTCCAGGCTTTCCTTTTGAATTATTGATATATAACTACATACAAGAAAACCAAGGTTAATAAAAAAAATTAGATAAATTTAGCAAGCTGTACATGGTACCAGAACATAGTTCAGATGTGCTCCATCATGTTAAATTCTTTAAGTGAAACATCACAGACTTGGATACGCATCAAGAGATTATGGATCTCTATTTTCCTCTCTTTCTCTTCTTATTTTATTTATTTTAAAATATAATTTCGTTTTATCACTATCATCTCTTCTTCTCTTTTCTTTTCTTTTTTTCTCTCCTCTTTTTTTCCTTGTTTACATTCTTTGGCGGCAAGGTTGCATGAATTATAGGTTCAATGTTTAAACAACAACAGAAATTACATTTCTAAATATAAAGATCCAAAAAGCAACAAAGAAGACAGCAATAGCAATATCATATTTACCGTTTTGGATTAAAATGGTCAACTCCAAGGTCTTCATCCCAGAGGAAGATGTAGCGGTACTCGGCCACAATATCTGGATGTAAAAATCTTTTTGCAAACCACCTATCAAATATCAGAGTTAAAAAAAAACAATCAGTTTGAATTAGCTGCCTTAGTTTTAGAATTAAGCATAAAGTTCCATCCAAAAACTCACAAATTCCAATTACAGTTCACCACAACTCACTGATACATACAAAATAGAGTAATCCTTTAATAAGACAAAGTTTGGTAAGATCATCATACCATTTTGTCTGATTAATAGCTGAAACATGTATTGCGGTACTGCTCCATTCCAAATCACCCCAATCATCAATGACACCATCATAGTGGAATAGCATTATAGTGAAATCACTAGAAGAGAACTACATATGAGGGTAAAATGGGGAAAGCAAATGTTAAGAAACACCATGACTTTCATAATGAAGATGATTGAAGAGAACCAACAAAAACTTAATTGGTATACCATTTTGGATGGTTCTGTACCAGTTTGTGATGTCATATTCATCAAAGTTGAATAAAGTCTGGTAAATTCGGTCTAATGGGTATCGGAGTGAGGCTAGATGAAACATGTTTGCATGCTTTAATAACCAATTATTGGCACCATATCATATTAAACTCTGGCTTATTGCATGGTCCAGGGTATCTGAGTGATGCTCTCATGCTGGAATGGATGGTTCAAATTTATTTAGGAAAGGATGACCTTGAAAATATGGTTCGTTTAAAATTCTTGGGAAATCAGTTCTACAACAGCAGTACAACTAACTACCAGCCAAATTTTAATTCTGGAAGAGATGGATTCAAGGAAAATAAACAAATCATGTGAATCAAATTTTAAATTCAGAAATTACCTTTTTAGCAATTTTATCAACGACCTTTTTCTGTTTTATCCCCACAGCAACAGCCAACAAGCTCTTTGAACTCTTCTGTTAATTTAAGCGAAAGCATTTTAGACAACTAATTGCTTAAAATTGTGACAGACCATGAGTTCCTGAGTTGAAAACACCACTTATGCTTAATTGCGGAAAAAGAGCCTGATTTTTGGTACTTGCAGAACACACTTTCAAATAGTCAAGAAATAACCTAACAGATGCCTACTGTTATAAATAAGTTGGAGTTTATCATTTGATTTTGACAAATGGGTATAAATAAGTCAAATTGGACCCAATTTATCAATCCATCTCAGTTAGCTTAAGAAGGTGATCAAGTAAACTATTACCGGCCCTCATCTAAGGTTATTGAGACCATAATATGTTCTCCCTTCATCAAGGATTTTATATTGGATGTTGGGATTTATTGAGTACCTTTCTCGGTTTAAAATTAGAGCCTTGAATTGGCCGCATTTCTAGATTGGATTGTCTGCTCACTATCCCCCTAGGCAATGGCTCACTTCCTGGGGGGTGGCACTCATTCTGGGAAAATAGGAAAGTAAATTTGAATTATAAAAGGAAATAGTATAAATTTTAAAATAGTAGAAAAAAAAACAAGAAAACTACTTCAGAAAAAAAAGAAAAAATTGAATTACATTACCATGCAATGAGTAGGTTTTCCTAAAGATCTCATTCTGAATCTCGATAATATGACCTACATTATGTTGATTACAAAATTTAAATAAAACAGTACTGGGCAAATAGAAGGAAATGCTACTTAGCCTATTGGAAAAGTAAAGATTGGATTAAATTATAACATGAGTTTGAACTAAATAACTTCAATAATACTAGAATAGTACTGACCAAGAATCAGTCTCTGTCAGAATGGTATTGTACCAGTCAGAACTCATGCTGGGCCAATAAAAGGATGCCGTAAACTAGTAATTTGATTTGGCTATCATTATAGTTTTGGTTTTCAGTAATTAGTTAAATTTTAGTAATTGAAAATCAAATGTATTTAAGGGGAATATTTTGTTAATATACAACAATAGTGCAATACACATCATAGATTCATAATACATACTTACCACCAAGAAGAATGATGATATGGATCTATTTGTCTAAAAATTGGAATGATGTTATGCTTGAAATCAATAAATTGAATATTAATTGGTTTATTCTGTTAATTTCCGGTTAATTTGTTCGATCAATTCAGTTCAGATTACAGTTCTGCAGACCAAATTTTGAGGCCTGAATTGCAAGCTATGAAAATAATAATGAAACTTACATGGTTATTAAAGAATATTGAACTCCCAAGAAGAAAGGCTATACAGAAGAAACATGTCAGGAGGGCTAAATTACAAAAGTACACCCTTGCATTGACTGACTTTTTTATTAGTAAACCCTGAAAAGATATTCAAAATGAGAAATTAACAACAAGGCAAATCAAATGAACAAACAATTTACAACAATATGAATCATACCCTTAAAAAAGGAACTCCAAAAGACCAATTCAATAAATCCCAATTTATCAAGCATACTACTAATTTACTACCTGAAGATTATTCCGATCAACAATACACAGTATATCCAATAGGTAAAATATAGTTATGATCAGGCACAATTGTACAGAAATATCGCTTACCAATCTCGGAAACTTCATCTCCTCTCTTTAAAATCTCGAGTATTTTATCTAACTAAAACCCAAAGAAAAATTTCCACAGAGAGAGAGAGAGAGAGAACTTGGAAGAGGCAAGGATGGGAAGTAGTAAAGTGGGTAAGTTAATTGTGTGACGTAAACAGAGAATCGAAGAGAGAGAGGAGGGTACAAGCTGAGAGAGAGAGAGGTCGGTGGTACTCAGAAATTTAGTTGGTTATTTATTTATTATGTATCTACTCTACTGGTCATAGTCATAGAAGAGGGAACAGCGGAGAGAAAAGAGGGAAAAAGGTGGAGTTTAAAAGGAAATTCATATCACGTAAGGTACCTCAAATTTTGAGTTTGGATCCGGAACGGGCCGATCTGCTTTGGTACGATTGTCCCTCTGATCGGACGGTCGGAATGTAAACTCAAAATTTGAGTTACTTCAGGAATTTGGACTCGGTGTGGCAGTGCCACCAATTCAGACGGGAATTCTTTTATTCATAGAAATTATTAAATTCAGACGTATAGAAATAGAAAGAGTGTCTCGTTTTTAATAAATATATAAAAGTCTAACTCATTGAGTCCGATTCATAATATATGGATTTGACTCAATAGTTAGATTCAAATATTATATTTTTCTGAGATCATCTGTGGACCAGAGCTTGATTCTCTTCCAATCGGATGGTCATGATCCAAACTAAAAAAAATAAATCTGAATTATTGAATCCAATTAGTTAATGAATTAAAACCCAATAAGTTATTTTAACTCAATTTTTGCTCCTCCCTGTGAAAATTCTGCGTCCTCCCATGCATATACACCCGATATAATTTTATGGGTACACTCAGCAAGTCCAGTAGCAGTTTTGTTTTTTATGTCTATGCTGCTTCTTGAAAGTCGAGGAAGGTTTCCTTCAAAAGTGAACGCATAATCTCTGTTGGACTTATTAGTGATAAACAACTAATTAATACCCATCATGAAAACTATAAAAAGTAAAAATTCTGTTTCAATGCGTCTGACCAGAAGATCTCGCGCGGGCCCCACGATGTGGACAAGTATCCTCTCTCCATTACTGTAAAAGATTTTCTTCACTTTACAGTTGGAGATTAACTCTCAACCGCTTTGGGATTCGGGCTGACAGAAGGGGCAGTATTATTGGGCTTTGAGATTCGTGCTAAGTTAAAAAGAACGGTCCAGATTAAGTAATTGTAAAAGATTCCCTATTACGGTGGTACCGGGGAAGATCTGAATTCCCACTATGTAATAACAATGAAAACTATACTTTGTTATGACCATCTGTTATCACCATAGTATCGATATTCGTGAATAATTCGTGGTTTATTCATTTATTTTGATGTTTTTTTTTATGTTTCTGAACCGAATTTCGAATAAAATACAAAAAAAATATATACGTTTTATTTGCAAATAAAACGCGAATCACGAATTATTCGTGATAAAAATGCAAATTTTTTTAAAAAAAATTTTAAAGGGCTTTTTTTGAGTTTTGTTGTTTTTTTTTTTCTTGTTGTACTGAATCATTTCTGAATTATATTCGAATCACGATTTTTTGACTCTGACGAATCAAAACCGAACTATTCGTTTGTCACTGTGGTGATGACCCACAATGTCTATGATACAGAGAATCGTCGCATCTGATCTTTCCTAATATTCGAGTCGATTATTAATTACTTTGGGGCGCTAGTGATTCGAAAACTATAAACTATGGGTTATAGAAAGTAACACCTCCTGACAACTCAGATCCCCTGATAGCCTGATTTCCTCGCCAAATGTTGGAGTGTTTTTTTTTTTTTTAAATTGCATGCAGATTCGCATTAAAACGGATCCACATCTGCTGCTCGTCTTAAAGAAAAGCAGCTTGCTGTTTTTCTCTATCTCCACCGTTCATTGATATTGATGGTTGAGATTAAAGTGGTGAAATAGCAGCTGCCCGTATGAAATATATTCTCAAATTTCACGGTGCCCGTATGAATTAAAATAGCATGTGCTCCTCACGTGCAAACCAAATGAAACCCTCTCTTCGTCTCCTCTTATAGTTTTCTCTACTTCTCTTTTAAACAGCCCATCCTGCCCACGCTACTTTTCTTTTTTTTTATGATTTGTTTTTAACGATACACGCTATTCTCTTTCGTTTAAAGAGTGCCATTGACCAGGCGGGAGAAAAAAATCCCTTTTCCCTCCAATTTGCTACTATTCTTCTCTCTTCTCCAAATGCTACTGTTCTCTCTTCTCTCTCTCGTGGCTACCACTTTTCAGATGATTTTATCTCACTGTACACCATTTCTCATAATCTCATTTACTCCATTAATTTGAAGTTCTCTCATATCTTCTTTCTCTTAATCAATCGAAGCCTTTTCTTTGTAAAATGGAGGTCCTCGATGAGATTGAATCTGTTGATACCATTGATTCGACTCCTCATGTTGGTATGGAATTCGATACGCTAGACGAAGCATGGAATTTTTGGGTTAACTATGGTAGAAAGATTGGCTTTAATACTCGGAAGGATTTCAAAAATCAGAAAAAAGATGGACCGATCACATCAAGAGGGTTTGTTTGTTCTAATGAAGGATATCGCATGAATGACAAACGAAATCGGGAAGTTAAAAGGCCCCGAGCTGAAACCAGAACTGGATGCCCTGTTCGTTTTTCTCTCAAACTGATTCGGCAAACACAGAAGTACCAAGTCAATGACTTTTATGGTGAGCATAATCATGTTTTACAACGTCATGAAGCAGTTGGTCTAATGCCATCACAACGCAAGATTCCAGAACCTCATGGTGTGACTATTAATTTAGCCGATGATTCAGGAATTAGGCCGAGAGAAGTGTATGAGCTGATGGGACGAGAAGTTGGTGGTCGAGCAAACCTTCCCTTTACTGAAAGAGATCACGCAAATCGTTTACGAGATATTCGAAAGAAAAATTTTGTTTGTGGTGAAGCTGCATGCATGCTAAGGTACTTTTATGATCAAACTTCGAAAAATTGTTCCTTTCGGCATATTGAAGAGTTAGATGATGATAAGGGGCAAATTACAAATATATTTTGGGCTGATGCAAAAATGCTTATTGATTATGCTCATTTTGGTGATGTGATAACGTTTGACACAACGTATAGCACAAATAAGGAGTTCAGGCCTTTAGGTGTATTTGTTGGTTTTAATAACTTTAGAGAGATTACGGTATTTGGAGCTGCCCTTCTATATAATGAAACAGTTGATTCGTTTAAGTGGCTTTTTGAAATTTTCTTAGCCACCCATAACAACAAGCACCCAAAAACTATCTTCACCGATCAAGACCAAGCTATGGCTATGGCACTAAAAGAGATAATGCCAAACACGTATCATGGTTTATGTACTTGGCATATCAGTCAAAATGCTATTAAGAACTTGACGAGCAAAAAGAAGAATGAAGGAGAAATGACAGTTAGTGGGAAGGAAATTCTAAAGACATTCAAAGCTTGTATGTATGACTATGATGATGAAAATGAGTTTACGGATGCCTTTAATTCTTTAGTGAGTAAGGTTCGTGGAACAAGTGTGACTAGTGGAGATGAGGTCGATGAAGAGGAGGAAAATAGGACGGTTAGTAAAAAGAAGGGTAATAGAGAGAATTGGTTGAATTTCATATTTAAGGTAAAGGAAAAATGGGCTCAATGTTACATGAAGGATGTAGTTACATTGGGAATGCGAAGCACACAACTTAGTGAGAGTTTTAATCGGGATTTGAAAAGGTTTTTAAAGTGGAATATGGATATTTTGCGATTCTTTAATCATTTTGATAGGGTTCTTGTACAAAAGCGTGAAAAAGAAGTACAGTCAGAATACGAAATGAGAAAGAAGCAACCTCAAGTGAAAGCAGATATCCCGATCCTTCAACAAGCTGGTGCATTGTACACGCCGAAGGTGTTTGAAATCGTTCAAAAAGAATGGGAGTTGTCCATGGCAGCTTTTGTCAAGTCAAAATCTGAAAGGCCATTGACAACATAATATATCATTGGGATTAGCACATTTGGTAGAGATACTTGCAGCTTGGATAAATATTTTCAAGTTGTTGTTGATCATGCTAATCACACGGTAATTTGTAGTTGCAACAAATTTTACAGAACGGGAATTTTATGTGGCCACGCTTTGAAGGTACTTGATGTGATCAATGTTAAGGTAATACCAGAAAATTACATTCTAAAAAGGTGGACCAGAAAAGCAAGAAGTGAGATTGTTGAAGATTTTAATGGAAAAACCATTGTTGAGAACCCCAAGTTAGATTGCACAAACCGATATCGGGTTCTTGCCCGAAAGCTTCTTAAGCTAGCTGCCAAGGCATCTGATTTTGAAGAAATCTCACAATTTGTTGACAATGCTTGTGATATACTTGATAAGAAAGTCGAAGAAAAAATTCGGAACATTTCGACCACCTCAACTGATTGTGCTGATATTGTTCCTTTATTACATCTGCCAAATTTGGGACCAAAAGAAGGTTGTCTGATAGAGAGCTCGACTCAAAACTCAGCTAGCTTCAAGAAAAAAATTGGTAGAAAGGGTGGAAAACGCTTAGAAAATTGGGTTCAAAAACTAACAAAAGGAAAGAAAGGAACATCTGCCAATGCAAAGTTGCAAAATATTTCTAGTGGTGAAATGTCATCCACCTTAACAATGGTAATTATATAAACGAAATTAATTAATCTGGTTAATTCTTATAATTCTATGCACTGACACATCTAATTCATTTGTTTGTTAAGGCATCAAATTTGACTACACAAGTGGCTACCAAGGAATTGTCTCATACTACTTTTACCAATATTTCGATGGTAAGTAGCACTCTATGACATACATGCATAAAGTACTTTATTTAAGAACTACATTTTGAATTTATGATAAATTATGGTCCTAACACAAAAAAGAAATCAATTTATGTTTGGGCATCAAATTCATGCTGCAATTTAGCTGCACAGGTGGATCACAAGGAACAGTCTCATACTACTTTTACTAATCTTTTGATGGTAAGTGACACTTAATGACATACTTGCATCAAATCATACTTGTATTGTTTGTTGAATTTATATAAGAAACTAATTTCTTTGTTGTTTTAGAATTCCCCAAATCAGCTCTTGACCTTACCTTCTAATATTTTTGAAGATGCAACTTGTAGTCAGGTAACAAAGATTTATTTATTTTTATTTATGAAGGTGAACATTATGGATTCTTTTCTTAATGCAAGTAAGTTTATGTTTTTACTTCTTTGTAGAATTCATGTTTCAAGGAGAACACAAATGAATGTTGAATTGTTAGAGCTAAATTTGGTGTAGAAACTTGATAGGTCTTTTGCATTTTGATAGATAGAGCCATAGAGGCATAGAGCTCTCTTTTGTATATTTTGATAGATATAGGCATATATAGAGCTCTTTTTTGTGTATTTTGATAGATAGAGGCATAAAGCTCTCTTTTTTGTATACAACTTTGAATACTATCTTTTGATATATGCTAGTGGTTGTACTTTGCTTAGAGGACTGGATTTGTATTGTTCTTAGCCTTGAATCAAAATTGGGGCTTCTATATGGAAGCCTTCTACACTGATCCAGCAAGGAAGCAAGTTTTTACAAGCACAATCATGTTGAAAATGGCAAATCAGGCCTACTGTCTTAATCCATTGACATCTAGGCTTGATCAAAGCTAAAGTCTGATAATCGGTAAATCATGATTTTGTATGTAAAAGCAAGCTTACATGGCAAAGAAATGAAATTAAGCAACTTTTAAGGGTCTCCTTGCATAAAACCATGAAAAAATGCAAGAAGAATCATTAAAATCAAGCTTAACACACTTGCTGGTAAAGAAAAATGTAGAAGGAAGGATTCTGGTACTAATCTCAGTGCTCCATCACTAGCACAGTCATACTGGCATGATGTGCAGTGCATTGACTGCATGGGATCAGTAGTTGAGCCTTTGCAAACCTCTATTGTCATCAAAAAGGCTCAAAATGCCCTTCTGCTGAAAACTGGCAAATCAGAGGGCAAAAACTCTGATTCTATCAAAATAAATATGACCGGCAGATAGAGGACTTCATTCCATACGGTTTAGGCCCAAATTTTGATCAAAAAGGATTTTTCTACTATTTTTAATGAATTTTTGAAGTTCAACTTTCCAAATATCTGAATTTTTTTTTTATTTTTGTTGCTGGTACACTGGAAAATGGTACTAAACTCCTTACCAACGCGATGTAGGAAGACCAGAAAAATATGAAATAAAACACACAAGTAATATGGACTAATATGTACATTTTCATGAAAAGAAATCCAAATTTCATGTAGCCAATTGCTCAGAATAAATTCATAAGTAAATGACTGAGAAAAAGACTGCTGATGCCCTTCTGTCACTAAATAATGCGTTAAAAATATAAATACAATTCCTAAAAATGTGAAATTTGACCCAGAAGTGCCTAACATGGCTAAGCACGTAATTATGTAATAAAAATACATGATCACATTCAAAAATCAAGATTTAAGGATCAAATCATGAACTGTCAGCATATGAACTATGCAATAAAAATTGCTAAAAGTCTCTAACTTGATAATTCAATAAAGAGAAAGGTACATATGCACTCCAGGACCAATATGGATGATCATTACTAGTGTACCAATACTGCACATATTTCTATATCCTTTCATGTAATTAAAAAAATCAACAAGTCTCATATTTGACATAAAACATTATATTTAACTCTTAGACAAAGTTAATTAAAAAAAATCAACTACAAGTCTCATATCTTACATAAAACAAAGCTCTTTTTGGTTCTCATATTACATTTTACACGTACATCACACATCATCTTTATTCCATAAATCTACAATACAAGTAACCGATGAATCAACAATTAAACATCAAATGAAATTAATTGAACTACATGTATTGTTTCTGTCAATAACTTCAGCAAACTCCTCATCATTTCTAAGCTGTAGGTACCAATTTCCTTATCTTAGCATAAGATGATGAGCTATGAGCACACGATCAGGCCTAGCGTGCTCTTATCAAACCTATTCAAATAAGAAATAAATAGATGTCAGTAACTTCTTGAAATTGAAACAAGTGACATTATTGAACGCTAGTAAGATGCTATGGATACCGTAAATTGACCCTAACACTAGTACAGTGACTTCTATAGATTCTGTCACATTTTCTTAAGGGCAATGTAAATTCTCTACCCATCCCCTTTTAGTAAGGGTATTTATTATTAGTATCTAATCTATTTCCAATAGAGTAACCGAGTAATTAACCACATAAAAACTTGTACTTTATGTGGTATAGTTATCAACTAAACAAAGTTTAGCATTATTTGTTATCACCTTAACGCTATCACCCTTCTAAAATCGAGTCAAGTGTATAGAGATTTTATAGTGGAATAACTTGTTGAGTCTCATCTCCATTGTCAGTGAGAAACTGTACTGACAAGAATCAACTAAATTGCAAATTTTGGGCTAAACAAGAACAAATATTCTGCATACGTAAAAGAATTCATTGAAAAGACATAAGATAAATGACATCCCTAATTAAGGCCTAATTCCTCCGAGTGAAAATTGAAAGCTTGATGTTAGCAATTTCTGGAAATTGAGCAAAAATTACTACAATTGCAATAAGCCATGAAAAGTGAAACAAAAATTCTTTAAAAAAGGTTTCACACCTATTGAAGCAGAGTGCGAGGAGATGGAGTGCTCAGGTGGACTAGCGAGTTAGTGACACCGATAGAAAGAGGGAGGAAGCAATCTGGTTCAGTCGAGATGCAGCGGCAAAGACAGAAAAAGCAGAGAGGAGCAACACGAGGTGCTTGAAGAGACGCTTCTCGAAGCAAACGGGAAGGCAGAGGTGCCGTGGAAGAAAAGAGAGACGGAGGGAGCAGTCGAGAGGAGAGGAGAGGAGACGAAGAGGGGTTCATTTGGTTTGCACGTGAGGAGCACATGCTATTTTAATTCATACGGGCACCGTGAAATTTGAGAATATATTTCATACGGGCAGCTGCTATTTCACCACTTTAATCTCAACCATTAATATCAATGAACGGTGGAGATAGAGAAAAACAGCAAGCTGCTTTTCTTTAAGACGAGCAGCAGATGTGGATCCCATTAAAACATCAACGTAGTACAGAATGTAGAGAGAGAGCAAAAGTACATATCAGCGACAAGAATGAGACAGTATCTGTGAGCGAGAGTAAAAAATAACTGTCTGCGAGGGTATACCGACATAAATGTGTTTTTTCTATTAGTGATGGGAGTATCTGCGAGGGTATACTGATAGTATCCTTCGCGGATATTGTCTCATTCTCGTGGAGATGAAGTTATAGAAGATCAGCTGACGACGCTTGAGGAATACGTGGCACTCAAAGCTGAAGACACCATGAAATATTGTTCACAATTACAGAAGGGTTCATTTTCATTAAATTTCAAATGTTGTCGCCTTGTTGCTCCAGACTCTTATTGGTGCTGTTCAGCAAGGTTTCTTTAAGTCTCTTTAAGACTAAAAAAGCCTCATTTAGCTTTCTTAGTCGCTTAATATTGTCTAACACTGGTTTCTTAGCACTGATTAAGATCACATCCTTTAACCTCTTTTTGTCCGGGTCCTAAGACACATCTACCCTTTCTTTTAACTTCCTTAGCTATCACCTACGGATTAAGACAACTGAACATTGGTTCTTTAAACCTCCTTAAGATTTAATCCTAGTGCGAATTAAGAAGTGTTGTCAAACAGCTTCATTGGAAATAATATTCACCTAACCGTTTAGAGTCGAGTTAAAAAAAATTCAAACATAATTGGAATAGTGGATATTCACTTTAAGATTTGTGTAGACTTTGATTAAACGGTTCAGCTGATTAAACCCGATTATGTCATATACTTTACCTAATTCGAACTCTTTCGGGATCCAAATTTCTGACAATATATTGTAGCAATTATATAAGAATCAACTAAACAAATAAAAAAACTATAAAACAAAATAGCTTGAGCGATTAGATCACAACCTTTCAAAATTTAAAAGTAAAATAGCAAATTAATATGAACTTCGGTTCAGTGGTGGAGCCAGACTTTCAAGTTATGGGGGTCAAACATGAATGAAGGTCAGTTATATAAAATTTTCATGCTGCGAATGAGAGTCAATATTACAGTATCTATAGCATTTTACCCTATACTATATAGAAAATCGTGTATAAATAATTAAATACAAAAAATTTCAAAATAAATGAGGATCAATTGACCCAATTCCTTGAATGTAGCTCCGCCTCTGCTTCAGTTTATCAAGTGTATTTATTTATTGAAACTTAAAACTGGTATGAACCTAGGTGCATCAAATGCATTTCTTTATTTAACGAAGCAATTTTAAATAATAAATTTATAATATTTTTGATCTATTGAATGACCCAGATATTTATGCCTAAGTTTCTAATAAATTTGATGCACTTTGTACAAAGAGTTAAGTAATAACAAAATACTGAAAAAAAAACACGAAATATTTTTTTTTCAACCTCCTCATCTTACATGGAACCGTGATTTTTATTAATACCCTCCCAAAAATAAAAAATATCAAATCTGTTCTCGATTTTTTTTTAAAAACGTCCTGATCATATCAAACCGCCCCATGTTTGGGCGGTCACCTATGCATACCAGACCGCCCCACTGTAGGGCGGTTTGGTTTTTTTTTTTTTTTTAGAGACAATATGAATAGCAAGATGCTGAATTCTAATGCTTAAATTTCAAATTTTTTTTAAAATATTTGTTAGATTACTTCTTTTGATGTATAATTAGCATATTTATACTAAAATACGCTAAATTACTTGAAATTATGTTAAATTACGTTGAATTACACTAAATTACATTAAATTACTCTAAATTACAATAGCTTCACTAATTACACTGAAATACGGTAAATTACGCTAAACTACGCAAAATTACGCTAAAGTAGACCGAATTTGTGCCATCTTTCACGAATCATAAAAAATAGTAAAAAAATTCCGAAAATAGTAAAAATTGGTATTCTATAAGTTCATTATGTAACTAATTTACTAAGTTACTTAGATTGAATAATAGAAATGAAAATCTTAATCGGAAACTTCAACTCAAATTTTGAAGCTCTTCCCTTTGTTTTTTGACAATTCTAAAATTTGAAAAACAACATAACAATCACTAACGCATGCGTATTTTCACAAGCTTTCCGAAAAGTGATCATTTGCTGAAATAGGACACTCGAGCGCCGTTTTATGGCCGTTTGAAGTTTCGTCGTCGTTTTTCGCATTTTCAGTGAATATATCGTCCCTATTCATATGTAATTTAGCGTAATTTACCGTATTATTTAATGTAATTTAACGTAATTTAACATAATTTCAAATAATTTAGCGTATTTTAGTATAAATATGCTAATTATACATCAAAAGAATTAATCTAACAAAAAACCCAACTAACGTGGATATTTTATTAATAAAAATGTCAGAAACTAGGGTTTAGAAATTAGGGTTTAGGGTTTCTTTAAAATATCACTAATTTTTATAAATATGTTATGTGAAAATTGTAAATTATTTAATGTACGATAATTTTTAGGGTTTAGGGTTTTAGAAATTGTCAAAAATAAGAGTTTAGGGTTTAGCGTCTAGCGTAATTTAAAGTAATTTAGTGTAATTCAACGTAATTTAACATGATTTTAAGTAATTTAGCGTATTTTAGTAAAAATATGCTTAAAAGAAGTAATCTTACAAATATTTCAAAAAAAATCGAATTTTTAGCGTTAGATTTCAGCATCTTGCTATTCATATTGTCTTTAAAAAAAAAAAAAAACAAACCGTCCCATTGTGGGGCGGTCTGGTATGCATAGGTGACTGCCTAAACGTGGGGCGGTTTGGTATGAACAGTGACCGCCCAGTGAAGGGGAGGTCAGGGCGTTTTAAAAAAAAAAAAAAAATCGAGGGCTGATTTGATATTTTTTATTTTTGGGAGGGTATTAATAAAAATCACGGTACATGGAAGGAATTAAAAATGTACAGCGTAAATGATTATTTCCAGCAAATACACAACCCTGTTTGTTAGATAAAAAAAATAAAATCCAAGCCGAATTTAATTTTAATTTAGGAGTCGGCCCAGACTCCAGATCATTTGGGTTAGTTTCGGCCCGGTAAAAAATGTCCAGCCCAAATTTTATTTCTTAAAACTTTTATCATCAATTTAATTCACTTTGTTTAAAGGGGAAACAGTAAATTGCAATTGTTCAGATCGAGACCCGAATACCCGATATGCTCAGCTTCCATCTCCAGCCGTAAAGGCGTAAAGCACGCCTCTTCCTCTTCTCTCCCTTTCTCTTTTTCTTCTTCTTCACTCCGATTCTTAAAGCAATTCGTTCTCTCTCATCGCAAAACCCTAGCTTGCTCTTTGTTCAGGTTCGATTTCTCTCGTAATTTTAGTGCGCGAAATCTAGGGTTTTGCCTCACTGTTGAAGAGCATGTACGCCGATCAGATCACAACGGGGCGTAAGAGATCCGTCCAGGATCGTGTCGATGGAGATCCCCCTCGCGATTTAGTTAGAGGTCGATACAACGGTGCAAAAAGGTTGTATCATTATCATTATTTCAGCTTAATTTTGTTTTTATTTCGGCCCAAATACACTTTAGGACGGAATAGACCCGATTTTGACAGTATTTTTCGTAAATTACTGCTTGGATTGGCGATAAAGTTTAACACTTTCTTAATTTTATGCTTTCTGAATCATTCTAACTGTTTGTTTTGTATTTTTACACCAGTTGGGTTGTCAGAGCTTTTCATAGAGTCACTAGAGCTTTTGAAACTGCTCATGTTTGAATACAATAGTTAATTATCAAATTAATTTTATTGAGTGATATAGCATCAAAACGATTAGGGTTTGAACCAGTGTAAATTTGATTCAGGATTGCTTAATTTCCTGTTTAATATCATAAACAAAAGAACCGTAAGTAATACTTGATTCCTGACCAAACTTGTGCTTGTTCACAAATGGGTTTTGTTGCCATATGAGTTTGTGAAACTAAAAAGTGAATTAATAATGGTATCTCCAATTCTGATGTCACTGTATGTACACATATTGTAATGCTGTTTATATCATATTTTGTATAATGGAATTGCTTATAATGTCCTAGAAAATATAATTTTTTTCTGATTAAATTGAGGGATTTTGTACCTGACAAAATTGTTTGTTTTTCTACTTTTAGGCAACGACAAACGAATGAGAAATGGAAGCATGATCTCTTTCAGGATCAAGGGAAATCTCAGAGTTCAAGTAAATGTTTATATATTTACTTTGTAGTTTTGAATAGCTGGGAGATGGATAAATCTTCAATTTCCTTGCACAAGATAGGCAAAATGTGGTCCCTAAACTATTTTTATTCTTCAGGGACCAATCCGAACAGAAGTGTTACTGGCAATTATTTTGTTTTACAGAATATTATTGCTGTTGGAATAAACTCAATCACATTAAATTTTTTTGGGTCGATTTTGACAAATCCATTACACTGCAAATATGATAGCCATTGTTGTGATAAATTGGTTAGGTTTTTAATTGCCATTATGATAGCCATTGTTATGATAAATACTGGGCTTTTCTGCTGCAAATATGGTTCAATAATTTTTGTGCGTCAGACTGTAGATGAAACTGTATGTCTGTATCCAGTGACTTTAGTTGTCACTTCATACTCATCCATTTCCCTCTTTATCTTGAATGAAGATATTGGACCAAGGGACCTTCGATTAAAACTCCAAAAGAAAGAAGGAAAGCAAAATTCCGGTGTTAGAGATCTGCGTGAAAAGCTATCAGGTGTTCAATCCCGACTGCAAAAGGTAGAACCTGTACCAGCACCCACTAGGCCCAAGCCTGCATCACAGATTACCAAGCCTGTGAGATATGACCCAGCTGTTGGTGCCAAACAGGCATTACCCCAGCCTGCTTCTTCTAAAGAAACGTTGAAACAGGTATGAAGCATCGTCATCTCTCCCTCCTCCCTCCCTCTCTCTCTCTCTCTAGTATGTTAATGTGTGTGCTTGTGTGTACATGCATTGTGTGTGTAGGTGTGTTTTTTTATGGAGAGAGATAATTAAAACTTGTACCAAAGAGGCAAGGATGTTTAATAGTTTTAGGACATATTAATACAAACCATTGGTGCAGACTTCATATTGGAGTAAATTTGGCTACCATTATTATTTACAGACATTATTAAATTGTACAGGTGGAGTACTGAAATATTTACTATCATTTTTGTGTTTTATTAGCTTATTTATTTTTTATTTTCTAATCTATTGTTTATATATGTAGGATCACTTGACAATCATATATTTGACAATGTTGACAGTACTTACCAAATCCATTGAAAATAAGGTCAAAAATTAAAAAGCAAGTTTGTAGGTGTGTTGTTGGACTATAGCCCTATATGTCGGATGTCACGCTACTTGTGTATTTGAAAATTTAACTGTTAGATGAACAGCAAAACATTCATGAATAAAATGCACTGTATAGATCATGCCTGAAGTGTGGATTTCAAATTAAACTTTCTCGGAGACCGTTGCCAAGATTGTTGATCCATGGTCCAGTTATCCTATTTTTTAATATTTTCTTATGTTCTATTTCTATTATTTATTGCCTACACCTGACAGTATTCGTACAGAGCAATGCTGGCTTTTCCTAGTTGATGTACTTGATTATTTTTGTTTCCCAGAGGTAGTTCTATCTTTTAACTTGATGCTTTCTTGCAGCCAGAGACATCATCAGTTGACGGCTTCCTCATGTCACTTGGTCTTGAGAAATATGCCCTTACTTTTCAAGCAGAGGAGGTATGTCACATTTTTCTTTTTAATGCAGCAGTAGTGTCACCTCCTGACCTTAACCTAGATTTTCAATAATATTGCCAATCTGGTGCACTCAGGTTCACAGATTATTTTTTTAATTTGTTTCTTTTCTTTCGTTTGATTAATTATGCAGGTAGACATGACAGCTCTTGTACATATGACCGATGCAGATCTGAAAGCACTTGGAGTTCCCATGGTTAGTTTTTACTTCTACTGTCTATTTTTGGAAATTACACATGCCACTACCTTGGCAACAACTTGTGTATTTGTGCACACGTGCACCTCTTTGTGCGTTTGTCTGTTACGGGGCAGCAACATCTTCCATTTTCAGTTTTATGCTTAAATTATTTGATTATCTTGTATGCAGTTTATCAGTTTAGAGGTTGTTCATGATTTTTCTCCTGTTTCTTAGGGTCCAAGGAAGAAGATCCTTTTGGCATTGGAATCAAAAGCATAGCACTGCAAATAGTGAGGTGGTATGGTGACAACATCATCAATTAAATCGGAAAAATTTAGGGGTAGAATCAGGATTTAGATAACTGTTTTTCGGTGCATTGTGTTTCCTGGCCAGGCAAGGAGATCAGTATTTTAAACCAATTGACCACTTTACATTGCAAAATTGAGCACATGGACGCATGTAAAATATTATTAATATTAGTATCAGTTTTCTAGACTAGGAGTGAGAGCTATGATCTGTGAAATTCCTATTCCTTGATGATGTTTTGTTTCCGAGACATTCTAAGCAGATAGTCCTATAGTTGGGCTGTGTATAAGCTGGTGTTTATTTAGGTTTTTTCCGAAGATTAATTTATTTTCTTAGTAGAGGCTTTCATCATTTATTTTTGTTGTTGTTGTCAGTATGTCCCATAATGCTAAATATTTATAACATAAACTTGGGTGAACAAGAAGGCAACTTTGTTTTTTCTTGTTTTAGATTGTTGAGTCTGCTGAGGTTATCTGTATCCGCTAAGTTCTCTGTAAGCACATATATAATGATATATTTGGAATCACTACCATTTTTAATAGTAATCTGGTGAGTTGGATTTTTATAACACCACCAAAACCCTAAAAAATCTGGTTATTATTTGGTTACAAAAATCTGGTGAGTTGGATTTTCTTTTATTGCTTATTATTTGGTTACAAAGCTCTCATGTTATTGTCCCTGTTCAACTGACGAGGTCAATTCGGGTCCGATGCCCGTCGGATTCAAAGTGAGTTTGATGGGTTCGATGACCGTCCGATCTGCTTTAAGATTTGAGTTACAACTTTCGCGTATGCTTTAAAGTTTGTGTGCATGAATCTTGAAGTGGATCGGACGGTCCCAAAACCCAGCGGACCCAAGCAGCTCTCTCAACTGACAACTTGTGAATTCTTCATAGCAAAATTGATGGGCCGACTCTGCCCCCCAAGATTTTAAGATTTTCGAGATAAATTTCGTTTCTGTTTTTAATTCGAAGCTTTGAAGTATCATTGTTTCTCTTAGTTATATACGCGAATTGTAGATGAACTAGTATTATTGTATTAGATTGCAATCTTAGTCAGCGCATGTCATCTCAATTTGTCTTTTGAATGAAATTTAACATTTTTATTCTGAGACCCCAAACTTAATAGTTTTCAACATATAAAAAGTATATGCAAGTTGGAAACTATGCAAGTAGATACAAATATATTAAACAAATTAATAACATTATTGAAAACTAGCCCTATAATTTAGTGGCTAGGGATACAAAATAATTTCAAAAATATAACTATAAAAAATCATAGAGCTGTCATCTTTCGAATTTAATTTGTGACATGACTTATAAAATCACAAGATTTAAAAAAAATTCCAATGACACATCTTCAAACCGTAGTGTAGTTTGGAACTATATTTCCAGATACAAAACTTAGGACATAAAATTGTTAATTCGAGAATAATTTCAAATTCTATAATATGGCTGGTTTATTTCTGCTATTTACTATTCAATTTTAAAATAATTTTAACACTACATATTGTTGTCTGAATTTTTATTTTAAATATGAATATGAATATGAATTATTTACCTCTACAAAGATGCGGACATCTTAATAAAAAATAACAACAGAAAAGAAATGAGCCAATTACATGCTATAAATTTTGTATTTATAGAACGATGTCAAATTATCAAATGTATATATGCGAATATAAGTTCTAGTTTTTGTATGAAGTTTCTTATTTTCAAATGGCTGATATGTTTAATGAATATTAAATAATATAACAATTTTTTAAATTTTAGTTTTTATTATAAAATATTTATGTTTTATTGTAAATGAAAGTTTGTATTTAGTATCCATTTCTCATCATTCCAAATTTGTATCCGAATTATTATTTGTTGATTATCTATTTATTCCTCTATATTTTTATGTGTCATTTGGTTTTTATTTCTGATATGTTCAATAATACTAAGTCATCATAAACAATTCACACTTGAGAGGATTTTATTGTGCTTCTAGAAGCAAATAATATATATGAGAAATATTATAACGGCGATATGGAAATCATTAATGTCCATTGAATGAGTATATCTTTAGTAAATCTTTATCTATTGAATTTGAACTAACATCAATATAAAATTCAATGTATCTGTTAGAAAATTTCTGCAATCGTTTTAAAAAACAATACATCGAATATAACTAAACAATGGACATATTGTGAAGTGGGAACCAATTTGGGTCCGATGCCCATCGGACTCAAAGTGAGTTCGATGGGTTCGATGACCGTCCGATCTGCTTTAAGATTCACGCCCGCAACTTTCGTGTCTGTTTTAAAATTCGTCTGCACGAATTTTAAAGTGAATCGGATGGTCCCTAAACCCATCGGACCCAAGCTGTTCTCTGTGAAGTGATATTACCAAATTACCTTTCATTCATCTATATAAACACCTTTTCTCCTCATACTTATTCCCATCAAAAGAAAATAGAAAATAAAATAGAGTGAAAAAAATATTGGTGGTTGAGGAAAAGAAGTGAAAATTGATGGAAATTTTTAGCATGAGGGTTTATGGAAACTAATTCCTTTTATTTATTTTAGTTTTGTATTAGCTTCCTTCAACCATCATCTTCCATTTCATACCATGAACTCTGTCAAAAAAGAATAAATAATATATAGAGCTTTGGAGAATTTTTTTGGTTTGGAAAAAGAAAGTGGTGACCTATAGAAATTTTAGTATGATAGCTTATAGAAACTAATTCAATTTAATTAATTTGTAGTTTGTTTTGGTTTTGGCAAAAAAAAATTTCGACTCTAAATTAGTTTTCAAGACTGTTTATATGGATAATTTTCTTTGTATTTTTTCTTTTAATATTTTTCTTTTCATGACTGTTTATATGGAAAGAAACAAAACTCAAATATTTAAAACCACCTTCTTTAAAACTCAAATCTTTAAATTTCTTCATAAAAGCACGCTAGAGAATATATATTAAGCTAGGGAATTTGTATATAAACAATTTGAACTTCTCTTATTTTTGTTATTTTATTTTTAACTTTTATTTTAATCCGTGAAATTGTATTTGCAAAAGTTGGAGTTATAAATTATAATTTATTAAAATACCTAACACAATACAACAAAAGAAAATAACTAAGAGTTTGAAATTTGATATCAACCAAAAATTCAAGTCCGAAATTTGGTACAATGAATTTAGGCTCAAGGTTGCATTTTAAGTTTTCTTAATTATTTTGAAGGTACTTTACCTTTTTATTTTAAATTTGAATTTTCCTAGATTTTTGCAGAGTTGATGGAGGGGTTTTGTCCAATTCAATTTTGTGTTGAATGATTGCTAAAGTAAATATAAAAAAACATTGATGTCCGTTTCATGATCTCATATGGTTGAAAATCTTTATTCATTAAGTTTGTGTTAATATTAATATTTAAATTCAATGCCTTCGTCAGAAAATTTGTAACTATTCAAATGTTCTTCTTTTTAGTATAAATATTGTTATTTAGACCAAAGCAGTTGATTTTGGAGGACTATTCTTTCTCATTCAATAATATATATTGTATGTTCAGTTTTTTATTTACAATAGGTTCAACTTTACTAAATTGTCAAAAACAACTGAGTATATCATTGGTAAAATTGTACCAACATCAATATATATATAATTCAATAATTTGGGGTGAAAGAAATATTGGTATTTGAAGAAAGAAGATGATGAAATTTTGTTGCATGATGGTTTACAGAAACCAATTTGAATATGCTGGAGCATACTTTAATAACTATTTATATAAATTTTGTTTTGATTATGTTTCCATGACAATATATAGTAACATCAGTTCAAAATAACAAAGATGGATTATCTACTGTTGCCAAGCAAATGATAAATGGTGAACAAAGGCCTAGGTATGCTTATATTGATGGAGTATACCTTGGGGTGAAAACCGACCGAATACGGAGCGGATAGTGGTAAAATTATATTTATATCGGTTTTTAATTTTTCGGATACGGATATGGGCGAAATTTTTATATATATCATTTCACCAAAAAAATAAAATAAATCAAAACATTCCGAATTCCGGGTTTTTCCAAATCTACTCAGGCCACACTGGTGATCTGCGGCTCCAAAATGTTGGGTCCGCAGAATGCCCCTGCGGCCCCCTTTCTATTTTAACAGAAAGGTTTTTTATTTGGTTAGGGTTTTGTTTTTAAATTGTTCTATTTGTTTTGGTTTTTGTTTTAAATGACGTTTAATCTGAAAATATTTTTCGTTTGTTGGATCAAATATAAAGAAGCCATAAAAATAAATAGGTAGAAAATTATTTTATATTTTCTAGAATTATTTTACCATTTTCTTAAATAGGTAGAAAATTACTAATTTTGAATGGTCTAAAATCTTTAGATCAAGTGATTTACATGTACATTTTCATATGGAGATCATGTTGAACGGTTCAAATCGATTGTTTAAGCTTCAAAAATAATTTGTTTTACTCATAGTATGGAACAATATGCGCTATGCATAGTACCATAACCTAGGGGTGCAAATGGGTCAGATATTATCCGACCGTATCCGTATCCGAAAATAAGATACAGATATCCGATATCCAAATATCCGTGCGGATAAGGATACGGATATGGTTTTGAATTTTAATTACCGGTGGAAAATGAGGTCACCTCAAACAATGTTTATGTCATTAATTTAAAAAACTAAGTTCAATTGTTGATTTTGTTACAATGACATAAAAATAGAAGGAACAATATAGTACCTGGGTTTTCTCTATTGATTGCCTCCAATAACAGAACTATAAGAGCGTATGACCCCTCCCAACTACCATTGGCGGGCAATTGCCAACTCACGGCCATGCCATAGTTTGTTGTACGCCCGTATCTGACTGTTGTATATTTCAGCAACAGCGATCCTGACAGCTTGGATACTCAAATCAACATCGTTTCTCATGTGAGCCGATATGCAATCGGCGACCATACTAGCCGACAACTGTGCATGATCTATTCTTGTCGCATCCGCGTAACAAAAATGTTTCGTTGGGCACCTGGAGACATGCCATTGTGTACCGTAACCAGTGGTCCTCGTGAATATGTACCAGCCACATCTACTGTCCTTGCACTTGAACCTCATTTTGGTCGTGTCACTGTGCATAATCCTCATCTCTTTGGGTGCTCAAACTCGTAATCCATCATAAAAAACCTTTATCCAAGCACAGACCTGGTATCTTTCTGGTCACTCTGATCACTCATACCCTCAGGATCAACATCACCCAATTTTTCTCTGCCTCTTTTATTTCTGGATCCACTGTTTTATTGGTTTCATCCGGATCACAAGATTGACCCCAAGTAGCAGTCTGACTAGACGAAGCCTGGTCAATCCGAGGTGGGGCTCGACGAGAGGGCCGACTACTGGACTGTCGGTCCCTCTAAACTGGGGCTCGGCTACTAGTTGATGGTTGGTCAATTTGGACAGGGGACGAACTTGAGCCAGATGAGTTAACTCGACTAGGACCCTGGATTTAAATTATTTCTTCTTTTTAATTTATTGCTGATGTAGCTTAATAGAAACTGTAAAATTAATTTCAGGAATATGAGAGTTTAGAAACTTTAGAGACCTTAATTTCTAAAAAGTAGTTAACAGTTATTTAGAAATTCATTTGAGTTGCAGAGAGATGGTCTGATATGTACTTGTACTGCAGTTCTATTTTTTAAAAAATAATTATTTCAATCTCCCCGCTCCAGTACCCGCATTGTACCCGCAGCAACAATAGAGGAAGGTTGTACTACGGTCCCCACTAATTAGAAGAAGGTTGTACTATGGTCCTCCTTTTTCAGTCTCCACACTCGTCTCCACGTCAACTTTCATGGGTATAAATACTTGGAACTTAAAATATTAACACTTGCAAAATAAGATATAAATACTCGAATGCGTAACTTGATATGATCATCCTCTTTTCCAGTCCCCTAATCATTCCCGCGTCAACATTCCTCTAATGAAGTAGTAGAGACCCCGCATCCCCCCATCAACATTTTCTAATAGTCTCACGTCAACCTTCCTCTAACAAAAATAATTGACCTTTTAAGTATAAATACTTACAATACTTAATATTAATACTTTCAGTTATAATCCAGTGTCATATGTAAAAAAATACTTGTAAGTATAGGTATAAATACTTGTGTGATGACGAACTCGAAAGTACGTCATTATGGATCTCATTTGAAAGAGAAAATTACGTAAAAGTTGTTCGTGGTTTTAGATTTGCAAAATTCCTTACAGATCGTCAGAAATACGACAGTTAAGGTACAAGTACAATGCTGATACTGAAGAGCGGGTACTCATATCAGCTTCCTTGAAATAATTATTCTTGTTTAATTTCAAACAAACCATATATAATTATGAACGTCATATATTATTAATTGTCCTTTTTAAGTTTTGTAGCCGACATGATGATGAGATGACTCCTTTCTATTATTACAAAAGTGGGTATAATAATGGGTACTCCATTTAGATTGCGAGTTCGATTTGTCATATCATGCCATTTAACAAAAAAAAGTCATACAGGATTTGTGGTCCTTGGTTGTATCCTATAATTCGAGTCACTCATATGCATCTAAATATTTTTGAGTGAGGCTATAGTATTATGCATAGTGCGGATTATTACGTACTATGAGTCAATATTTTTAAGTTTAAATAGTCAATCTGAACTGTTTAATATAATTTTTATATGAAAATATACCTGCAGACTAAATTTTTTATTTTCTAGAATTATTTTACCATTTTCTTAAATAGATAGAAAATTACTAATTTTGAAGTGTCTAAAATCTTTAGATCAAGTGATTTACATGTACATTTTCATATGGAGATCATGTTGAACGGTTCAAATCGATTGTTTAAGCTTAAAAAATAATTTGTTTTATTCATAGTATGGAACAATATGCGCTATGCATAGTACCATAACCTAGGGGTGCAAATGGGTCAGATATTATCCGACCGTATCCGCATTCGTATCCGAAAATAAGATACGGATATCTGATATCCAAATATCCGTGCGGATAAGGATACGAATATGGTTTTGAATTTTAATTACCGGTGAGAAATAAGGTCACCTAAAACAATGTTTATGTCATTAATTTAAAAAACTAAGTTCAATTGTTGATTTTATTACAATGACATAAAAATAGAAGGAACAATATAGTACATGGGTTTTCTCTATTGATTGCCTCCAATAACAGAACTATAAGAGCATATGACCCCTCCCAACTACTATTGGTGGGCAATTGCCAACTCACGGCCACGCCATAGTTTGTTGTACGCCAGTATCTGACCGTTGTATCTTTCAGCAACAGCGATCCTGACAGTTTGGATACTCAAATCAACATCGTTTCTCATGTGAGCCGATATGCAATCGGTGACCATACTAGACGACAACTGTGCATGATCTATTCTTGTCGCATCCGCGTAACAAAAAAGTTTTGTTGGGCGCCTGGAGACACGCCATTGTGTACCGTAACCAGTGGCTCTCATGAATATGTACCAGCCACATCTGCTGTCCTTGCACTTGAACCTCATTCTGGTCGTGTCACTGTGCGTAAGCCTTATCTCTTTGTTGCAAAATATGTGAAACCTGACAATTGCGCTCTTCATTTGCTCTTTTGAGTCATATGTTTGTCATTCCGATAATTCATTCTTTTACTCTGCTACCGATAGACCTAAATTATATACATGTTCGGTCTGGGTTTTATCACATAATAACACCAAATATCTTGTATTTTAGTAGAGAATAAAATGAAATACACCTAGAATCTAGTTACTGTGTTTGTCTGTTTGAAAATTGCAGAAAAAGAAGAAATTGGAGCAAAATGCGGACGCACAGAGAGTTAGTGCGGCCGCAGTTAGCACTTAGAAGAAAATCCAGCTCCCAGATGGAAAGTCCGAGAAGAATGCGGACGCACGGAAATTGAGTGCGGCCGCACTCACTACTTAGCAAATTTTCGAAGGAAAAGCCAAGCAACAAGGAAATGTTCGAGAGCAATGCGGACGCAGTCTACCCACACTGCGGCCGCACTCACCACTTAGCAAATTTCAAAAGAAGTCAGAGCACAGGAAGAAGAAAAAGTCCTAGCATAGTGCGGAGGCACTAAGGGAGAGTGCGGACGCACTCAGCAACCAGAAGACAGAAAAGATCAAAGTTCAAGCCTCGTGCGGACGCAGTGCGGCCACACTCTGGCCGCATTTAGCCTAAAAAGTGAGTTTTCGAAAGTTTTTCTATTTTTGGCACATCAGATCACGACCCAAAGTTGAAAAATAGAAGGTGGAAACGTGGGGAACACGTTGTGACAGATTTAGAATGATTCCCCACATCCATATGCTCCAGTTTCTAGTATAAAAGGAAATGAATTCTTCTCTATCTTCATCACCAATCTAAGAGAGAAATTCAAGAGAAGAGCATCAACCACAGGAGCGAATCAAAAAGGAAGAAGAAGAATTCTCACAGCAAACGCAGGAAGACTAAGATTTTTGATTAGAGAAGGGTATAATCTATTTCTTTAGTTAGTTTCTCTTTGTCTTTTACTTATTTTTGTATTGAATTGATGATGAATGCTTGCATCTCCATGAGAGGCTAGTTTTCCTCTCTAGGGGTTTAGGTCATGTAGCATGAACTTGTTTAATTTTATCTTACTCGGATCTTAGTTTTTATTATGATTGTTTGATTTGATGTTAATTTCTGTGAGTTATTCTTTGTGATGTTACATGATTAGTGCTTGAATTGTAGTATCCCGCTTAGGTCATTTAGACTCAAAGTAGATTAAGATCATATAAGATAGTACCAATTGTGATAACAAATACCTTAGGATTTGGATTATAATTAACCAATTTGACATCTAAACCGGACTACAGGAATTAAGGTTAGAGTTTGTTGAGGACTTAATCGTGAAGTCAAACTCCTAATTAGGACCCCTTGAATTGAATTGAATATTGGTATGGAGGACTTAATCGTGAAATACCAATATCTAAGAATAAGATAGGCTAACAAGAACTTCATGGTCTAGATAGCTAGGGTGAAGGACTTAATCGTGAAGTCTGAACTATTTAGGCACGTTATGAATTCACGAAAGTGACCCTTTTTAACATCTTAGGTTAGAAACATTGTCATATCAAACATGAATTTAAACAAACCGAGTAGATAGAATTAGCAAGGGATTGTAGACCGAATACTCCAAGACTTCTCCAACTTGAATCACACCCGAATTTTAATTACTTTGTTACGAACCTTTAATTTTCCTTAAAAAACAAAATTACACAAAACCCCCCTTTTTACTTTATTTGTTCAGTTTAAAAGTAGTTTACTTTAGTAGAATTAGTATTTAACTTTCTCCCTTTGGATCGATACCTTAATTACTACAGGGATTAGGTTGTGCGCTTGCAATTGACCATATCTTTGAGTATTAGGTTTATGAATTTAAAAGTCTAAGGAGTACAAAAGGAAGCCCTTCCAAACAAACCCGTATTTGCTTCCTGAAACCCTGATGTGTCATTGAAAGCCGAAATCGGGTGCTCAAAACCCGTGATCCATCTTGAAAAACCTCTGTCCAAGCACATGCCTGGTATCTTTCTGGTCACTCTGATCGCTCATACCCTCAGGATCAACATCACCCTAATTTTCCTCTGCCTCTTTTATTTCTAGATCCACTGTTTCATCGATTTCATCCGGATCACAAGATTGACCCCAAGTAGCGGTCTGACTAGACGAAGCCTGGTCAATCCGAGGTGGGGCTCGATGAGAGGTCCGACTACTGGACGGTCGGTCCCTCTGAACTGGGGCCCGGCTACTAGACGGTTGGTCAATTTGGACAGGGAACAAACTTGAGCCAAATGAGTTAACCCGACTAGGACCCTGGATTTAAATTATTTCTTCTTTTTAATTTATTGCTGATGTAGCTTAATAGAAACTCTAAAATTAATTTTATGAATATGAGAGTTTAGAAACTTTAGAGACCTTAATTTCTAAAAGCAGTTAACAGTTATTTAGAAATTCATTTGAGTTGCAGAGAGATGGTCTGATATGTACTTGTACTGCAGTTCTATTTTTTAAAGAATAATTATTTCAATCCCCTCACTCCAGTACCCGCATTGTACCCGCAGCAACAATAGAGGAAGGTTGTACTACAGTTCCCACTAGTTAGAGGAAGGTTGTACTATGGTCCCCATTAATTATATGGTCCCCTTTCCCAGTCTTCACACTTGTCTCCACATTAACCTTTATAGGTATAAATAATTGTCAAATAAGATATAAATACTTGCATGCGTAACTTGATATGATCATTTCCTTTTCCAGTCCCCTAATCATTCTCGCGTCAAGTAGGGACCCCGTATCCCCCATCAACATTCCCTAATAGTCTCCGCGTCAACTTTCCTCTAACAAAAATAATTGACCTTATAGGTATATAAATACTTACAATACTTGATATTAATACTTTCAGATGTAATCCAGTGTCATATGTACAAACCCGAAAGTACGTCATTATGGATTTCATTTGAAAGAGAAAATTATGTAGAAGATGTTTGTGGTTTTAGATTCGCAAAATTTCTCACAGATCGTCAGAAATATAGCAGTTAAGATGCGGATACAATATAAGTACTAAAAAGCAGGTACTCATATCAGCTTCTTGAAATAATTATTCTTGTTTAATTTCAAACAAACCATATGTAATTATGAAACGTCACATATTATTAATTGTCCTTCTTAAGTTTTGTAGCCGACATGATGAGATGACTCCTTTCTATATATTATTACAAAAAAGTGGGTATAATAATGGTTACTCCATTTAGATTGCGAGTTCGATTTGTCATATCGTGCCATTTAATAAAAAAAAGAAGTCATAGAGGATTTGTGGTACTTGGTTGTATCCTATAATTCGAGTCACTCATATGCATCTAAATATTTTTGATTGAGGCTATACTATTATGTATAGTGCGGATTGTTACGTACTATGAGTTAATATTTTTAATTTCAAAAATTTAAAATTTATAGTCAATCTGAACTGTTTAATATAATTTTATATGAAAATATACCTGCAGACTAAATTATTTTCTAGAATTATTTTACCATTTTCTTAAATAGATAGAAAATTACTAATTTTGAATGGTCTAAAATCTTTAGATCAAGTGATTTACATGTAAATTTTCATATAGGGATCATGTTAAACGGTTCAAATCGATTGTTTAAGCTTCAAAAGTAATTTGCTTTATTCATAGTATGGAACAATATGCGCTATGCATAGGACCATAACCTCACTCAATATTTTTTAATTCAAAAGTGATGTGCATTTTATAAGTCACATGTATTAAAGATGCTTTTTTTGCAGTAAATTACGAGATTTGCAAATCCTAAAAGGCCTAAATTCATGATGGCTTTAAAATATGCATATCTTCATCAATTGGGCTCTAGGAAGGTGGGTTAAATATTGACATTATGCACAAAATGAAAATTTTGGAAGATTAATTAATTGGATACTTTAGTTAGCATATTCCTAGGCTATAATGAAACTTTTTATGGTTCATCTCACAACAATTGAACAACTAAACTAATCAGTCTGACAATTAGATGAGATGAATCTCGTTAGAACTAGAATTTTGAGGAGATGCATCAGTCACTATGTGCATGGTACTTGGTTAAATTGACAAGTAATTGAAATAAAAAACAAATGACAAGTAATTATGTGAAAGGAAAACTCAGTAGAATAAAATATTTTTTATTTTTAGAAATTAAAGGAGAACGGAGTAAGTCCGATGCCCATCAGACCTACTTTTAGGTTCAACGAGCATGATGACCGTCCGATCTAATTTAAGATTTGTGCGCACGAACATTTAAACAAATACGCATGAATTTTAAAGCGTTCCACACGAATCTTAAAGCAAATCGATAGTGATTAAATCCATCGAACCAGAGTAGGTCCGATGCCCATCGAACCTACTCTCAAGTGGTATTAAAGATGCTTTTTTTGCAGTAAATTAAGAGATTTGCAAATCCTAAAAGACATAAATTCATGATGGATTTAAAATATGCATATCTTCAATATAATTGGGCTCTAGGAAGGTGGGTTAATATTGACATTATGCACAAAATGAAAATTTTGGAAGATGAATTAATTGGATACTTTAGTTAGCATATTCCTATGCTATAATGAAACTTTTTATGGTTCATCTCACAACAATTGAACAACTAAACTAATCAGTCACTATGTGCATGGTACTTGGTTAAATTGACAAGTAATTGAAATAAAAAACAAATGACAAGTAATGTTGTGAAAGGAAAACTCAGTAGAATAAAATATTTTTTATTTTTAGAAATTAAAGAATCAATTTGTTGGAGACAAAGCATATTATTTTCTTATCAATAAATGGATGTGAACGGACTAATGATTCGGTCTCCTTGAGGAGAGAGAGGTCAATGGAACTCAACCAACTGATTTCTATAATACACCGTAACGATTACGAGAACGGAGTAGGTCCGATGTCCATCGGGCCTACTTTTAGGTTCAACGAGCATGATGACCGTCCGATCTAATTTTGAAATTTGTGCGCACGTAAATTGAAACAGACAAGCACAAATTTTAAAACGTTCTGCATGAATCTTAAAGCAAATCGACGGTGATTAAACCCATCGAACCAAAGTAGGTCTGATGCCCATCAGACCTACCTCAAGTGAACGATACACAATGTGACCGATATTGTTCGGTGCCAATTGTCCCTTCCTAATGGGGATTTGGGTGGAAGAGACAAAAGTAAGGAGGGGAGAAGGCATGTTGATTTCTAAATTCTCTATCATGACCGAATCAATGGTTCGGTCCCAGTAATTTTTAATTTTTTTGTGGCAAAGATACGTTGCAACTTACGTAATTCTTTTCATTTTTAATTCGGTCCGTAAATATACTTCAATGAGACCAAATCATTATGAAATAAAAAAAAGAGTAATCTATCTTGTTTCGGATATTTTTTTTCTAAAAATAAAAATGGAAATAAAATCTCCTTTAAAACCATGTGTTATCCTCTGCAAACTGTACAGTAATTAATGTACCAGAAAAAAAGCCAGGCTACTGGTTTCAAGTACAGTAGGTCGAGTTGAGGCGCAGAGGTACCTCTCATAGCATCATAGGTGAATTAATAGGTTACTGTTGCTTGGTATAGCAAATATACGATCACAATCAATTCACCAGTACCAGTACAAATTGTACAATGGAGAAGAAGGTACGCTTGTCGTTATAATTTAAGCTGCCTTTGATCGATGGTTACTGATGAGCATCGGACGGCTAAAATCAATTGACCAGTCCTTTTGTACGGCCATGATGTCTTTTCAGCTTATTCCTTCGTCGTGTTTAGCACATAATTAATAACCTTGGAAATTTACAATAAAGAGGTACACAATTTTATGTGCATCCGTGCAAATTATGAAACAATTGTATATATCAAAGTCAGTCATGTCAACAAATTTTACTAAACCCAGAGTATACAGTAAAAAGAGAATTTATTCTATACAAAAAAAAAAAAAAAATCAGAATTAGCACTTGAGATTTGAGAATCTAGGTTAATTAAATGAAAAAAAAAAAATAAGAAAAGGGATCTTGAAAGATACACTTTTGAAACAAAATCGTTTGAATAAGTTTGGCTAAAATATCAATGCCAAAATTTTAAGTGTGATTTTTATTATTTTCAATATATCATTCAATTGCATATGACTGTATAAGTTTTCAAAATATGTGCATGTTTTCTAATTTGATTTTTTTGTTTCTTTGAATAATCATATCATGCATAATGAATAAGACATTAAAAAGGTTGTGTTTGAAGTTCAATAAATAGGAGAATTTTAAGTTTCCCTCTCAAAATTTGTACTATTACGTATTTTTCTCTCAAAAATTAACAATTACATATTTATCCTTTAAAATTGTAAAAACTCACATATTTGTCCAATCCATCATATTTAACATTCACTTTATATAAATTTCATTTTATCCTTTTTGATTTTTTCCTTCTTCTTCTTCTTCTCTAAAGGAGCGCTTCTGTTAATTTATCACTAGTAGCGAAATAAGCTAGTCTCCTCATTTCTGTCGCTTCTCTTGCTTGGATTGCGAGGCAAGCAACGGGCAGTGCCATTTTTGGAGTCGAATGGAGGATGACGTGTCAGCTGCCAATTCGTCTCCTCTGTCCGAGATGCAACTGCTGGAATTCACCGAGGCGCCTTGGGACGAGAACAAGAACTTCCATCTGTGCAAGTACCTGTCTTATGAGATTGATTGGGATACAATATTATCTTAATAATCAATTGTTACCAGTACAATATTTGGGTAATTATATATATGTAAGTTTGCATCAGTTCAAAACGAGACGAATGTGCGCTGTTACCAGCACAGAGAAGATGTTGCATCCGATACAAGAAATAAATAAACTCGTCTTGCATTAATTAATTAACTGCTTCTTTTATTCAACTTGTAATTCTATAATTTGAAAAAAAAAATATTTATATATCAAAGGATTAAATTTGATTTAATCAGATTTGCATTATAAAAGAAGTCATGCATGTTTCTGTCTGATGTTAAAGTGAGATGAGCATCATGGTCGATCAGCTTTGATAATTTGAAGTTTTAAACAACCAAAATTGCTATTGTCAAAAGCCCAATAAACACAAACTTTTTTATAACAGTACATTTTATTTTGGCAACTGTACATGGTATAAACCAGGGATTATCATTTTAGATTGAAAACATATTGTAAAGAAAATACAAAAGTTGACTAAGGTAAAAAAATTGCTGGGCTAGGCAAACATATTGTAAAGAAAGGAGTGAGAGAAAAGTGAGAGACTTCTAACTCCTCTATTTCTTCAATATATAGATTTATTTGTAGACATGGTTTTTATATTTATGAGTTAAATGGCAATTTGTTGTGGTTATTTTGGATGAGTCATGGCTTTTGTAGTTTATAGAATAATGTTTGAACTTGTCTTGTAATTTTTCTCAGAATATTTTGACAGGATTTTGAGCATTGATTGTGGACTTTATGAAAAGTTATGTTGGCGAACATAATTTAACCTATCTATCCGACAGAGAGAAAGGAAAGAACACACTCATAACAGAGAGAGAGAGAGGGGGAGGAGAGAGAACCGAAAGTTTTATTTATACCATATTCACAAAAAAAAAAAAATCAAAACACTAATATTTGGTCAGAATTCTAGAAATACTCAGGCCGCTCAATACCGTTGCGGCCTCAAAGACTGGGGGCCGCCAAATGACCCAGCGATCCCCTTTTTTTTTTTTAATAAACAGATTGATAAACATTTATAGTTTGGTTTTTTTTATTGGTTTTGTTGTATTTAGATAAAAAGTTAAATGTAAGTTTATTTATTTGTTTAATTTTCAGCAAAATATGTTAAAATTAAGTATATTTTGCATCAAATAATAATCTAAAAATAAATATAAAGAAGCCATAAATAAAACAATATAATGCATATGTTCTCATGAGTACAATAAAAATACGTCTAATAAATCTAAAATAAACATTGTTCTTACAAATACAATTAAAACATCTAATACAATAAAAATATAAATTTAACTCCTAGATAAACATCCAATCCATTGATTGCCTTTCAACCTGCAAATTTACAAACAAATAGTGACTGTTAAATCTAATTGTTTCAATAATTTTTTGAAAGTTGAAATTGAATAATAAAATAAATTAACTACCTCATGCATCTCGAGTAGCTCTGTTCTATCTTTCCTGTGTATCTTGGTTGGCTTGGTGTCCTCTTCTTCTCTTATTTAGTAAGTCCAACAACATCAGAATCATATTGTGTTGTCTTCTACCCAAAGTAATATTTTTTGTTTCTGGAACAAGGATAGGGCCCTCGTGTTCAGGCCATTTCGACTGATTGTCATACACATGCCATTCACCCCTCCGTGTGATGAGCAGTGTCTGAATGTGGTAGTAGTGACTTACAAAGCTGTCAGGGTCGATGCCTCGGAGACGACACATGGACAGAATATGAGAACATGGTATTCTGTCTAATTGAGGCTTCTGGCATGTGCATTCTACCGTGTTATTCTCCCTGATGACCACTGTGTATTTGAAATTGGCCTTGGTAAATCGGTATGAATCTTCAGGCAGGAAAGCGTTAACTCTCTCTTGTGTGGAGGTTACCTCAAACTCGTTGTAGTTGCCAAACTTCCCAAGCGTCTTCATAGTATTTGACCTCTCGAACCGTTTGTTAATAAGCTACGAACAATTAAAAAAATGAAGAAACGAATTTTTTTAAATGAAGTTATTAAAAATAGATGAAGAAAAAACTAAAAATAAAAATACCTTATGAACACGACACGAGAACTGTTGACCTTGTCTTGCTTCAAATTCCGCTTTGGCCTTCATTTGTCCAAACCATGTGACACATTTGTAAAATGTGTCCTCAATTATTATGGCCACTGGTAACTTACGAGATGACCTGAAGACATTATTTAGCGACTCGGACCCGTTTATAGTCATAATTTCCAATGGTAACCACCGTCTAGTGCTTGGAATATCTTCTATAGTTTTAGACACTCGTTCTGATCTTGATCCAAATACTTATCCAAAACCGTCCAGCCAATTGAGAGCACGGTCACATACATTCCCTATTGCTTGAATTTCTTGCTCGTATCTCCTCATCTTCCTCTTAGCCACACATATCCTGAAAAACTGGATGGCCGCCTCACTGCAATGGTTCTTCTTCATGTTCTTGGCTATGTGAGTAGCACAAAGACGGTGAACACATTGATCCTCATCCTCCTCGTTCCAACCTAGATCATCTTGTCTTAATGCCTTCTTGATACCCTTTCCCTATCAGTAATGACACACACGAATCTAGAGTGAATTACATTGCGCCGCAACCATTGCATGAACCACCCATAATCTTTGAAACTCTCTAACTTAACCAGCCCAAAAGCCAATGGGAGAAGCTGGTTTTCTGCATCATACCCGATCACAATCAACAATTTACCTATATTAAATAATCAATAAATTAAAACAATCAAATTAATTAAAAAAATAAATAAATTAAATTAATTACCATTGTACCAGCCTGATAGGAAACAAGTATCAACAGTGATGACAAGTCTGAGGTGTTGAAAAGCAGCTATACACGGTCCAAATGCCCAAGCTGCCATATGAAAAAACTTGTATGGTCCAAGTTTACCGGTTGGAAATGAGGTCACATCAAACAATGTACTTGGGTTATTTCTCTTGATTACCTCCAACAACGGAACTACAAGCGCGTATGAACCCTCCCAACTACCAAATTGGTGGGCAACTACGAACTTTCGGCCACGCCACAGTTTGTTGTACGCCGGTATCTGACCGTTGTATCTTTCAGCAACAGCGATCCTAATAGCTTGGATACTCAAATTAACATCGTTTCTCATGTGAGCCGATATGCAATTGGCAACTATAGCAGCCGACAACTGTACATGATCTATTCTTGTCCCATCCGTGTGACAAGAATGTTTTCTTGGGCACTTAGAGACACGCCATTGTGTACCGTAACAAGTGGCAATAGCATATATGTACCAGCCACATCTACTGTCTTTGCACTTGAACCTTATTCTGGTCTTGTCACTGTGCGTATTCCTTATCTCTTTGTTGCAAAGAATGTGGAACCTGGCAATTACGCTCTTCATTTGCTCTTTTGAGTCATAGGTTTGTCCTTTCGACAAATGATCCTCAAACTCTACTGCCCTTTCTAAAAATTCCACATTGGCTTCCTGAAAACCCGATGTGTCATTGAAAGCTCTAACCGGGTGCTCAAACCCGCGATCCATTACAAACCAGCGATCCATTGTGTAGTCCAAGCACATGCCTGATATCTTCCAGGTCACTATGATCGCTCATACCCTTAGGATCGATATCACCCCAATTTCCTCTCTCTTTTAATTTCGGATCCACTGTATCATCATCCTCAACCGGATCATAACATTGGCCCCAAGAAGCGGCCCAACTAGTAGAAGGCTGGTCAATATAGGGTGGACCGACTATTGGACGGTCGGTCCCTCTGAACTGGGGCCCGACTACTAGACGGTTGACCAATTTGGAGAGGGGTCGGACTTGAGCCAGATGAGTTAATCCGACTACGGTCCTAGATTAACCTCATAAGTGGGTTGTACGTCGGACTCAAGTAACCTCCACATATAGGTCAATTACCTTGTACCCACCTCCAGGAAACCTCATGGTTTGGTTGTACAGTACCTGCCAGACTCCATCATTCTGAATTGGAAAGAGTTAGAACCAGGTTTGTACTGAACTAGTGCGCATGCTAATTTTGGCTTGAATATTAAAGTCATACTGACCCTGATCCAATACCAAACTCTGACAAATAACCGATTCAAACCCCATATAATCAGTACCCAGCATTACTAGAATCACAGTAACAGGCCCGATACTATATAAACTTCATTAGGGCCTGTTAAAATATCACCACCAGTGTAAATGAATACCATAAGACTCATTTTGAATCCAATACACACAAAATCTAAAATAAAAAATTAACTGAATTAATTATTAACCTACTAAAAATAAAAAAAATTGAAAATGAAAGAAAATAAACTTACAGATCAGAAGCTCTTGTCCAGGAGAGAGAATGGATGAAGGTGAGAAATGAAATTTGGCCTCTTGATGAGTTTATATAGAAAAATAGGGACCTCCAAACCATTTAGCGGACCAAGACTGGGCCGCTGGGCCAATTGGCAGCCCCAGTCTTTGGGGTCGTAGCAGCATTGAGCGGCCTGGGTATTTCTAGAATTATGATGAAACAGGGGTATTTTGGTTTATTTTTTGTGTGAATATGATAGAAATAAAAATTTCGGGAGAGAGAGGGGGGAGAAGGAGAGAAAGGAAAGGGTATATAATAGTCTATAAGTGAATTTTAGAGTTTTAAATATTACTATTTTATTGATTTTGAATATATTTGATATATTATAGAGTTATACTGAATTATTACGATTTTAAAAAATAAATATATAATTATTGATTTTTAAGAGAATATATCTATTATTGAACTTTCCAGGAGGATACATAAAATTCTTCAAGGAAAAAAAAAGTTGAGATCAAATTACAAGTTTTGACTCTAATCCTATATTCTAAAGAGAAGTAACTGTTTTTGAGATCAAAGGACAAGATTTAATTTTTCTTTATCCTATAATTTCCTTTCCATTTGACAAGAACAATATATATTCGAGTGTGAATTTTCCATCAACACATCAATTAAACAGTTGATAGGCATTGTACGTTGGTTGCATACAGAGTAACGTGGACATGGGAAGTCGCAGATTCGAACTACAAATGAAAAAGTTTCTTATAAATATTAAATAGTTAGGTGACTTGACATTCAACCTATGTTGCACGGATACGTCTAAATGGGCGAAGTATCGGTATCGGACACGTATCGGATACCGATACGCGCCCGATACGGCACCGATACGTATCCGATACGCCAGCTGGCGTATCCGCCTACGTGGCGTATCCTTACTTGGCCGATACGGTGGCCGATACGCCTTTGACTCGCCCGGATACGGCTAGATACGCCCCTGGATACCACACGGTCCACCGTGCACCGCGCCAAAATCACATGCACCGCGTGGTCCACCATGGACCGCGCCAAAATTAACCCTTTTTTTTTGCTAAGGCCGTGACTCGAACTCTGGGAAGTAGGCATAACAACCATAGCCCCTACCACTATACCAATGTAATGTTGTTGTTATAATAGAGTACTTATTATATTTAACATATATTTCGTTGTAGTATTATTTTGCTCCATTTGATTCATATAAATATAATTAAATAATAAAATAATATTATATATAATAAACGTATTGTATCCTTGATTTTTGAAAATTACCGTATCGCCATATCCGTATCGTATCCGATACGATACCCGTACCCGTATCCGTGCAACATAGCATTCAACTTTTACTAAAAAAAGGAGTAACCTGAACATCTCCCCTCAAAAGCAGAAATATATATATATGTAGATGGGCTATGTACTAGTGCATTGCAATGTATAAGTCATCTTGTATATTGGACTGTAAACTGTTGGATTTGAAGTTCAAACCGTCGATCTAAATAACTCAACATCTCCATATTAAAATGTGCTTGGAGACAAAATTTTATATTTATTGGAAATTTTTTACTGTTTTTTGGAATTTTTGAAAATCATTGTTTTTCAGAAATTTGATTTTTAAAAATTCTAAAAAAATAGCAAAAACTTAAAAAAAAATGTATAAATTTGGTCTCCAAGCACATTTTAATATGGATATTAAATTGAACGGTTTGAATCGGTTATTTGGAAATCAAAACTATCAATTTATAGTCTAATGTACAAGAGAGTCTATACATTTCAATGCACCATAGTCCAACTCCATATATATATGAGGAGGGTTCAAATGCACTATGATTTTATACTCTAATATGCTCCACATCCTTTATCTCTGTTTTCAAATTCCGAACAGTCAAGCCGAACCGCTCAACATGATCTTCATAATAAAATATGCTTAGAGACCAAATTTTATATTTTTAGAATTTTTTTACTATTTTTTTAGATAGGTACAAAATCATTGCTTTAAAGGAGATTTTCTGGACCATCCGAAAAAGTGATATTGTTCCTATGTAAGAAAATAGTAAAAAAATTCTAAGAATATAAAATTTGGTCTCCAAGAATATTTTATTATGAAGATCATGTTGAGCGGTTCGGATCGACTGTTCAGATTTTGAAAACGGAGATAAATTATGTGGAGCATATTAGAGCACAAAATTATGGTGCATTTGAACCCTCCTCATTTATATATATATATATATGAGGAGGGTTCCAATGCCTCAATTTTTCATGCCTCCACCATGCCTCCATTTTTTAAAACTTTAATAACTCAAAATTTAAAACTTAAAAGTCAAAATAAAACCGTTGGATATGATCTATATCATTTTATCTATGCACGTGTAAAAAATTATGACATTTCAATTTTGTTTTGGTTGTCATCAAGAGCTTGTAAAAAACGTACTAATGTGGATAATTTCTAGACGTTGATTTTTCAACTTATTGATTCACATAAAAACAAAATCAAAATGTGATAATTTTTTATGAGCACATAGATAAAATGATGTAGATCATATCCAACGGTTTTATTTTGACTTTTAAGTTTTAAATTTTGAGTTATTAAAGTTTTAAAAATGGAGGCATGGTGGAGGCATGAAAAATTGAGGCATTGGAACCCTCCTCTATATATATATATATATATATATATATATAGAGAGAGAGAGAGAGAGAGTTGGGCTATAGTGCATTTCAATGTACATGCTCTCTTGTACATTGGACTGCAAACTGCTGTATTTGAAGTTTAAATAGTCAATCTAAAGGACTCAACATGTTCTCCATATCAATATGTGCTTGGAGACCAAATTTTATATTTTTTGAAAAAAATTTACTATGTTTTTAGAATTTTTGAAAAATCGTTGTTTTTTAGAAAATTCTGGATCATAGAAAAACAGTGAATTTTAAAAATTCTAAGAAAATAGCAAACAATTTTCAAAAAATGTAAAATTTGATTTCCAAATACATTTTAATATGGATATCAAATTGAACGGTTTGAATAAGTTGTTTTGAAGTCAAAACCAATGATTTATAGTCCAACGTACAAGAGGACCTATACATTGCAATGCACCATAGCCCAACTCTCTCTCTCTATATATATTGAAAAAGTAAAAAAATCCTCACAAGTGGAACCGAGAAATATGATATATAGACAAAACAACAATTTTAAGTAAGGAGTAAAATATTTAAGTTTCTCAATTTTTTTTTATGAGTTTAATTTCAATCTAACAAATTTAAATCGTTGAAATCGATCTATTTCACGAGTCATGTGTTTTCTTGTAAAATTTATAAAATTTTGAATTAATTTAATATATATTCAACTGATCATAAAATGTTCCGAACAGAAAGAGGTTTCGCAAACTTGAATTGTTGGGGTCCAGTCTTTGAATTAGTAAATCAGCTTTTGATGATGAAAATTGAATGTGTTAAAATTACTCATAAAATATATTTAAGAATCAGTCTTTGATCTAATGGCAAAATGCAACATATTTTATGTGGGAGATCGTGAATTCAAAACTTGAATGATAATCTTTTATAGACATTAAATGAAAATTATAGACTTGACATCCACCTTTTTATATAAAAAAATTACAGAATATTTTTCCATTTGACTTTATAACAAATTAATTCAAAAATTTATGAATTTCGCATGTAAACACATCAACAATTCAGATTTATCGTTTGAAGCTAATATGGAAAGATTTAAAGTTAAGCTCCTTAAGAAATTTAATGGGCATAAAAACATGCTGGTTATAGTTTAAATTTATACCTAATTTTAAATTTATTCTGAATTATATATATATATTATTGTAATTTTGTAAAAAAATATATAATAAAATAGACATTCAAAAAAAAATATTCTTCCGAGGGTCAATTCGTATTATGTACCACCTACTTCTCGGCTGAGACAAGAAAGTGTTTTTAAATAACAAATGCCATAAAAACCCAACGTCGTTTTGGAGATTAGCAATACAAATTTTTGTGTTTTTTCATGTTTTTATTTTACAACAAATGAGGAAAATGAAATGTATCTTTTCTGGATACTTAGGTCTAGCTTTGTGTTTCAATCAGTGCATTTGTATTAAGAGCAAGATGATTGATATATGGCTTACTAAGTGTCCATCTAAACATGAAGAACTTCTAGTTGTAGCATATTTGTACTGATAAGGGCTCATGACATGTTGATCTGACAGCATCGTTTTAATTTTTGTAACTCGGAAAAAAATTGTAGGTCCTTGCTATAATTATTTCAACTTTTACATACAAGTGATCGTGATAATGCCATGATAGTGTCACTATTCCATTATGCATGCGTCCAGAAAAAAGACCTAAAAAAGGTTGTACATTGTTATGATTTTCTGTATTAAAAAAAATAAAAGTGGCCATGATATTTTTTTGGTTTTTTTTCCACTAAAAACTATGGTAAATATTGCGGTTCTTTTGTAGCCTTTTGTAATTCTCCATCTCATGCAATCTCTTCTCTGCTCTCGTCGATTTGTAACGAAAACGATGGCTCAACTACTATATACCATAATGACTTTCCACAATCCGCTGTGAAAACTTTCCTCATTTTTGCTTTTTTTTTTTTTTTAATTGAAATCTGCTGAAATCCATCATTCGTGAACAGTGTTCCTAAAATCTCTGAAATTTCGACTCCAGCCGTCAAACTTTTTATATGCACGTACCTCGAAACAGTTGATTTTTCTGTGCACGCATCTAAAAACAGCTTGACGGCTGAATTTAGAAAAACAGAGATTTCAGAAATATTGTTCACAAGTGAGAATGTCAGCAGATTCGTTTCCTTTTTTTCTCTTTTCAAGCACACAATACTCATTGTGCTTGTACGGATATTTTTTTAATTAGAATTAAACAAAATTATCCAAACGAAAGGAACATTGGCGGAGGAACTTTACAGAACATTTCTGTTTTTTGAATTGAGCAAAAAAACACAAAGAAGGACAACTTTCTACCTTTTTTTTTTTTTTTTTTTGAGGAAAAGGACAACTTTCTACCTTGAGCTGTTTTCTACCTTCAGCTCAATGTCCCTTTCATTTGAAGAATTTTATTTAAACTTTGGAATGTAGGAATGTAGATACTTGATATATTAATAAATGAGTGAGTCTATGGTGCTATGCATAGCACGGATGGCTAGTGTACTACGGCTCAATATGGTACTTTTTAAAATTCTAACGGTCGATCCAACCGTTCAATGTGATAACAATATGAATATGTACTTGCAAACTAAATTTTATATTTTTTCGAATTTTTTTACTATTTTTTTAGATAGGTAGAAAAATCAGTGTTTTCTGAAAATTCTGGACCATCAAAATTGTACCTATCTAAAAAAATAGTAAAAAAATTCGAAAAAATATAAAATTTAGTTTGCAAGTACATATTCATATGGTTATCACATTGAACGGTTGGATCAACCATTAGAATTTTAAAAAGTACCATATTGAGCCGTAGTACACTAGTCATCCGTGCTATGCATAGCACCATAGGCTCACTCTTAATAAATTGTACAAAGTTGTTGTGTAACAAAATTTATAAACACGTACGGCTATAATAGATATTTCACTCTAGACATACCATGCATCGGGCGGGTAAGGACGCTGGTCTTTTAGAAACTCTACGAGACCACCAGACCCACAATTAAATTGCTCCAATCCCCACGAGGATGCTAATCTTGAAGGTTTTCCCATGGCCGAGATCGATCTCCTGCTGTCCATAAAGCTAGAGGTGCCGCTGAAAAGCTGGCTTCTACCCGGGCGTGAACTCCCTCTCCAGCTACAGGTCATATTCGTTTTTCAATTCTGATGCCAGGCCCCCATACACCCTCACTGATGGCATTCTCAGATACAAACACTTGGTGTCAGTCACAACTCACAAGGGATATATTCTTATTCTAGGAAAGGAATATGTGATAAATAACCGAGCTAATAGGTAGCTTGTTTGTTAGCTGGCTATTTAATTTAGTCACGCACCCCTAGACCTAGCCCTACTGGCTAATCCCGCATCTATTGATTTAATTGGGCTTGGCCCGGTAATTCCATCAAAGCACCTTCGACCTTCCCTGGTTTCCTTAGACAACAGCAAAGACAGATGGTGCACCTGACATGGCATTTCCACGATTAAATAATATCTCATTCTGGTTGTTGCCCCCAAGTCTATTGCTCCTCTTAAGCTCAGCCTTAGTAGAAGTGGGTACCACCTTAATTTAAGTGGAAGATTCGATTTATTAGTTGGATGCAGCAGCTGGATAACTTGTTACGTCTACATACTTAAAAATCATCACTTTATAGTTTATAGAGTTGTGTAGCAAGATTTATAGACTTAAAAGTTTGAATTTAAATAATTAGATACCTGATGCAGCTAGCGTTAGATCTAAAAGGATAAAATTCACAGATTACTTGTTATGTTTACATACTTGAAATCAACACTTTATAAAGTTATGTAGCAATGTTTACAGACTTATAAGCTGAGTTTAAATAATTGAATTGAACAACTAGCATCAGATCTAAGAAAATAAAAAAAATTAGATTAGTTGTAAGTTTACAGACTTGAAATCAGTACTTTACAGAGTTGTGTATCAAGGTTTACAGGTCTAGACTGACTTCCCCCATCCACCCAGTATTTTTCTTTTGCCTCTCGGAATCCTGGTTTATAATTTGGGTTAAATTTAGATTACAAATTAGAATAAATTATTTGAATTCTAATTGATAATTAGAATTAGAAGTTACAACATTGAAAATGATAAGTCGAGGCAAAGAAAATTATAAGTTACAACATTATTATTTAAGTAGTATCATATTAGTTAATGAGTTTAAATCTGATTCGCTATCTTTTTGTCCTCTTCAAGAAAATTCTGAATCCGCCCCTTGTTCTACACCATTATATAGGAAAAACATACAACTAGTTTAAATCTGATTCGCTATCCTAAATCCGCCCCTTGTGCTATGATAGTGTTACTATTCCATTATTGATACCCTCTGTACTCTAGTATTTAAAAATAAAACCCAAAATACCCAAAAAAAGACCCAATAAAAGACCCAATAACATACAAGTGATCATGATAGTGCCATGATAGTGTCACTATCCATTGATCCCCTTTGTACTCTAGTATTTAAAAAAAAAACCCAAAAAAGACCCAAAAAAAAGATCCAATAAAAGACCCAATAACATACAGTGATCATGATTGTGTCACTATTCCATTATTGATACCCTTTGTACTCTAGTATTTAAAAAAAAACCCAAAAAAGACCCAATAAAAGACCCAAGAACATACAAGTGATCATGATAGTGCCATGATAGTTTCACTATTTCACTATTTATACCCTCTGTACTCTAGTATTTAAAAAAAAATCCAAAAAGGACCCAAAAAAAAGACCCAATAACATACAAGTGATCATGATAGTGTCACTATTTCATTATTGATACCCTCTGTACTCTAGTATTTAAAAAAAAAAACCTAAAAAGACCCAATAGCATACAAGATGATCATGATAGTGCCATGATAGTATCACTATTCCATTATTGATACCCTCTGTACTCTAGTATGTAAAAAAAAAAAAAAACCAAAAAAGACCCAATAACATACAAGTGATCATGATAGTGCCATGATAGTGCTACTATTCCATTACTGATATCCTCTGTACTCTAGTATTTAAAAAAAAACCCAAAAAAGACCCAATAAAAGACCCAATAACATACAATTGATTACAATAGTGCCATGATAGTGTCACTATTCCATTATTGATACCCTCTATACTCTAGTACTGCATCATGCATTCAAAAAAGATAAAAGGGGCCATGATATTTTTTCGGTTTTTTTTCCACTACAAACTATGGTAAATATTGCGGTTCTTTTGTAGCTTTTTTAGTTCTCCATCTCATGCAATCTCTTCTCTGCTCTCGTCGATTTATAACGAAAACGATGGCTCAACTGCTATATACCATAATGAGTGTTCATTGGGTCCGGTTTAGTCGGTTTTGAACCGATTCGAATTAGTTTGGACCAAACGGTTCGGTTTGTTCGGTTTAATGGTTCAGTTCTGTTTTCTTTTTAAAAACAGATTTATAATTTCGGTTCGGTTCGGTTTGAAAATTTTCAAAACCAAAATAACTGGACCGACCGAACATTTATATATTATGAATTTGGTCCGGACCGTCCCGGTTTATTTCTTAACACTCCGGTTTATTTTTCTAATCAATTGCTTTAAATACTTTGGTTTATTTCTTAATACTCCGGTTTATTTCTTAATATACTTCGGTTTATTATAAATCAATTGCTTTAAATAAAAAAATTAATATATTTTGATTTGAACCGAACAAACCGAACAAACCGAAATAAAACTTTAGTTCGATTCGGTTCAGTTACAATGCTAAATCGGTTCAATTCAGTTCTATTTTAAAAACCAAATTATTACTTTGATTTGCCTAGTTCGATTCGGTTTCAACCGAACCGAACCGATGAACACCCCTACTTTCCACAATCCGCTGCGAAAACTTTCCTCATTTTTGCTTTTTTCTCTTTTCAAGCACACAATACTCATTGTGCTTGTACGGATTTTTTAATTAGAATTAAACAAAATTATCCAAACGAAAGGAACATTGGGCGGAGGAACTTTACAGAACATTTTCTGTTTTTTGAATTGAGCAAAAAAAAACACACTGAAGGACAACTTTCTACCTTGAGATGTTTTTGATAAAAAATTTCTGCTCAATGTCCCTTTTATTAATAAATTGTACAAAGTTGTGTAACAAAATTTATAAACATGAAAGATTCGATTTATTAGTTGGATGTGGCAGCTAGATTACTTATTACGTCTACCTACTTAAAAACCATCACTTTATAGAGTTGTGTAGCAAGATTTACAGACTTAAAAGTTTGGATTTAAATAATTAGATATCTGCTGCAGCTAGCGTTAGATCTAAAAGGATAAAATTCATAGATTACTTGTTATGTTTACATACTTGAAATTAGTATTTTATAAAGTTATGTAGCAATGTTTACAGACTTGAAATCTTAGATTTAATAATTGAATTGAACAACTAGCATCAGATCTAAGAAAATAAAAAAATTAGATTAGTTGTAGGTTTACAGACTTGAAATCATTATTTACAGAGTTATGTATCAAGATTTACAGGTCCAGACTGACTTCTCTCCTCCCGCCGGTATTTTCTTTGCCTCTCGGAATCCTGATTTATAATTTGGTTAAATTTAGAATAAAAATTAGACTAAAGTATTTGAATTATGATTGAAAATGATAAGTCGGGGCATCAAAATTATAAGTTACAACATTATTATTTAAGTAGTATAATATCAGTTAATGAGTTTAAAACTGATTTGCTATTTTTTTTGTCCTCTTAGAGAAAATCCTGAATCCGCCTACACCATTATATAAGAAAAAATAGTGAAGGTTGATACAAGTATCATCATTCATCAAATAGCATAAAATTTATAATGGTTAAAATTAGCAAAACAAAAACATTATCAATGAATCGGAAATCTTATTTCATTACCTTCTTTTTCTAACCATTTATTAATTTTTTTTTTTCATTTCATACTAACAAAACACGGTAAAGGATAAGAGCAAATACATCAGCGCTACAGGAGTCTAGGATAAATAAATATGACCAAAGAAGACATGTCCCGTCACCAGCAAAAGGACGGTTCTCATAAACTCTATCGTACATTTATCCGAAAGCGACAGTGGCAAAACCGTGAATCTTTATTCTAACAAGGGCATTTGCGTATACTCTTTGCTCGTTAAAATAATAAAATCATACGGACACCGACACGTTTCGACTCCTCAATACGCTTACAAGCACTATCAAGGTCCAGAAGTCGACATGTGTGCAAGATCTTCTGTTTTTACTGTTCATAAATGGAGAAAGCGGTCGGGATTTGCAAATTAGGATCGTACCGTCTGGTACGAGGACCCGGTATCCTTGGGTTTAAGCGGCTTATTACGTACTACGTCTATGCCTTTCTCTTCTCTTTGTTTTTCTTATAAGATTCCTTTTCTCTTTTCTAAGATTCCTTTTATCTTTTCTCAAATTAAATAGACTCGGTACAAATTTAATGCGCGGACTAGGAGCAGTTTAGGATAGGAACATCTTTTTAATCATCCGTCTGCAATGAGCTCATGCAAACATATCTCCAAATGAGAAAAATCAGTTTATAATTTAATAATAAAGATAATATTTCTATATATGAAGTTGCAAGTTTAAAATTCAGATAATTTTTTTTGAATATTAAATTAATTAAGTTATTTGACTCTCAACTTTACTTAAAAAAAGATCTCTAAACAATTTCTTATACATACGTTTGAGTCTATGTTATTTTATAATCTTTTCTATGAATAAACAAGTACCACAAAAGTCGGTCACAGTGTGATACGTCCTATCTCGGAGAGAGTAGGTTGTATGGGAAAAAAAATAATTTCAGGTTGAGCTCGTCTGTCGGACACAGCTCAGCTTCGTTTTGTTGGACCCGTCGGGCGTGGCCCGATTGAGCTTTGTCGGGTAAGGCTGTTGCTGGGTCTTGGACCTTATTTTCTTTTATCTCGGGCTGGCTTCGAAATGGGATCCGAATCTAGAACTGTTCTTGGTCTAAGACTGGCTCGTTGAGGGCCTAGATTTTACGGACCTGGACTTTTCATATTGATCCTGAGTTGGCCTCTCTAGGAGGTCCGAATCCAAGCTCTTTCATGACCCGTTAAGGGTGAGGGTCTTGGGAACATGACCCTATCACAATTGTATATTGGTATGTTATTCATGTGTGGATAACCCCCGACTCGCAAGGATAACAGGTTAGATGGCTTCTAAGAGCTCTTATTGACGAAGTTGTCCATGCTTATATAGAAAAATAGAAAGAGTACTATGAAAGAACATATAAAAATTGACACCGATTCAAACTCTGAACCTATAAAATTGATTCGGATTCAAACTTTTTTATTTTATTTTTCTAAATACCACATCATTCCGAATTTTATGTGACTCCATCATAGAAATTAAGCCGTGGCAAATAGAGAGAAAATAAATAAGGTAGATTAACTATCTAAGTTAATTTTGCAGATCCAAATTTAGACCGGTACTAATTTTGCATGTCTTTCTATGCATCGAAAACCAAATGTACCTTTTGTGTTGTCTTATATTATTTTATAATATTTTTTATAAATAAAAAATTCTCGACTTTCGTCTCCGTTTGACCAGTCAGTCTCACAATCAAATTTTTATTAACTGATCTCTTCGGGTAGGTTTTATCAAATGGTTTGGTTTTCAAAGCGCGAGAAACGGTCTCTCGAGAATCTTGAGGTAGACAATTAATTACTTAAAAAATTTAAGAGAATCTTGAGGTACACAATTAACTACTTAAAAAAATTTCATTACATTGCTAATCAATCTTGAGGTACTTCCAACTTCGAAGCTTCATCTTTACTTTGTCGGAAACAAAATCCTTTTCTTATTAAAAGCTCCTTGGTAATTTCCTTCCCCAATATTAATAACTCTGTTTATGGCCCGAAATTTTTATTTATACCATATTCTAAAAAAAATAAACCAAAAAATTATGTTTTGTGGGGAATTCCAAAAATATCAGGGTCTCCAAACCAATCTGCGGCCCCCCAAAAACTCAAATAACGATTGTAATATTCAATATTTTTAGGTTTTTGAGGAGCCTTCAAGTCAATCTGTGGCTCTCTAAGAATAGGGCTGCAAATTAGTTTGGAGGCCCTGGTATTTTTAGAATTCCGCACAATGAAGTGTTTTAGTTTATTTTTTTTTAAAAGATATAAATAAAAGTTTCGGGTTTATGGCGGCTTATCATCCTTTACCTCGATCAAAATGAAACCTAGTGCATGCAGGAAGGAAAATCATTTCTATAACCTTTATTAATGTCAAGTCTCCCAAAGAAAAAGAAAAAATAGAATTGACGCAATTAATATAATGAAACTTTCATTATTTGAACCTACAAAATGATCATTTAATTAGTTCGATTAATCGGCTGATTATCCGTTGGCTGTGATCAAACCGTTACAAATCATTCATTTTCATTTATACTGCCAATTTGTTGGTCATTTATTTTTATTTTTTCTGTATTTATTTGTTATGTGAATTATACTTTGCCTTGTTTTATCTGAGTTTTCCAAATGACAATTTCATACAATTTTATTAATTAATAGTGAAACTAAATTAAAATAAGTTTATTTAATAATTTTAATGAGTTAAATTAACCTTTTTAATAATTAGAAGTATATACATAATTTTAATGAAACGTAAAATTATTCTGTAAAATTCTGATTAATCGATTGCATGCTGATTAATCGCTTAACGATATTTTGTCCGTTGGACGTGCGCATACCGTTATTTACAACGCTAATTTAAACAAAACATGCATATTCATGTGCGTTACTTGTTAAAATGCAACTATACTGAAGAGCACTACTAACAAACTCACATATAAACTTTATAATTGTATTCATTGTTATTATTACTATTATTGGTACTACTGTTATTATTGTCATGATCATCATCAATAACATTTTTATTAGTTGTTTAACATTTAGTAATCAGTGTTATTATATTTTTATTTTTATATTTTACTTAATAAAGTTAAAGCAAATCACAGAGAAAGATAAAGAATGGAGAAATGAAATCTTGTATGCATTCAATCTCAAAAGTATTACAAGGTACAATGTGCACTATTTAATTAAAGAGTCTAATCACAGTGGCTATTTAAAGAGATGGTTGGTTATATATACTTTTTATTTTCATAAAATTACGTCAGCAATGCTACCATATTTTACTTGGAATTGTTTCATGTTAAAATTTATAAAAGAAATATTTTCTAGTTTCCATGCATATCGTGTCAATGTTCAATAAAAATTAAGAAGAATTTCATATGTATTATTAAAAATAAAAAAAAATTACGTATTTCTCCTTCTATAATTTGTAATATCATGTTTATCCTTTTTAATTTAAAAAATCACAAATTTATTCGATTTATTATCTTTTTATTAAAACTTATTTTTTAATTTATGAAGTTCTCATTTATCATTTATTAAAAAAAAATATATGTAACTTATGTAAGATAAATATAAGTCTGTGGTCTAGAAAGGATTGTGTAAAGGAAGAGAAGGGGAGAAGTGTTGTGCAAAGAGTTTACCTTATCTGCACTCTGATTTGAAAGTTATATAATTTAAATAGTTTGTATATAAAGTTACACCTCCTCTTGCCTTCTTATTCAGTATTTTGAAGTAAACAAGAGTTGGTCAGGTCTGATCTCCCTCCCCTCCCCTCCCCTCCCTTCCCTTTACACCTTGTTTGGATGAAGTGTAGATGAAGGGAGGGAATGGAATGAAAAGAAAATTTTCTTTCGAATCGTGTTTGACTGACAAAATTATAGCGGAGATGAGGAGTACAGGAGGGGAAAGGTTTAACATTGTATAATTGTAATCGATATAACCGATTCCCTTCCAATTTGAGGTGTAAGGATGAAAAGAAGATGAAAAGTTAAATAGACTAAAAACATTTGATTAACCTTCTATAATTTTAATTAACCAAACAAGAAATAAGACGGAAATGGAAGTTAATTTATTTTTCCTCATTAATCATTTAAACATGAATATGTTAAATATGTTAATCTTCATTTCTATTCCTTTCCATTCCCTTATGTTTTTCACTTCCTCTACTCTCCATCCAAACAAGGTGTTAGGGTGTGCTCCACAAAAAAGTGAGTAATAGAAAGGAAAAGACGCTAGTTCACTTCCTACATCTTAAATCGGGGGTGAAAGAAAGCACTGAGTTTCTAACTTTCTATACACTATTCACCCTCTCTCACATTCATTCCCTCTCAATTTTTTTTTGCTCTGGAGCAAGTAAATGTCTCTAGTCAGGCACAATCAGAGAGGCTTGTTCCCTTTCCCTCCCTCTACTCCCCCGTCCGGAGCTAAACCTTATGTACTCTCTTTTAGAGCACACTCTAAGTCTTCTAATTAGTCAGTTCTCCACCCTAATAAAATTTATAACCCGGTTTGCTATCGAATTAGATTACAAGCGCATAATTCTATCGAGTAATATAAACGAGTGTCGATCCACATGGAATAAGATTTAAGGTATTGAGTGATTAAATCACAATTTTTCGAAAGGCTAGACAAAATATGAAATCAAAGATTTGTTGGTTTTTTATCAATGTATTTGGCGAAAATTAAAAGTAAGTAAAATAAAGATAGAGACTAGCGTTTTGGCACGCCGTTGTTACTTCAATCCGCTTTGATTCTTACATTATAATGTTGTTTTTCAGTTGTTGTATGAGGGTTTCTAATCTAATTTAGCGATTACCGCTTTCGCCTAGTAGCCACCCTACAATCAAGAGATCCCGTTAAGGTTTGTCTTGATTGGTGCAAGGAGATATGTGACTAGCCCAAAAGAATTGAGACTTCACTTATTGGGTACGTCGCCCTACTATCTTGGTTATATTGGGTGTCACCATGGTAAGGCACGACAATGCGACATTCGTCTACGAATATCGAGACTCTCATGTGTACTTTTGGATCTCCGGTTAAGATCTCCACCACTAATCTAGTATTTTTATTTTCCCTTACCCCAATTCGATTAGCCCAATAATGACTAACTTCCATGTGTGGTTATCACATGACGGTCTAGACTAATAAACAAAATCAAGTAAGATAGAACATAAAATACTAAAATAATCAAACAACAAAAGACTAAACAATGATCAAATAAAATTATATATTAAAGCATCATGAGTAACAAAGTTTACTGTCAACCCTAAGAATCTAAACTTAGTCGCTTGACGGCATGTTTACAAAGAGATAAGAGAAAGACATAACCATACACGAAGTACCATCTTACTTAATATCTACACACTCATCTTTTCTCACTTAAGAAAATATAAACACCAAAAGATACAAAGATAAGTTTATGTTCAATCCAGAGGTCTTTTAAAGAAGTGAAGGGGCGTCTAGAGATGAGTGGAGTCCAAGTTATCTGATCTAGATACAGCTGTCAAAGAATTCATACTCCCACTGTGTCGCTGCAGGAGTTAATGTGTATTTGGCCTTCTTTGGTCCATACTGGGGCTCTGGTCCGTATTGGCTAATATGGTCCGTACCAGAGCCTTAGTCAGTGAGCTACGCTTTTCCGATCAACCCGATTATTGCTCCAAATGATGTAAAATAGTCCCAAAACATGGTTCGTGCGCTAAAATATAAAATATGACAACAGTAACTTTTTTTCACATAATAATTAAACATAAAAGTGAGAAAATAAGACAAAATCTAAGTCAAAATCCTACGTAATTCACTATCAAAATGAGCTTGATCAGTACTCTCTTTTGGAGCATGCTCTAAATCTTCTAATTGACTAGTTTGTATAAATAATGACATTTAGGTACGCTTGTGGGTGTCATAAGAAGGAAAATTAACCATTTTTTCTCTTACATATGCTACATTTTCTTAATTTTTTTAATAGATGATAAACATGAAAATTTTATAATTTTAAAAATACAATTTAATAAGAAAAAATTATGACTTCTAAAAATTTAAAAATAAATAAATATGACATTATGAATTTTGGAGGGAGAATACGTTAATTCAAAAATTTTAAAGATATAGATAAAATTAAATTATTAAATGCGGAACTATCACACGGTCCACGGTCGATAGAAGATATTATTCTAATTTAATATTTTTTCCGTAGTACTTTCCTAGATTAGGTGTTCATAAACCTATGAAAAGAAACAACCTCGCGTGTTCCCTTTACGCATTTAAACCCGGTCTATTATGGCTATCTCCTTCGTTACTCCGTCATAGCTTCTGGATTAGATTAGATTAGTGGCCGACCAATCCCTCTTTCCCTTTCCTCTTCAGCTTCTCGTTTATACCGACTGAATATTCTCTCTCTCTATCTCCACACATCTTAGAATCTAAATCGATCTATAAATTACCCAAGAAACCTGATTCCATGAGGCGAGCAAAGCAGTACTGTCGAAGAGAACAGCATCTGAATCGTCGATTCCCCAGGGTTTCTCCTCTTCTATCTCCTATTTATATCTTTTTTTCACTGTTATTTTTCCATAGAAGTTCTATTATAGTTTATAGCAAGCTAAGGAAATCTTACTGGAAGTATGTGCTCGGAACCTTTGATCTCTTATGATCTTTGTCAGTTTTAATTATCTGATATTTATTTTATTGTTTTGTATTTCTAGGCAGCACCTCAGATTTTGCGTGGAAGGATGTGGAACTATTAATGGCTGGATGACAACGAGAGAGAGCACGCTGGTACTTAGTCAAAAATGCTTGTAGTAATGGCTATTTACTGGAGTGCTCCTTCTTGTTGTCATCCTGGCGTAACACCACATCTTCTATTCAGATTGCTGATTGAAAATTTTGATCCAAACGAACAGGTAACAGTTTCTACCTTTCAAATCCATTCACACAATCTGCGTTTTACTTCCCTTTTTTTGGTGCTTGTTATCCGTCTTAGTCAATTCAAGTTATAAGCATAAAATGTGGACCTTCTTAGAATTTCCCTTTTGTGTGAATCTGTTTATTTTTGTCCTCCAATTTTCTTGTGCATGAATTGTCTGACATGCGAGTTATAAATCTGAGTCCTGATGACTATATAAAATATTGATTTGGCATTTATCTTTGTCTTGTACATACAATCAACATATAGGCATAAAATCTTTGTCTTGTACATACAATCAATCAACCTTTCTTTGATTTCTTGTGATCTATTGGTAAAACTTAGATCCTTATTGCTTGCATGATCTGGCTAATCTAATTTGACTTGTTTGTTTACTATTGTTTATATAACATTTTGGGAATGTATATTTGCTTACTAGTCTATGGTTGCTGTGTGCTTCAAGCTGTCTCTGTGGAGTACTTAAAATTAGCTTATGGGTAAAATTTTCCATTGAGATTTTTTTTAAATAGGCTTGTGTTGCATAACTGACCCTATAAGCTTCATACATCAACTTAATATTTTTGCTCCTTGTGAGTATATTTTTTTCATTTGATTGAAAATGGTTACTATGGGTTGTTCACTGGATATGAATTATTACCCTCTTCTTGTTACTTCACATGTATTGTTTAATTGTTGCAAATAAAGCCTTCTCTTCATTATCAATTTTTTTTAAAAAGAATTGAATCTACACAATTTTGAAAATTATTCAACAAATATGTGTTACTTACCATTTTTTTGGTCATGTGCTTCTGTGGTTTCCTACTTTATAAGACAATGAGTAAAAACTTTCTCAAGTTCTATTTAAAAGGAATTTAGCTTATTACACATATAGATGATTATTTTAAAGGAACTTCCTTTTGTGTAAGATTGTTTTGACATCCATTAGTTGTAGCAAACTAGTTAAGTAGAAATCTGATATCTTAGTTGTTTTTTGATCTCATGTCAGAAAATTCTAGTTTTAGCTGAAAGTTTGTGTCGCTAGAGGAGTACAACAAAAGTGTATTTTAACTTTACTAAGGCAGAGGATTATTATCGATTGATTTTAGCTTCATGGTTCTTCAATAGGGATCAAATCAATTTTCATTTTCTATACTCTTGTACAAAATATATATTGTTTATTTGGATTGTACTTATTATACTTTCACATTAATTATTAGAATATCTATTATGGTCTTCATAACTAACTGTATTTTCAGTACTTAGCGAGGATTTATGCTCCAGTTGAACAATTTTTGTGTCAAACTTTGAACAGAAGTACGATATATAACTAGATATTTGTTTGGTCATATTTACTTACAGACTTAACAATTTTTGATTGGTTATCTGAGGTTGCTTTCATGTGTACATACAATCTCAATATCACATTGCTTAGGTAGTGCTTTTCTAGCTGCTATAAAAGGATTTGTTGGTTATTTAATTACATGAAATAGAAACCAATAGAAGAAGAGTTGAATATTAGCCCCAGCCTGTACTTTTTTTGGGTTAATTCTTTTATTATGCTTGGTAAATTTGGTTCCATATATTTTCTTCTGTATGAATTTAATTACTTTGTCAATATGTATATTTATTAATTTGTTTGATAATTTTGGTAAATTTTCACTTTTGTTGGATTATTCTTTTATTGTGCTTGTTTTTTTTAATGTAAATATGTTTCTTTTGTATTAGGTATTGTAAATTAGATATTCATGGAATAAACCAAGCATGAACCGGCAATCCTGCCACCCTCACCGCCCACCAAAAAAGCAAACAGCAAACAAAAATGACAATCTAGACCAGACTTCCAATTTGGTGACTCTTATATCCCAGCTCAACTTTCTGTAGTTTTGATGGTGATGTTAACCTTCTACCCCTGAAAATTATCTTTCTGAAACTTTCTTTGTTTGGAGAATGGATTTATATTGTTGATTACTATGCATAAAATATCAGCTTCATGGAATGTCTAATGCGAATGTTTGGTTATCATTTCCTTGTTTTGCTGTAAAAGTTCTTTCTAAATTGTTTGGTTATTATGCCAGCATATTGAGAGATGAGTAACTGCTGATTAGTTTTGACGGTTTGGAGATCTTTTATCTAAATTTGCACCTAGCAAACTTTTTACTGGATTGATTCTTGATGTGATTTTATTATTTGTATTTTCAAGAGTATGTTCACAATAATTCCAATTTTTTTGGTTCTTTTCTGACCAAACTTATATCTGTAATTGGTTTTGGCCTTGATTTAGCTAGTTTTAGTAGCAAATTGTGCATGAAGCATTCTGTAATAAACTAAAGCAAAAGAGAAGAGTGAAAAAAAATATCCTCATATTTGATACTGAAAACAATGGCACAGGTATGAAGCTTGGGGTTTGTAGATGAAACTAGAAAAACTATCCTCATATTTGATGCTAGATTGGTGCCAAATGAGAGGTTCCATTGGCTCATATACAAACTAAGTAGTTACAGTCAATTTCCAGCATAATTATTTATCAAACTTATTTGAAACCTAAACCCTAAACCCAATTATTACTGTACAATTCTAGCTAGTAATTTGTCATTTTCTTGTTGTTTTGTTTGTTAACTTGCATGGTTGAGGACTAATTAAGATATATGTTAATGTCTTGTCAAAAGAAAGAAAAAAGATGCTCAAAATGCTTGCAGAATCTTCAACCACTCTCTATACTATATTATAAAGCATTTTGGTCAGGGCATTAAGTATTGTTTACTTCTGAAAATACCCCTCCATCAGTTTGTTTGAATAATAACTTAACAAATGAAGCCTTTCCTTCTCTGTCTATGCTCCCGTTTTCTTAAATTTGCTGAATTTAAATAGGCCTATTAGTGACTGAAACTTCTACCCATGCCAGTAATTCCTCCTTCACCTCTCTTGAGCCTTCCAAAACTACAACCATCCTTCATTTGCCTTCTTCAATATTTTCTGATGGTTATTCCCTTGCAAAGTGCCTGTTCTCATCTACTTTGCTTTTCTCTGCAAACACCTCTCTTCTACTCTTCTCTCCGAATCGAATATCTTAGCTTCCTCCTCTCTACACCGCTTGTTATACTATCTGAGAATTCTGCTCTCTCCTTTTTCTCTCCAAACAAAGTGCCTCTTCTCTCTGGTTACGTCACCAGGTTCTCTTCTTTCTATTTCATTTGAAATCCATATTTATGATGAGGAAAGTTCAATTTGATTTGTTCAAACTTGAAACAAGTCAGTTCAATTGTGCAAGGAAATTGTAAGCCGTAGTGTAGCAAGGACAAAAATAGTTTTTTCCCTATTACTAAGACTGTTTCCCTTTGTGGCCAATTGAAAGTATATTATAGTACTGGAAACAAAGTAGACAGTTTTCCGTTCGATTTTGTTTATTACCAATAATTCAAATGTTCTTCTTTTGAAGTACAATAAGTGATGGGCAGACTTGCAAGGGGTTGTTTGAATCAATTATGAAAGGCATCACTGAAAATCAGGTTTCCGAATTTTCTTTTAGAGGGAATTGAATAGGCAAAACCTATTTCTCCCATCTCAAGCTGACTTGAAATTCTAAATCCAATATCTTATTGGGCAGTTTTCTTTTGTTCATACTTGAGGCGCAACTAGTTATAGTAACTTCTGTTTTTTGAAAGTTTTTTTTCTCTAAAGGCGCAGCTGTGAAAAAATGGACTGATACATGAGATGTGAGGAAGTAGACCGGCACAAAGAATAATAAAATTTGCATTATCAGGGAAGGATATGCAAGTTCATCACCTATTCCATCATCTTTGGGTCAGGTTTTAGCGTTAGGTTTACTTTTAACATTTTGAACCCCCACAGTTTCGTATCTTTATGTTTCTATTGATGCCATCTCATCTCTTCCAGTGATCGATTTGATTTAGGTTTTTGTACCTTTTTTTGTGTTCATGACTTCATGTGAGGTATTTGATAGGTATCTCAGAGGCTTTGAATTTATTTTTTGTGTTCAATACATTTTAGAACAGAAAGGATTAAATTCTTATAATAAATCTTGTGCAGTGAGCAAATAAAATTTGATTCCAGGCTTATTGAGCTCAAAATTCCAGCTTTTGTAATATTTGCTTAATTCATTGGAAGTTCATTTAATTTTCTGTACCATGCAGTATAATGCTGCTTGGTTTATTTACTAATTTCTGTGAAATTTTTTTGTCAAGTTTTGATGGTCTTCATTGGTCCATAAGTTTCTGAACAGGGTGAGGTCAACTAAGGGCAATTGATGAAATACCAACGCCCAACAACCACAGTGGCTTATCTTCTCTATGTGAGTCAAAAACTTGAATATGGCTTAATCCAATTTCCTTTTTGTTTCTTATACAAATTTCCTAGTACAAAATCTATACTTTTAATCCAAACTGCAAAGTATTGCTGCTTCTCTTTCTTGTAAAAGGCTTTCCTTCATAGATGGTTTACATTTTTAAAGGATGTACCATATATTTGCATATTTCTTTATTTATTTAAGTTTCACAATAGCCTTGTGTTTATTTTCTAGTTTTTGAGGTATTGGAGAAGTTCCTTTATTGATTTTAACCACGTGAACAGGTAACTAATAGATTCATCAGATTTAGAAATTGGGCAACATATTAAGCTGGCATTTGGTGGAAAACCTTAAATCAATCAACCAGGTTTTGCAAATTATACCCATACTTTTTGGTATTTGTAATATTATAACAACATGCATGCTCTCATATTTGTACATAAGAAGAGAATTTCTACATTTTTATAACTAAAGAAATATTTATGGAAGTTGACAATTTTGCCCCTATGAGCCAAGACAAATTATTCTGGCTGTGTTATAAATATATCTACTTGGCCATGATTGCTCTTCATTGTTTTTAGTGTTCCAATTGCTCTTCATTGTTCTCTTTGCTGATTGCTCGTTGTTTTAATTATTTGTAGTTGTCTTTATGCAATTGTTACAGGCTTACAGCTTTAAATTAACATGGCCTGCAGTTTAGTTTGAACTTTGAAGTCGAGATACAGGAGCACACCTTCTGCTAGTGCATTTAAGAGGTTAAAGACAGAATTGGGAAGTGCTTGTATCCAACTATATATACAGATACTTTACTTCTCTAGGTACAAGTACAACCTTACAGATGGAACTGTGCAAAGAATTTAACAAAAAGATTGAGTCTATGGTACTATGCATAGCACAGATTAGTCCGTTCTACGGAGCCATATTTTTATTTTGAAAATCCTAATAGTCGATCCGAACCGTTCAACGTGATCTCCGCATGAATATATGTATTTGCAGACTAAATTTTATATTTTTTTGACCTTTTTTACTATATTTTAAGATAGGTAGAAAATCACTTGATCTGAAAATTCTGGACCATCCAAAAACAGTGATTTTCTACCTATCTAAAAAATAGTAAAAAAATTTAGCCACAAGTATATTCTCATATGAAAATCATGTTGAACAGTTCAGATTGACCGCTAGAATTTTGAAAACGAAAATATTGATCCGTAGTACCATATACTCACTCTTTATAAAAATCAAATGATATTTCTATTTCTTCTGCTATCTTTTGTATTGCAGCAGATATTATCAGAATTTTATTGCTTAACAGTTGGAGCTGCATGTGCATTTAAAATAACGATGCTTTGTGTAGTGGATACAAAGACTGAATTGAGTAGTGGAAGTAGGTCACTTTCACCTGACAACTATTATCAACAAGATGTATGTTATGGAAAATCACCTTATAATCTAGTTATTTATTTTTGCGAAAATGTGCCACTATTTTTGTGACGGAACCAATTTGGGTCCGTTGCCCATCGGACTCAAAGTGAGTTCGATGGGTTTGATGACCATCCGATCTGCTTTAAGATTCACGCCAACAATTTCGTGTCTGCTTTATAATTCGTGCGCATGAATCTTAAAGTGAATCGGACGGTCCATGAACCCATCGGACTCAAATTTGAGTCCGATGGGCATAGGACCCATCGGGCAAGCTGTTCTCTTTTGTGACAGTACTCCAAAATTGTCAATAAAGTTTGTCAAAATTTCGATTGCAAATTTGTTTACAGATTGGAGGAGAAAGGTGCAGCTAGTGTTGTTAGTTTGCCTCATCTTAGGGACTTTCTGTATGTGGTGAAGGTTTTAACATATCAATTCCTTGAGAGATTTTACCGGGTTGAAATTGATGAACTGCTGATTGAAGATTTGGCCAGTTATTCACCTTGCATAGTGTAAATGGCCTTCTCAGTTTCACAGGAAATATATGCATAAATATGTTTTTGAGCATCTTTTGATTTTTTTATTCTTTCTTAAATAGGGCATCCTTTGATTTCCAGCTAAGAATTTCAGATTGCATTTTATGTGATTGAACACAAGAAAAGTGAGAGTTGGTCGAGTGTTTTGCTCAAAATTTAAAATCAAATCCGTCTTAAATGGATATGGATATGGAGCGGAGATTAAGTCGTATGAATTTTAAGATACAAATACTAATTAACAAAATTAAAAAAACAAAAAAAAAAACAAAATAAGGAAATAAAAAAAATGGAGGCGTTCATAAAAATAAAAATGGAGAAGTGAATTGTTACTAAGAGTAATAAATGAACTTGAGAGAATTACTGAATGAGAGAGAGATATATAGTTGAAGTCCGTGTCGGTGCAGAAAAGAAAAGAGAAATAAAAGTAAACAAATTGGAGCCGGATTGGACCTCAAAACGTATTATCCCACAACTAAAACTGAAAATACGACGGGATATTTATTTAGCTGCAGTACCAAATTTCGGATCCGGGTCGGACTCGGAATCTAGGTTAGCTTGGATCCGATGCTCATCGGACTCAAATTTGGGTACGATAGATTTAGGGACCGTCCGATTCACTTTAAGATTCGCGCGCACGAATTTTAAAGCAGACGCGAAAGTTGCGGGCGCAAATCTTAAAGCAGATCAGACGGTCATCGAACTCACTTTGAGTCCGATGGGCATCGGACCCAAATTGGTTCCCTCGGAATCAAGTATTTTTTAAGTTGAATTAATTATTAATTATTCTTAAATTTAATTGTATGGTTGTAATTTTTTTATTAATAAATGTTCATCAATATGTTAAATATATCTAATTCAAGTGAATTTATCTATATTTTTATAATTTTCGTTGTTGTATTTTATTTGATAACGTTTGGTTCAATTTGAAAATTATTATTTCTCCAATTAATATGACTCTTGTTTCCGGACCAAAAGCACTAAAAAATAGTCCTAATACACTAAATTTTCATTCAACAATCTGTTCAATTAAATTAGTGCAAAACTATTTAGGAAAAAAAAACCTAAATTAATACACTAAATTAGTCCTAAATACACAAAATTTTCATTCAACATTCTGTTTAACTAAACAGTACAGTTCTTGACTAATTAATCATTAATGCATGTAATATCACAATTATATAACGAAAACGTTAATTATTCGATCGTGGTTTGTTTTATTGAACAAAAATGAAAAATATATTTTTTTAATAAATGCTGGACTGGTTTATTTGATTCTTAATAGCTAGAATTAGAATTAAACCAAAACTTGAAACCTAAATTGCCAAGACAAGCTAAATAAACCCAAATGTTAAACTGTGTTAACAAAACTAAATTATTCTGTTTTGTTTAATCAATTTCTTGTACGAATGGTATTTAATTAGTCCAACCAAGTAATTTTTCCATTTTTTTTTTCTCACAGCCTTTTGTTTAATATTCAAAAGGATTTTTCACTCTGACAAAAGCTTAATTTTTAATAAATGTTGGACGCTGGATTTTTGCTAGGGAGCGGCAGGAATCTGATTTAAAAAGCTTATCTGGTTTAAATCCATTAGCTAATCGGACACTAATAAAAAACAATTAACATAATAAAAAATTATGGTTCTAAATTGAATAATCCAGAAAATGAGTTCTAAATCATGAGGTTCTCAAAATTGAATTATGGTTGTAAATATGATTCTAACCTGATTCATGAATTCTTTGTGGTTTTTTTGGTTTTGTATTTTTCTTGACAATTTGTACAACTTTGACTTAAATTTTGAATTATATTTTGTTTTATTTGTGGTTGTCAAATTTAACACCGTTTTTTAGAAAGTTTGGTCCAATAGATGAAGAGAAGATTAAAGTGGGATTTCAATGAGAGAGGCCCGTTATGTATTTTTTCAGGCTCGTTATTTCATTTATTTCATGTTTGAGCTCAGCGTTTCCTTCCTCTCTCTCGTTTAATCCGACATATGAGGTAATTGGGGTATAATATTCGGAAATGATTTGGTACAACAGGGAAGCAAAAATTAAAAAAAAACCAAGACTCCCCCAAAATTTTTTTTTTAATTTTAAAAAAAAAAATTTCACGTTTTTTTTGCGAATAATTTGTGATTCGTGCTTTATTCGCGATTAAAACGTATTATACGTTTTTTTGCATTTTATTCGGAGTTCGGTTCGAAAACGTCAAAAAAACTAATAAAACGCGAATTATTCACAAATTATCTGTGAATTATTCACGTATATTGTTACTATGGTTGCAGACATCCATTTGAGTTCTATGACAACAAATAATGTAAAAATCTAAAACTAAAAATAAATTAAAAGCTGAAACTCCTGGACAAACGAATCCAATAGTTCCATTACCAGTACTTCCATCAGAGATTGCATTCTTGAGCAATTTACACTGCCAGCAAATCAGCAATCATATATGACCCACCAAACACCTTTGCATTTCGTTTCTTTCCAGAGCAGCTTACCATGTACAAACAAAATGCGTTACCTATGCCAGTTTGGATGTTGCCCCTCAAACTCGTGCCTCGCTTCCCATAACTTGATCCACATTGTTTTACTTACGAGGGATGCTTCTGTGGACATAAGGATCTATTTGTAAAATAAATATATTTTTATTTTTAAAGTTCAAACAGTCAATCCGACCGTTCAACATTATCTCCATATTAAAATGTACTTGGAAGTCAAATTTTACATTTTTTTTTGAATTTTTTTACTATTTATTAAGTATTTTACAAAACTAGTCAAATTTAGACCATTGAATTTTGTACCCATCTTAATAAGGCAAATTCTTCTATGCACCTAAGGACCTATTTGTAAAATGAGCATATTTTCATTTTCAAAGTTCAAACAGTCGATCCGACCGTTCAACATTATCTTACCATATTAAAATGTACTTGGAGGTCAAATTTTACATTTTTTTGAATTTTTTTACTATTTATTAAGATGGATACAAAATTCAATGGTATGAATTTGACTAGTTTTGTAAAATACTTAATAAATAGTAAAAAAATTCAAAAAAATGTAAAATTTGACCTCCAAGTACATTTTAATATGGAGATAATGTTGAACGGTCGGATCGACTGTTTGAATTTTGAAAATGAAAATATGCTCATTTTACAAATAGGTCCTTAGGTGCATAGAAGCATCTCTCTTAAAGTAAAGGTAAATTCTTCTATGGACATAAGGACCTATTTGTAAAATGAGTATATTTTTATTTTCAAAGTTCAAACAGTCGATCCGACCGTTCAACATTATCTCCATATTAAAATGTACTTGAAGGTCAAAATTTTACATTTTTTTTGAATATTTTTTACTATTTATTAAGAATTTGCCTTACTTTAATGTTGAGCTTAAACATTGGAGTGCCTTTTTGTGATTTTGTTCCTCCAAAATTCTTGGAGGGCCTTTTTGTAAAACGCACTCTTATTCTTGATTCTTGCCTTCCCCTCCTATTATCCCATCCCGAGCCCCTTTTGCCCCTTGCCCTAGGTTTTCCAACCAGACCTTATTGACTGGGATCTATGGCCGCATCCGCTCCGAAATCCATCTGGGTTCGCCAAGCCGAGGAAGCCAAGCAGAAGTCCGACGCCGCCACCACCGCCGCCGCAAAGGCCGCTTTCGAGGCCACCTTCAACTCCGCCGCGTCCGCTAAGCCCGAGCTCGAAGCATATACCGAACCCGACTCGGACTCCGACACCCCCTCCCGTCCCTCCTCACCTCAGTCCGTCGGTCCTGTTGACCCGACCCGCTGCATCGCTGCTGGTCCCGGAGTTTCCGGTGCGGCGTCGGGAACCGCCGTGTCTTTCACAGTCACTCTGAAAGACTCCAATGGTAGCAAAATCCCGCACGGTGGCACTGTCGTGAAAGCAAAAATCTTCCCAGGACCGGGTGTAGGTGGATCGGACCTAGATGGCATAGTTAAAGACCTGAATGATGGGACCTACACTGTAACCTACCTGGTGCCGAAACGGGGCAACTACAATGTGCACGTGTCGGTTGACGACAGGCCTATAATGGGCAGCCCGTTCCCGGTTTTCTTTAGTGCAGGACCCACAACCACAACCCTCACAAGCACCACTCCACTTGGCACAATGGCTACCATTGGTACAATCGGTACAACACCTGTACCAATGTACGGAATGATGAACCAGACTATGCCAAACATGCCGAATTACATGGTTGGTACAGGGCTGGGGATGATGGCAACGGGCAATTCGGGTGGGGTGATACTGCAAGGAGTTGGGGCGTCATTAGGGGAGGTGTGCAGGGAGTATCTGTATGGAAAATGCGCAAAGGCGGCAGGAGAGTGTAGATTTGGGCACCCGCCCCAGCAGCTGCTGATGCATGTGCTAGCTACTGCTGCCACGACCATGAATGGGAACCTCATGGGCCCCTCGGCTGCTGCCATGGCTGCTGCTCAGGCCATCGTGGCCGCACAAGCGCTCCAGGCTCATGCCGCCCAGATCAAGTCACAGAAACCAGAGGAGAGTGATGCTCCAGGTTCAGGTGCTTTTAATTTTTTTTTTCGGTTTGTTTCTCTGGTATGTATTTATCTTTCTTAGTGTTATCATGTAATTGTGCAATAGGTCCCACCTCCCAATTGTTTCATCCATTTTGCAAGGACGGAAAATGAGCATCAAATAATTAGGAATCAAATGGAATTTTGAGACAATAGGGGCCAAAACATTTTTTGGAGTGTCACTTACGAACTAAAATGGAAATGGATGTTCCATTGGGAATTATTTGTGAAATTTACTCATGTTGCAAGAACTAATATGTAATACACTTTTTCCTTGTCTGTTTGACAACAGGTTCGCCTGAGAAGTCGGCTGAGGCTGACGCCTTGAAGAGAACTGTCCAGATCAGCAACTTGAGCCCCCTACTAACTGTTGAGCATCTCAAACAACTCTTTAGCTATTGCGGGACAGTGACTGATTGCATGATAACCGACTCAAAGCACTTTGCTTTTATCGAGTATTCAAAGCCCGGAGAGGCCTCGTCAGCACTGGCGCTTAATAATGTTGATGTTGGTGGCCGGCCATTAAATGTTGAGATGGCAAAATCTCTGCCGGTAAGGATTTGATGTTGCTATTGTCAATTGATGCATTGGTGAATATGACATGATAGAGTGTTGTACTTGCCCATAGAAAGCCTTGAAAAAACTGTCCGTAGCTTATAATCACCTATACGCAGGTCCTGAAATCATTCCCAAACTACCACTCTTTTCAGTTATGTAGAACAATCAACAAAAAGGTAGCAGTTCAGTCATGAAAACAGGTGGTGATAGGTGGAGTGAAAGTTTTGAGTTTTTACAATGGTATGCTCGAAATAACCCCCAACTTAAAAGGAGAGGGTTAAAACTAGGTGAATATAACTAAACTGTTTGATTTGTGTTGTCAGGTTAAGACGGCAACTGGAGGAGTTAACAATGCATCCTTGCCAGTGATGATGCAGCAGGCAGTGGCTTTGCAGCAGATGCAGTTCCAGCAAGCTCTGGCCATGCAGCAGGCTGCTTCTTCACAGGCGGCTGCAGCAAGGGCTGCTACAATGAAGTCTGCTACTGAAGCTGCTGCTGCCCGTGCCAAGGAGATCAGCATGAAACTCAAGGCCGAGGGTTTTCCTGCCGGCACAGGCGGTGTGGAAGTTGATGGTGAAGCAGATGGTAACAAGGAGGAGAAGAAAAAATCAAGGTCTATTTTTACCCAAAATTACGAAATATCCCCTCGAAATGTGTTTAGAGCCTTGGTTTGTGACAGTTCTGTTACTGGTTTTGGTCTTGACCAGTAGTATGTTATCAAGCACCTTGGTTTTAAATGGCAGCAGGAGTTCAGGAACATAGTTACATAGAAGACAGTTAATAATATAGTACCAAGTGCATTGGTACTAATTTGGAAAAAAAGGAATAAAACAAAGTTACATGAATAAAGCTTAAATTATAAATAATATTAGAATATAAATTACACACTATATAAGATTGTTTTGGCTTCAACATTAAGGCTGGGAGTCATGACCTGCATTCGCACTGAAAGCAGAAACCGCAAGCTGCTAAAACTTTTGACTTAATTTATTTTCTCTTTTAATATGGCAGTTCACCTCCTCCTGTGGGAAAGTCGAAATCCCGGTCAAGGTCAAGGTCACCAATTAAATATAGAAGCAGGAGGCGCTCCCGCTCGTACTCTCCACCAATCAGACGGCGCCCTAGGTCCCGTTCACGCTCTCCAATTTGGTCCCATGCCCCTATCCGTTCCAGCAGGAGGGAAAGGGAGATGGATAGGAGAGGGAGGGCAAGGTCTCTTGACCGTTCCTCAAGGAGAGATAGTGATAGGACGGATCGGGACAGGTCTCCTGACCGTTCCTCAAGGAGAGAGAGTGATAGGACGGATCGGGACAGGTCTCCCGACCGTTCCTCGAGGAGGGAGAGTAATAGGAAGGATAGGGACAGGTCTCGTGACCATTCCTCAAGGAGAGAGAGTGATAGGAAAGAGAGGGAGAGGTCCCTCGAGCGTTCCTCAAGGAGAGAGAGTGATAGGAAAGAGAGGGAGAGGTCCCTCGAGCGTTCCTCAAGGAGAGAGAATGAGAGGAGAGAGAGTGACAGGAAAGAGAGGAGAGAAAGAGATAGGACAGAGAGCCAGAGGTTGCATTATTCGTCTAGTTCCAAAAAGGAAAAGGAGAGGAGAGAGAGCGACAGGAAGGAGAGATCCCGTTCACCAGCTCACCATGAAGAGGAAAGAGAAAGATCGAGATCTAGAGAGAGAAAGCACAGTAATTCTGAAAAGGAAGATCATAGAAAGAACGCAAAAGGCAAAGATCATTCCAAGGAGGAGAAAGAGATTGATAAGAGAGGAGATTATAATGAGAATGATCAGCTTAATGGTCACAAGGACCCTAAATCCGACAAAAAGCCTGTTGTAGAGGAAGATAATGATTTCGAAGCAAGTGAGGAGAAAGAAAATTCACCTTCTCCAGGTTCAAAATCCAAGAAGAGAAAATCTGATCGTGACGAGCATGATGATTATGAGAAGCGGCATCGATCACGAGATGGTAAAAGAGAATTACAACACAGGAAGTCCCATCGTTCAAAAGAAACGGATGATGAGGGTCACCGCCATAGTAGATCAGAGAGATCGAAGGAGGATTCTTATAGTAGAAGCACATCTGACAAGAAGCGAGAGAAAGAGGCATCGAACACCATGAAGGATGCTGGGTCAGACCGTTGGATGGATGGGGAGTTGGATGATTAATGTGTCAATTAGGGTTTTGTATGTTTTTGCTAAAAATTTGGGCTTGTACTTTTTTTTTTCCTTTTTATTGCAGGATTGGTAAGACCGGAGTATAACTGGATAGGACAAAATGGAGGGGATGGAGATTCCTGGAAGCATTGATGTAATTCTTAACTAATCCTCTCTATTTCAGGAGTAATCTCTTGGATTCTAGAAAACTATTCTATGGTGTTATGCTTGTTAGTTAATCAGGTACTTGATTGTAGTTTTTTGTTGTATTTGTTGCTGACTTGCTGTTATTGGAATTATTCTGTACCAATTCGTACCATAATATAGTGAATCTGTTGGCTCTGTTTTTATACGGGACATCTAAATGCACTCCATTTTGTACTATAGCAAGCATACCTTGGTATAGAGCACTTGGGTGCATATCCAAATAAATATGAGGAAGCAGTTTGGTGACACAGTTTTCATTTTTGGTAATAATATATCATATTGTGTTAGCTGTCTTTTGTTTAGTGACTACTGCCACATTCATTTGTTCTTTTTTGTTCTTTTTCCTTTTTTTTTCTTTCTATTTTACGGGTAACAGGTGATTCTTTCGAGTGGCCAGTGTAGAAGAATGGAAATGGAGCTATCCATTAATAAGGTGGTTTCGTTCTTTTTCCTTGTGCATTTTCATGGTCCGTGCGTTTTGATGTCTATTGATACTATACCTATTCAATATTCATCCATCCAATTTATTGTCCTTTTTTTTTTCTTTTTCTTTTTGTTTTTTCTTTTGCTACTTTTTGGTGTGGGAACAGGATTATATCTGAGTGGAGCATGCAACTTGTGGTGTCAGAAAACTGTTCCTGCCGGCGAAAGCATCCTCACTATCCTTAACTAGGTCTTAACAAGATGAGCTGCATTACCTTCATTGCTAGCCTAATTACTTTTTTGTTAAATTATTTCATATATGCTTTATAAAGCATGGGCTCTCTTGTGCTTACATCCTTATCTTTGTTTTCGAAGTCCAAACATACGATTCAAATCGCTCAACATGATATCTATAACAAAATGTGCTTGGAGACCAAATTTTACATTTTTTTTGGAAATTTTTTACTATTTTTCAGATAGGTAGAAAATCATTGTTTTTCAGAAGATTCTGGACCCATAAAAAAACAGTGATTTTGTTCCCATCTAAGAAAATAGTAAAAAAATCCAAAAAAAAAAAATGTAAAATTTGGTCTCCAAGCACATTTTAATATGGAGATCATGTTGAGTGATTCGGATCGACTGTTTGACTTTGAAAACGGCACGAAAGGATGTGAAGTACAGGAGGGCCGCATTATGAAGCATATTAGCCAAACTCTTTATAGTTTGAGGTTTAGTGAACTTTATGCATGTGGAAAAATAATGTCCAGGTGCATAAAGTATGGTTCCTTTTTTTTTTCTAACCATTCCTCTAACCTTTATCTCACTTTGGATGGCTATGTTGGGGTATGTTAGGGATTTTAGAGAGTGAACTAGCAGTCTCACCGTTGTTTGGTTAGGTTTCCCATTATTTTTTATAAGCTCTCTATGAAGTATGGTTCAATTTGGTATCGTTATTGTATGTATTTATAGTGTGAGGTGGTAGGGAACTAGGGATTTCTGATGGATTATCTCTTGTTGAGAAATCATTACTGCTGCGTGTTTAATCTTTGCAAATATGGTGTGAGGGTAAGGATTTCTGTTGATTCTCTTTATGGTTGAGAAATCATTACTTCCGGGGTGTTTAATTTTTGCAAATCCTGGTTTCCATAATACTTGCCAATCTCATTATCTGTGGACTTCGTAATTCAAAATCTGAATTACTAGCTTCCTATCAATTCATCTCCAATAAATACTAAGTTATAGCATGCCAAACATCTTCATACCCCATGATTTTGACTTTTTAAGTGCGCATCTCTCCTGAAAATTAGTGGAATAAATTGCAATACTGTTAATGGTTTGATCAATTTTTAAACTGTTCCCATGTCGGTGGTGATTTTTTCCTTCCTCGGAGCAGCGTTTTCAGTTTTTCTTGGCAAGAAGCCCGTAGGCAAAGTAGACATACAAGCATAATATAAGAGAAGCTATATGAACAAGTGTTTTGAACCTCTTTGTTCATAATTTTTATAGAAAAAGGAACATTTTAATACTTCCGGTAAAAAAGAAATCACAAGATTTCTTTAAATTGTAACAATTCTTTTACAGTGTTATCTACATTTGGTTTGCAGAGCTTGTCGTTGCTGTCCATTGAAGTTTTACACCGTTTTTGTGAAGTTATGGGGAGTGCGGATATTTGGGTCTTCATTTAAAATACATGGAAAAGTTTATCAATTTAAATAAATCCAAATATTTTTTTTTTCCATTTTGCTGTCATTTTTCTTAAAATAGTTATTAGATCACCATCTTACTGTAATTAATTTAAGAAGAATGGTGCTCTCTTTCCTCCGAAATATAAACTAAATTTATTTTTTCTGGATTTTGCGTTACGGGACAATTTTGTTTTCTTTCTCCTGAAAGGAACTTCAGATTAATAATGTAGATATTAAAGAAAAGTTTGTTTAAATTCTCCAGTATTGTTTTTAGATATAAGCTAATCAAACCTGGGAAGAAGGATTTATGCAAGATCTTACTGGGCCTCATTGCTTCTTTCTTTCTTTCTTTCTTTCTACATTTTTGACAAAGAGGAAGAGTATTTAGAGCCCAAAGGTAATGAAAGCAACAGTTGTGGAGTCTATAATGGAGAATCTGAATTTTGAGTTCACGCAAACAATTTCCGCAAACCTTTATTCATTTATTTTATTTTAGGCAACAGTTTGAAAATGCCATCACAAGTACAACATGGGAACTATCAAGTGGCTCACGTTAGAGGCTTAAATTTTGGATTGTTCATCGTTATATTCTGTCATATTGTTCTAAATTTTATACTTATGGACGACTTAATTTAGTTGTATGTGAAAGATCTAGCAGCTGAAAGAATATGGTAATCGACAAAGGAGAATTGAGGTTAGGAGTGGTATTCCCAATGGAGATGTAAGGATCAACATGTTGGGTAAATTTTCAGAAAATTCAAGAGGTGTAATACTGGCAGTCGATCCTTGCCAAATTCAGCACGTCGAAATGTATGGAATCGGAATCAGATTCAGTTAACAAAACAAAATAGTTATGTAGGCAATGTCAGTTTGGATTCCCCGGAATCAGTTTTAGTTTAACAAAACTCACCCTGAGGCAACTCCAGCTCGAGTTGTACAAGGTATAGCAGAGTCCTGATTCTAGGGTTCTGAGAGGGTTTAACCTGGTTTTTGCTTGTTTCTTCGAGGATTCTCCTGTTTCTTTTTCATGGATTGGATCGCCAGAGAATAAGGAGCATGGTTGCTGCATGCACTTGGTAATTTAATCATGAGTTATGCAATGACAAAATTAATCCTTTGTATATATAAATCTTCATGTTTCTTATCCATATTTGCTTAATTTGATTAGTATTTCTTGCCGCTGCTAACGCAAATAATTTAACTTGGAGATCAATTAACCTTTGAAAATTAGAATACTAGCTAGTAGGTTTTAGTAAGAGGTTGTAGCTAGCAGGTGTTGTGTCAAGGAGGTTAAAGTAATATTATGTAGCAGAGACTAGTGTATTGATTTTACCCGGGCGGGTCAACCCGGACCGAGAAAACCCGGGACCCGTATCCAGACCGACCCGTACCCGACCCTAAACCCGGACCGGACCGTCCTAAAGGGTTGGGCCGGGTTAAGAACGGGTGGGATGCGGTTTTCTGGACGAAACCCGAGCATACCCTACCCGGACCGCCCGAACCCGACTCTAAACCCGACCCAAATCCCAGGATCCGGGTCTAACCCTGCCGAACCAGACCTAACCCTTCCAAATCCGACCCGAACCCGTCCAAAACCCGGCGGGACCCGACCCAACCCGGCCAAATTTGAAATTTTTTGATTTAATTCGGTTTTTTTTTTTTTGTCCTCTGTTGCCGACTTGCTGCTGGTTTGCCTCTGTTGGCTGTTGGCATTTGGCATTTGGCAAATAGCCAATAGGTTAGAAACTTAGAATTTAGATATTTCAATTTAATTAATGCTAAATAAATTAATTTAATTTAGAGTTAATTTAGATTTATATTTAATTTATAAAAAAAAAACAGAAAAAGAAAAAAAAAACGAACCGGACCGCCGACCCGACCCGCCCCGCTCTGCCCCGACCTAACCCGCCGGGTTTAGGCCGAGTAAGGGTTGGCCGACTAAAAAAAAACCCAGTTACCCCTACCTGACTCAACCCGTTGACCCGGGCTAACCCGTGCACGGGTCAACCCGTGACCGACCCGACCCGACCCTTTTCAATACACTAGCAAGACCAAATAGTATATGTTTAGAGTGTTGTAATATAATACAAATATATTTCGAGTTTATATCTCTCTACTCAACACAAATATAACCATAAAATTGAGGATATTTGTAACTTCCATTCTAAGATGGTACAGACTGGTGTTGTAAAAAACATCTGTTTATGCCGATTAATCGGCCGATTAGTCATTGACGATGACTAAACCGTCTAAGAATTTTCTGATTAATTGGCCGATTTTTTTTTTTCCGATTATGGCCGATTATTCTCGATTATTTCTGATTAATCGCTTGACGGTATCCTGTCCGTCCGATAAACGCATACCGTTATTTACTACACTGGTACAGACAGCCATACGGTATGGTGACTCATATATAGAATCTATATTATACAGCTTGATTTTATGAAATGCGTTCTTTTTGACATTCATTTTTTATTCAAATTCCTGACAATGACTTGTGTTTTGTTGTCTATGCCTGTTCTCGCCTTGAGATCCAATAGAGATTTGCTACTCTCTCTTCAGAAAGTCAAAAGAGAAAAATAAAAAGAAGGAAATTTGAGTCTAAAATAATTTAACTTTATTGCATGGATAAATTATTTGCCATTAAACATTGTTATAACCCGTATAATTGTAATTATTTAATTAACCAAATAATTAAAAGTTCAGCTAATTAAAATTTAAATTAACTAGTTAGGTTAAATAAAAGTTAATTAATTTTGTAGACAATTTTATTATCTATTAATTAATAGCTCAAATTACATAATTAGAATTTCAGTTTTTAAATTTCGGACTTGTTAATTTATTTCTTGAAATAAATCAGACGAATTAATTAATTGAACAATGTAGACGCATAATTATCATAATAATAGCTTTGATCGAATTATAGAAACTTAGTTTGAATAAATTAAACAGACGACTCGTTGCACGAACGACTACGTGAATTGAAATTTTAAAATCTTTAGAAATCAAAAATTTTTGGATTTTTGGTGAGTCGGCTCTTCCTTCTGGCGGCGACAGAACACACCTCACATATTTTTTTTGTTGTTTTCTCTGCGCCGCACCTTCCTCTCTTTGTTTGGTTCGCCGACTCAGCACCTCTATTCTCCTTCTCTCTGGCGACAAAGGCCTATATCTCTCTCTCTATTGAATTTTCGCTGGTCACCCCTCTCTGCTCTCCTCCTTCTCTTCTCAGATCCCCTTGCTCTTTCCTCTCTCCTCCGCCAAAATCCCTCATTTTCTGGCTTGATTGTTCGGTGCTGGTTCGGTGTTTGATTTGTTCTGATCGGTGCTCTGTTGTGTCGCGATTGTTGCCGAATCCGAAAGTTGGTGTTGTTGCTTGTGCTCTTTGGTGCCGACTCTCCTACCGGGTAAACCTTGAATTTCTGATTTTTGTTTTGGCGATTTGCCTTGTGGCTTGCGGCTGGTACGCTTGATTTGTGGCCTTCGTGCCAGTTGCCTTGACCTGTGACATTTGGATTGTTTTACCATTGCTAGCCGTGAGCTTGATCGATCTGTGGCCTCTGTGCCTTCTTATTTGATTTGCGGCCTTCGTGCCTGGTAGTATGTTGACTGCTGCTGTTGCTGGTACTACCCCTGTTGCTATTACTCTGATTGGTTGCTGGGCTTGCTGCCTTGGCTTACTGGTTGATATCCTATGGTGCTGTACCAGTTGGTACAGCCCAGTGTGGCCACTGGTACCAAATTTCAAAACTGGTTTGAACTGACAGGGACCAAATCGTAAAAGTTTGAATATTAAGGGCTGAATTGAGAAATGTTGGGCCCTTGGTATGAAATAATTTATTTCAGGGGCTAAAGTGCAAAATGGTATTTAAGTGATATTGGGCCGGCCTTATATGTATATTGAGATAGAATTTAATTTTTGTTTTGAATGGGCTTAGGCCCAATCCGGCCATTAATTTCTTTATTATAATGAGGCCTTGGCCTCTTTTCTAGTAGGCCGGCCTAAATAAAAAGGAAATGAGAATTGGGCCTTGAGGAGGCCTTAGTATATTTTCTATTAAGGCTTGGCAGAAATTTTTTTTATAAGGAAGGATAAATGTTGCCTCGAATTGACGGAATAAAAGGACGGCTTTTAAAAATTTAGGTTTTAATAAAGTAACCGAATAAAACCGGATGCTTATGTAAACTTAAATTTAAATCGGGAAATGATTATACCGTCCGGGTCTTGATGCCTCAGTGAGAGTTCATAACATAATTTGAACAGATACTATACAACCCTATATGGACACCTGTATGATCCCGAAACACACCCAATAAAAATATTTCAACACATGTAGATTAATTAGGATTTTAATTAATTAAAAGTTGAGTAGTTAGGATTTTTAAATGTTAAGCACATATTAGATTAAATTAAATAAGTAGATAATCACATATTATTTTATATTATATTTATAAGTTATTGACTTGTACAAATTATTAGAGTAAATTCGTAAAACTTTAGAATTATTCTAACTAAATAATTAACACTTACAAATTTCGTACTTAAGATCTAAAATTTCTTGTAGTTTAATTAATTAGGAAAATACGTTATTTACAAGTGATTAAATAGAAAATTTATAATAGCAATTTAAATTACGTAGGTTATACATTACTGATTTTTATTGTAAAAATATGTAATAGCCTTAAGTTAAAAGTTATGAACATTTAAAATTACATTAAATTAAATTAAACCAACCTTGACCTAATGGTACGCTCAATCGGAATCGAATAAAATCGATCGAAACCGGTTGAGCAGATTCGAACACTTAGTGAAATTAAGCAAACGGGGTAATAAGGGTCACGAATACTTAGTATAGACTCTAATTAAGTTACGACTAAATTACAGGTCATCCGACCTACACCGAGTTCGATCCGTGGTTTGATCCCGCTGACGCTGGTGCAGGAGCAGGCGAGGATTACGTGGATCCCGGAGATTATTAGCACGTTCTACCCCTACAGTTATCAGGTGTGGGATATCTGTTTTATTCTTTCGTGGCGTACTCTAACCAGTCGACCACTTGACCTGACATTCGCACTTAAATTTTGTAGTTGCATTAGAGCATGTTTAATCCTTTCTAAATTGTAAATTAGGAATTGCACAACCCCTTCTAAATTGAAAATTTAATGCTTTCTTAGGAGTAGTGTAATTTAATTAATATTATATTAGGATACTAGTTGTCCTCTTCTCGTAGAGGGCAACATATTATTGTAGTTAAGCATGTGCATTGGTGAGCGTGAGATAGAAGACCGAATGATCGCTTTCCGTTCTCGTAGTATGGGATGCGAGGCGGTTCGTGGGTCATTGGGCTGAGGGATCACTTGATCCCTTAGAGGTCTTACTAGGATTATTATTATTATATGCATGAGCTTTGTAGTATATCATTTTCGATCATTTTACATTTTGTGCGGACCGATCACGAGTCCGGAGACGATTCGGGAGCTATCCCCCCTACATTAGGAGCTACTTGCCTAGGACGGCTGCCGAGGATGCGGTGGCAGATTTTATTATTTTGTTGTTATGATGTCCCATTGATCTGGCCGGATGGTGGAGTTTCGTCTCTGCTCATGAGGGGACGAATTGACTTATTCTTACGCATTGCTTGTAGTTTCTCCTATTTTATATGTTTGGTGATGAATCGTCTTAGAGAAGGAAAACACATGGAATTAAGTGTAACCATCGGCTAGCGTGCACTTGCCTACGGGTTGAAGCTTGTGTGGGCGAAGCTCGATGTCATTAGGCATCGGGTATCTTTGCCCCTCTGATCGCAGTCCTTGGATATTACACGAATTTCGATATAACCATCGGCTAGCGTGCACTTGCCTACGGGTTGAAGCTTGTGTGGGCGAAGTTCGATGTCATTAGGCATCGGGTATCTTTGCCCCTCTGATCGCAGTCCTTGTGTTATGTCACTTTTGAGATACAAATTCAATTTGATTGAACTTGGCACGGCACAGGGTGATAAAATTATCCGTACTATTACTATATCAATTTGTACACACAGTACCTATTGTACTGGACTTCGGTTGAGTATAATATTGATCCTCATATTTTATTTTGGGAAACTTTGGCATTTTGGCATAATAGGATAATCACATCATTTCATCTATTATATGTATATTTTTCTTTTGTAGTACTATGATAGGTTAATTTCGCAGCATATGCATTAAAAGTGAATTACCGACTTTACGTAGATTTCGAATTAAAATGTGCTTTGACTTAAGAGGATACCTGAAGGGATAATACTGGGTCACATACTGGGCGATCATTCGCTCATCCCCTCCTTTTTATGGATGTGGGCAGGTACAGGGTCTGACGGTCCGCAGCAGGAGGCGTCAGGAGCTGTCCCCGACGGTCACATCACTTGAGGTAGATTAGGGGTTTTGTTTAGGATTTTGCGAGTCCAATATTTTGTTATATATATTGGACTCTATAGATCATGTATCCCTTTTGACTAGTTTTGTTTTTACTTTATCTCGAGGTGGATTGTATGGATATGTGTATATGTATGTTTATTTGATATTTATGACTATTGCTTGTTTGTTTTATTATTGCTTCCGCTGTTGCTTGATTATTGTATTTGTTTAGCCTTGCGTGTTTATTGATTATTAGACACGAGGCGGGGATTGATCATATCCTAATCCAGAAATCCTGGTTTGGGGTGTGACATCCTTTGGGTGGTATCAGAGCACAGGTTTATCGTAATCCTTTGTACGATAAACCGAATACCATTCACTAAACAAATAAGAAGCAAAGTCATAAGTTGATAAATATTAATATATACGAGTCAAAGCACTTGACCGATACTTTAAGCAGTATCTCGCGTAGACATCGACAAACGAACTCTTTCCTCTCTCATACGACTCCTTTTTGCATTCCTTGATTGTATATCCATATCTCTGTTGCAGCTATACTATGGACGGCCGTAACCGCCGGAGGCGACGTAGAGCTGCATCCCAGCCACCCGAGGCTCATTCCGCGCTCTCTGCCGGTAGCGTATCTCCACGACCTATTGAGGTCCGTGCCCCGTCTGTACGTTCTCAGCCTTCTGTGGCACGCGATCGTGGCGCAGCGACCCCACCCCAGGGAGGTGCGGGTGCTAGTAGAGCAGGTTCGTCTCGAGCTGGTTCGTCTCGAGCGGGTACGTCTCATGGTGCTGCAGATAGGCAGCCTTCACCTCCACCAGATGCGACACAGCTCATGCGACAGTTCCTCGATGGTTTGGCCCAGATTACGGGTCAGGGAGCAGGTGCGGGTCGCGCTATAGTCGACCCCTTTACCACCGCTCACCGTGAGTTTACACGTCTACACGCGCCCCGCTTTGACGGGCGTGGTACTTATACTGCCGCAGATGAGTGGCTTACCTCCGTAGAGGAGACCCTTCGTCTCGCTCGGTCTCCTGTGGAGTTCCATACCGAGCTGGCTGCGACGCTCTTCGATGGGGATGCCCGTTATTGGTGGGTTACACAGCAGCCACAGTATAGGGACGACCCTCCTATACCGTGGCAGTGGTTCACTGATGTCTTCCGTCGTCGTTTCATGGGTAGGTCACAGCTTCGTGCCCTGAGGCAGCAGTTCGAGTCACTTACCCAGGGTAGCCGGACTGTGCGGCAGTACGGCAGCACTTTCATTAGCTTGTCGCGATACGCTCCTGATTTAGTGGCAGATCCACAGGACAGACGTCTCCGCTTTATTGAGGGATTACAGCCCGCACTGGCCTGTCACGTGGCCTCGCACGTCGGTACGTCCATTGAGGCCTTGATGGACAGTGCGGAACTAGTGGAGAGACTCCAGCACAGGAGTGTCCGACCCCGGACCGACTTCACCGCGTCTGCGAGTCGGGGTAGAGACACATCCTCCCAGCCTATCGTGAGACAGCCCCAGCCTCAGCAGTTTCGCGGTCAGCCGAGACCGACCATTCCTCGCTCCGGTGCCTGTTTCATCTGCCAGGCCACTGATCATTGGGCGAACGCCTGTCCGCAGAAGATAGGCGGTAGCCAGTACTCCGATCGAGTCTTCTCAGGAGGTCGGGGACAGTCTGATTTCGGCCGCTGACGTGGGCCGGTGCCACCCCGCAGCGGCTTCGGCAGCAACATGCAGCGAGGTGGTAGATCTGGATCCGGATCAGGACGTGGACCTGGAGGTAGTAGTCAGACTGGTCGCGACTCTGCGCGCATTCACGCCACCATTGGGGAGGAGATCCCCGCGGACGAGACCCCCGAGGGAGAGCCACTACCGGTACCTCCTTCCACTGGTGCCCCGATGCATGATGATGTAGATCTCATCACAGGTACTGTATTTATATCTGGGTGTCCAGCTTACGTACTCATCGATACGGGAGCGAGTCATTCCTTCGTAGCCTTAGCTTTCGTGGCTACCCACGAGTGGTCCACCGAGGCTAGGACTCGGGCCATGGAAGTACAGACGCCTCTCGGGAGGCAAGCCCTGGTAGACAGGGTTTGCAAGGACCGAAAGGTCCGTATCGCCGATAGGGACCTAGCAGTAGACCTTACGGTTCTGGACATGCGAGATTTTGACGTGCTGCTAGGTCTGGACTGGTTGACCACGCACCACGCCATCGTCGACTGCGAGAGACATACCGTACGATTCGGTCGTCCGAATGAGGTGTCGTTCATTTTCAGAGGAAGGAAACCTGGGATCGGGTTTCCTATCATATCGGCACTACGGGCGACCCATCTGATCACCGCGGGGTGTAGTGCGTATCTCGCAGCTGTCGTCTTGACGGAGAGCGAGGAGGTAGACATACACAGCATACCGATTGTGAGTGAGTTTACCGATGTATTTCCGGAGGAGCTACCTGGGATGCCTTCAGATCGCGAGGTTGAGTTCTGTATAGAGCTCCAGCCGGGCACGACACCCATCGCCCGAGCCCCTTATCGCATGGCGCCTGCCGAGCTTAGAGAGCTCAAGACGCAACTCGAGGACCTTCTCGAGAAGGGCTTCATACGACCGAGCACGTCTCCTTGGGGAGCCCCTGTCCTCTTCGTGAGGAAGAAGGACGGATCCCTTCGTCTATGCATCGACTACCGAGAGTTGAACAAGTGCACGGTGCCGAACCGTTATCCTCTACCACGCATCGATGACTTGTTCGATCAGCTCCAGGGTTCAGAGGTGTATTCGAAGATCGATCTGCGATCCGGATATCACCAGATGAAGATTCAGGCGAGCGACGTTCCGAGGACTGCTTTCCGGACCCGATACGGACATTACGAGTTTCGCGTCATGTCCTTTGGACTGACGAACGCACCGGCGTATTTCATGAGTCTCATGAACACGGTGTTTACGGATTTCCTGGACTCATTCGTTGTAGTCTTTATTGACGACATATTGATCTACTCGCGGAGTCGGGAAGAGTACGCCACACACTTGCGACTGGTACTAGAGCGACTTAGAGAGCATCGGCTGTACGCCAAGTTCTCGAAGTGCGATTTCTGGATTGAGAAGGTTGCGTTCCTCGGACACGTGATATCTAGAGACGGGTTAGCGGTGGACCCGCAGAAGATATTCACCATTTCTGACTGGAGGCGACCTGAGAGCGTCACTGAGATTCGTAGTTTCTTAGGATTGGCCGGCTACTACAGGCGATTTGTAGCAGGATTCTCACGTCTATCCCTACCGTTGACTCAGCTACTGCAGAAAGGAGTCAAGTTCGAGTGGACTCCCGAGCGCGAAAGTAGCTTCGAAGAGCTCAAGCGCCACCTTGTCTCCGCACCGGTTCTCGCGATGCCTATCTCTGGTGTGGAGTACGCCGTTTATGCTGACGCCTCCCGATACGGGTTAGGTTGCGTGTTGATGCAGCAGGGACATGTCATCGCATACGCTTCGAGGCAGCTCCGCACGCACGAGCGGAACTACCCCACTCACGACTTGGAGTTGGCGGCCGTAGTCTTCGCATTGAAGATCTGGCGTCATTACCTATACGGAGACAAGTGCAAGATCTACACTGATCACAAGAGCCTGAAGTACGTCTTCACACAGAAGGAGCTCAACCTGAGGCAGCGAAGATGGCTCGAACTGATGAAGGACTACGACTTGGAGATATTGTATCATCCGGGCAAGGCCAATGTGGTGGCCGACGCCTTGAGTCGCAAGAGTCAGGGTAACCTGGCTGCGATGATTACGCGACAGCACCATCTACTGGAGGACATGAGACGACTTGACTTGTGGGTTACTCCATCGGAGGAGCTGATAGGCGAGACTAGCGGCAGTAGTGAGACGGTGATAGCTTCCTTGGTGATACATCCGACGTTGATTGACGAGATACGACTAGCGCAGAGTAGTGACGAATTACTTGAGAAGACTCGTGCCACTATTGCCGCGGGTCGACATTCTCCGTTTCGAGTAGATGACGATGGTGTCTTGAGACTCGGTGACAGGCTATGCGTACCAGATACGGCATCCCTAAAGGACAGGATCCTTAGGGAGGCACACGACTCGGTCTACGCGATTCATCCTGGCGAGACGAAGATGTACCAAGACCTCAAGAACTACTACTGGTGGAAGAACATGCGACGAGAGATCGCGAAGTTCGTTGGCAAGTGCCTGACTTGCCAAAAGGTGAAAGCCGACCGTCAGAGACCACCGGGGCTTATACAGCCACTCAAGAAGTCGGAGCATAAGTTCGATATCATCACGATGGATTTCGTGACAGGACTACCTAGGACTAGGTCGAAAGACGATGCGATCTGGGTCATAGTCGATACTTTGACCAAGGTGGCGCACTTCATCGCATATCGATACGGATTGACAGGAGAGGAGATGGCCCTACTCTATATGAGACATCAGCACAAGTTTCATGGAGTCCCGACCACGATCATATCTGATCGTGACCCCCGTTTCACCTCGCGCTTTTGGGAGAGTTTTCACGAGGCTCTCGGGACCGAGGTAGTATTCAGCACCGCTCATCACCCACAGACGGACGGTCAGTCAGAGCGTACGATACAGACATTAGAGGATATGCTACGATCGTGCGCTCTCACGATGCAGGGCGACTAGACGGATCATCTGCACATGGCAGAGTTCTCGTACAACAGTAGCTACCACACGAGTATCGGCATGTCGCCATTCGAGGCGTTATACGGGCATCCAGTCCGTACACCCGTATGTTGGGGGTCTACCAGCTCGTTCCGCCCTACCGTACCCCAGCTGATCGAGGAGTGCAAGGATAAGGTGCGGATTATCCAAGACCGGCTTAAGACGGCACAGGATCGCCAGCGGAAGTACGCGGACCCAAAGCGTCGAGATTTCAGCATGGAGGTTGGCGAGCACGCGCTTTTACGAGTTTCGCCCCGCAAGGGGATTATGAGGTTCGGAGTCAAGGGCAAGTTAGCACCTAGATACATCGGCCCGTTTATGATTCTCGAGCGAGTCGGTCGCACCGCATATCGACTTGCGTTACCTCCATCCCTCGCTGGTGTACACGATGTCTTTCACGTATCTCAGCTTCGACGCTACATACGGAGTGAGGCACACGTGCTAGATTATGAGCCCTTACAGGTCGAGCCGGATTTGACATACGAGGCACGTCCGATTCGCATTTTAGATGTGCAGGAGATAGAGTTGCGGCGACGCACGATTCGTCGAGTGCTAGTACAGTGGGAGTATCATACTCCGCGTGAGGCGACATGGGAGCTCGAGGACGGGATGCGAGAGCGCTATCCAGAGCTGTTCACATCGACCGAGTAGTTTTCGATCGTTCGGGACGAACTTTTTTATTAGGGGGGGAGAATGTTATAACCCGTATAATTGTAATTATTTAATTAACCAAATAATTAAAAGTTCAGCTAATTAAAATTTAAATTAACTAGTTAGGTTAAATAAAAGTTAATTAATTTTGTAGACAATTTTATTATCTATTAATTATATAGCTCAAATTACATAATTAGAATTTCAGTTTTTAAATTTCGGACTTGTTAATTTATTTCTTGAAATAAATCAGACGAATTAATTAATTGAACAATGTAGACGCATAATTATCATAATAATAGCTTTGATCGAATTATAGAAATTTAGTTTGAATAAATTAAACAGACGACTCGTTGCACGAACGACTACGTGAATTGAAATTTTAAAATCTTTAGAAATCAAAAATTTTTGGATTTTTGGTGAGTCGGCTCTTCCTTCTGGCGGCGACAGAACACACCTCACATATTTTTTTTGTTGTTTTCTCTGCGCCGCACCTTCCTCTCTTTGTTTGGTTCGCCGACTCAGCACCTCTATTCTCCTTCTCTCTGGCGACAAAGGCCTATATCTCTCTCTCTATTGAATTTTCGCTAGTCACCCCTCTCTGCTCTCCTCCTTCTCTTCTCAGATCCCCTTTCTCTTTCCTCTCTCCTCCGCCAAAATCCCTCATTTTCTGGCTTGATTGTTCGGTGCTGGTTCGGTGTTTGATTTGTTCTGATCGGTGCTCTGTTGTGTCGCGATTGTTGCCGAATCCGAAAGTTGGTGTTGTTGCTTGTGCTCTTTGGTGCCGACTCTCCTACCGGGTAAACCTTGAATTTCTGATTTTTGTTTTGGCGATTTGCCTTGTGGCTTGCGGCTAGTACGCTTGATCTGTGGCCTTCGTGCCAGTTGCCTTGACCTGTGACATTTGGATTGTTTTACCATTGCTAGCCGTGAGCTTGATCGATCTGTGGCCTCTGTGCCTTCTTATTTGATTTGCGGCCTTCGTGCCTGGTAGTATGTTGACTGCTGCTGTTGCTGGTACTACCCCTGTTGCTATTACTCTGATTGCTGGATTGCATTGACCTTTGTTTTGGTTGCTGGGCTTGCTGCCTTGGCTTACTGGTTGATATCCTATGGTGCTGTACCAGTTGGTACAGCCCAGTGTGGCCACTGGTACCAAATTTCAAAACTGGTTTGAACTGACAGGGACCAAATCGTAAAAGTTTGAATATTAAGGGCTGAATTGAGAAATGTTGGGCCCTTGGTATGAAATAATTTATTTCAGGGGCTAAAGTGCAAAATGGTATTTAAGTGATATTGGGCTGGCCTTATATGTATATTGAGATAGAATTTAATTTTTGTTTTGAATGGGCTTAGGCCCAATCCGGCCATTGATTTCTTTATTATAATGAGGCCTTGGCCTCTTTTCTAGTAGGCCGGCCTAAATAAAAAGGAAATGAGAATTGGGCCTTGAGGAGGCCTTAGTATATTTTCTATTAAGGCTTGGCAGAAATTTTTTTTATAAGGAAGGATAAATGTTGCCTCGAATTGACGGAATAAAAGGACGGCTTTTAAAAATTTAGGTTTTAATAAAGTAACCGAATAAAACCGGATGCTTATGTAAACTTAAATTTAAATCGGGAAATGATTATACCGTCCGGGTCTTGATGCCTCAGTGAGAGTTCATAACATAATTTGAACAGATACTATACAACCCTATATGGACACCTGTATGATCCCGAAACACACCCAATAAAAATATTTCAACACATGTAGATTAATTAGGATTTTAATTAATTAGAAGTTGAGTAGTTAGGATTTTTAAATGTTAAGCACATATTAGATTAAATTAAATAAGTAGATAATCACATATTATTTTATATTTATATTTATAAGTTATTGACTTGTACAAATTATTAGAGTAAATTCGTAAAACTTTAGAATTATTCTAACTAAATAATTAACACTTACAAATTTCGTACTTAAGATCTAAAATTTCTTGTAGTTTAATTAATTAGGAAAATACGTTATTTTACAAGTGATTAAATAGAAAATTTATAATAGCAATTTAAATTACGTAGGTTATACATTACTGATTTTTATTGTAAAAATATGTAATAGCCTTAAGTTAAAAGTTATGAACATTTAAAATTACATTAAATTAAATTAAACCAACCTTGACCTAATGGTACGCTCAATCGGAATCGAATAAAATCGATCGAACCGGTTGAGCAGATTCGAACACTTAGTGAAATTAAGCAAACGGGGTAATAAGGGTCACGAATACTTAGTATAGACTCTAATTAAGTTACGACTAAATTACAGGTCATCCGACCTACACCGAGTTCGATCCGTGGTTTGATCCCGCTGACGCTGGTGCAGGAGCAGGCGAGGATTACGTGGATCCCGGAGATTATTAGCACGTTCTACCCCTACAGTTATCAGGTGTGGGATATCTGTTTTATTCTTTCGTGGCGTACTCTAACCAGTCGACCACTTGACCTGACATTCGCACTTAAATTTTGTAGTTGCATTAGAGCATGTTTAATCCTTTCTAAATTGTAATTTAGGAATTGCACAACGCCTTCTAAATTGAAAATTTAATGCTTTCTTAGGAGTAGTGTAATTTAATTAATATTATATTAGGATACTAGTTGTCCTCTTCTCGTAGAGGGCAACATATTATTGTAGTTAAGCATGTGCATTGGTGAGCGTGAGATAGAAGACCGAATGATCGCTTTCCGTTCTCGTAGTATGGGATGCGAGGCGGTTCGTGGGTCATTGGGCTGAGGGATCACTTGATCCCTTAGAGGTCTTACTAGGATTATTATTATTATATGCATGAGCTTTGTAGTATATCATTTTCGATCATTTTACATTTTGTGCGGACCGATCACGAGTCCGGAGACGATTCGGGAGCTATCCCCCCTACATTAGGAGCTACTTGCCTAGGACGGCTGCCGAGGATGCGGTGGCAGATTTTATTATTTTGTTGTTATGATGTCCCATTGATCTGGCCGGATGGTGGAGTTTCGTCTCTGCTCATGAGGGGACGAATTGACTTATTCTTACGCATTGCTTGTAGTTTTCTCCTATTTTATATGTTTGGTGATGAATCGTCTTAGAGAAGGAAAACACATGGAATTAAGTGTAACCATCGGCTAGCGTGCACTTGCCTACGGGTTGAAGCTTGTGTGGGCGAAGCTCGATGTCATTAGGCATCAGGTATCTTTGCCCCTCTGATCGCAGTCCTTGGATATTACACGAATTTCGATATAACCATCGGCTAGCGTGCACTTGCCTACGGGTTGAAGCTTGTGTGGGCGAAGTTCGATGTCATTAGGCATCGGGTATCTTTGCCCCTCTGATCGCAGTCCTTGTGTTATGTCACTTTTGAGATACAAATTCAATTTGATTGAACTTGGCACGGCACGGGGTGATAAAATTATCCGTACTATTACTATATCAATTTGTACACACAGTACCTATTGTACTGGACTTCGGTTGAGTATAATATTGATCCTCATATTTTATTTTGGGAAACTTTGGCATTTTGGCATAATAGGATAATCACATCATTTCATCTATTATATGTATATTTTTCTTTTGTAGTACTATGATAGGTTTAATTTCGCAGCATATGCATTAAAAGTGAATTACCGACTTTACGTAGATTTCGAATTAAAATGTGCTTTGACTTAAGAGGATACCTGAAGGGATAATACTGGGTCACATACTGGGCGATCATTCGCTCATCCCCTCCTTTTTATGGATGTGGGCAGGTACAGGGTCTGACGGTCCGCAGCAGGAGGCGTCAGGAGCTGTCCCCGACGGTCACATCACTTGAGGTAGATTAGGGGTTTTGTTTAGGATTTTGCGAGTCCAATATTTTGTTATATATATTGGACTCTATAGATCATGTATCCCTTTTGACTAGTTTTGTTTTTACTTTATCTCGAGGTGGATTGTATGGATATGTGTATATGTATGTTTATTTGATATTTATGACTATTGCTTGTTTGTTTTATTATTGCTTCCGCTGTTGCTTGATTATTGTATTTGTTTAGCCTTGCGTGTTTATTGATTATTAGACACGAGGCGGGGATTGATCATATCCTAATCCAGAAATCCTGGTTTGGGGTGTGACAAACATTACGAAACAACTTCGCCTCGACAAAAGTAACAACTAAGGTTCTAAATAGCAATTATTGCGTCATTACGGAAAGACAAAAAAAAAATATATATATAACTAGCTATAGCACCAAAAATAGCTGATATATAGTGCTATAACTTTTAAGTTCCGAAAAATCTATAACGTAATTATAGCTAACTATTTAGAACCCTGATAATAATTATACAACAACAAAAAAACAGAGGTCAAGCCTTTATTTAATTAAGCAATTGAATAGTTACATGAGTCATATTACAAATCACTCCTTCAAGGAAAATAACAAAAAAGTAAGTAAATATATAAACGGATTGCTCAAGGTAAGCTATCCATGCATAGATGTCGATTGTTAATCACGGCACTGGAATATTTTTAAGCACGGCCGTGTCCATGGATTAACGGGCTTCTGATTCTGAACTTTTTGCCCGTAATTGAATTTACCAGGCATGTCACGGTATATTAATTTACGTGTACCGCCATTCGAAGTTCGAGCAGATGCAATCTCAGCCTGACCCACTAGCAAGAGACCCACCAAAACAAAGGCGAAAATCTTGACCGAAACGCTGCTCTTTGTTGCCATGCTTTTTTTGTCGTAATTTTTTATTGGAACTTATTGGATTGGGTGAAGAATTTCCGATGGTTTTTGCGCTTTTTATAAGTGATAAAATTAGATGGAGGAAGTTAAAGAGCTTGTGGCTGGATTTGTGTGTACAGGTTGGAAGTCCCAAATTTAGAAATTAGTTAGTGTGCAGTGGTGTATGGGTGAATGCAATGTTAAAGATAATATTCTGTTACATGACCTGAAATTAGAGGTGAAAACGGTATGGATAATATCCGATCCGTATTCGATCTGTTTTTGAAAAATTAGATGTGAATATCTGATATTCGAATATCCGTGTGAATATGGATACTAATATGGTTTTACGTTTCAATTATCCGTATCCGAATAGTAGATATATATTATATATTTTAATATATATTATGAAAAAATATTATTATTCACCATTAAAATTAGATAACTATTATGAATTTTGGTATTTTTTAATATTATTTTAATAAATATCCGATCTGATCCGTATCTGTATCTAGCTAATATCTGATCCATATCCGTATCTGTATCTAGCTAATATCCGATTCGTATCCGTATCCGGAAAATAAAAATAAAATATGAATATTGTTTTACCACTATCCGCTCCGTATTCGCTCCGTTTTCACCCCTAAATGTTATAGATGATGCTATATTGCTATGTTACATGAACTGAAATTAATTAATGAACTTGTGGATGAAATGTTTTCATATTATACGCTTCTAATTAATTGATGGCGCTAAAAAAAAAAAATTGGAAAGGTCCAATAAATGCTGAGAGTGTTATTTATCATTGTGTGAAGAATGATTTGCTGTGAATTAGTTATTAGATTAAAAACTAAGTCTTATTAGATCTGGCATATAATTAAGCATTTATATATGTGGGAAATTTTTGTCAGAACTACAATCTGTTTTTCTAATACCAATAATTAATGGATATAATTTTGATTTATTAAATATGCAAATTATGTCCAAAGAGCACCAAATATTGACACATTTTAGCATGTTGATATGAGTTCTTAGAGCAAAGTAATACCAATTAATTAGAAGAAAAAAAAAAAGAGGCATGCATTTATATATAGGTTAAATGTGTTTGCAGCTGAAGTAAAAGAGATCTCCTTTTAATTATTTGTTAGCTTAATTTGCATTATATGGTAATTTTATTTAATATCATGTGATGTGATTTATGTTTTGGATAAAAGTGCATGATTGGTTATTGGTCGCAATTTTCATAATATTGTTGTTGATACTCTTATGAAAATAAATCATATATAAAACAAATAATGGCATGGCCCTTATTTTTCCTCACAAAAGAAAATAAATCATATAATAATATTTCGTAGCTCACGTATAATTAAGTACTTGTAAATAGACAAAAATAATGTCATTTGGTGAGCGTAGAATTTGAAATTGTTGCATTGTGTAATAATCTACTTGTTTGTTTGACTAGATTTGTAAAACATATATTTGTTGAAATTTTACAGTTTCTTGTCTTGAGATAATATGTAGGTTTATGACGATATAAATTGCTACATACATCAATGATGAATTATCAATTGATATACTTATTAAGGATGAGTCATGAAGAACCAAACATTGGACTAAGAAACATCAACTCAAGATTAGGATTAATTAGAAATATGTAAAATTGGTAAAGTAAGCTTGAGATGAGGTAAATTGTACAAACCGTTACAACGGTTAATATAACGTTACAACGAAATAATTCATATGCTGAAATCCAGTGTAATCGATTTATTTCGTTACAACGCCCAAAGAAATATTGCAACGGAATAAATCAATTTCGGACTCCAAAACTTCCATAGAGTTCCGTTGTAGCAACCATTGTAACGTTTATAAGCGTTAGGGTTTCCCAGCACAGCCAAACCCATTAACTGGGGTTAACCGTTGCAATAGTTTATGCCAGTTACCTTATTTTGTTTCTCTTTTTATAAATAGAAGTAAAATCTAGATTTGGATTATTGATCTAGCCGCCCCCAATTGCAATATTTTGTATTTTTTTCAGATCTAGAATTCCTCATTATTGCTTGTGCATCAAACTTCAATATCTATACAACAATCTCAAGCATACTCTACCACATTCAATCTTGTGTAAGAATTAGAGTGACTTGTGTGAGATCTCTTATTTTATTCAAACACCAGAGCCTTTGAGTGCTCACTTCTTGTATTAGTGCATGTAGTGCTCGTGAGCCAATTCTGTGCTCGGCCGTGTGACTTCTCAGAGTTTGTAAAGGCTCACCAGTTCCACCCTGTATTTCTTTCTCATTGGGTAAAGAAAGGCGCACTATCAAGAAGGTCGCGAAGCCCCGGAGACGTAGGCCTTAATGCCGAACTCTGTAAACAACACTCATGTCAAGTGTCTCTTAACTCTTCTATGTACTTTTACATACATTGCTTAGTTTAAAGTTTATTCTTGCTTCTGCCAAGAATAATTCACACACACGTTAGTTAAAATCATTAGTAGTGAATATTAATTTACTTAAGTATCAAAATTTAAAAGGCCCCATATTCACCCCCCTCTAAGTGTCGTTAGGGACCAACAAGTGGTATCAGAGCAGGTAACTCAAATTAAGGCACACTTAATTTGAATCATTTATATTAGATCTAGAAATGGCACAAACGACCCCAAGACATGTTAGAGAACCTCCAATGCTAACTAGCACAACAAAAAACTTTAGTCACTGAAAAAATGTTAATGATTAACTACCTCAACCTAATTGATATTTGGGAGGCCATAGAAAAAGCCTATACACCAACAATAGATGCGGCCACCGGTAAACTTTCAATAGAATCCAAACTCAATAAGAGAGTGAATGATAATGCAATTAATGTAATATTTGGCTCGGTAGAATCTATAGCTCTAGTTTTTGGAAATGCTATCAATGCTAAGGAAATGTGGGAAGCCCTTGTAAACAAATATGAGGGTAATGACCAAATCAAAAGAACCAAACTCACGGGCTTAGAAACCAAATTTGAAACTTTCAGTGTAGAGAATGGTGAGTCCGTAAAGGACACGTATAATAGGCTCTTACAAATTCAAAATGAATTTATTGAACTTGGACAACCACTTTATAATAATAAAATTGTAGGAAAGCTTTTACGTGTAATGCTTAGGAAACCAAGATGGAAGTCAATGATAAGCACTCTAGAAGTACTCTCGGGAGTTTAAACTTTCACTCCGAAAGAGCTATTTGACCATATTCGAAGTTGTGAATAGAAGCTTCGACAAACCAATGATCTTGAACCTAAAACCAAAATCACTTCTCTATATGCCCAAAATAAAAAATATTCAAAACATAAATCCTACAATCCCTCAACTTCTCGTTCCTAAAATGATTACAACCAAAACAAAATAGACCATGAACCTTACAATGCCCAACGATTAACCAAAATATTCCAAGGGATGTTAGCTTCGAAAAGAAGTACAATAAGAAGCGGGAGGAGAACAACAAGAGAATTGTGTGTTTTGGTTGCAACAAAGAATGATACTCTATCCAATCATGCTTTAAGATCTTTCCGAAAAGCAAAGAAGGTGGTGAACGACAAGATCGTCCCCCTAGAAGAGATGGTAACCAAAGGAACAAGAAGGAAATGACGATGCAAGCAGTACAACACACCGACACTGACTATAACAGTGGTGGAGATTCCAACTCAGAGTCAGAAAATGAGGAAGTTGTCAACCTAGCCTTGATAGTTACGCACGACAGTGAAGCCTCATCTAGCTCTATAAGTAAGGTACGCCAAAAAATTGAGTTGGTTAATCATAAGTGTTTTTGTGAATTTTTTATTATTTTTTTATTTAATGAAAAGCTGTGATTTTCAAAAATTTTAAAAAAATAGTAAAAGAATTTTAAAAAATGTAAAATTTGATTTCCAAGCACATATCAATATGAAGATCATGTTGAGAAGTTCAAATCGACTATTTAAACTATGAAAATGAAAATATAGACGGAAAATAAAACATTATATTTACTTCTCAAAGCATGATAGCCTATCTCTATATATCTATATCTCAAATCGTCTTCAAACACACCACTACTTGACAGACGAAACTTTGAGATATAACTTATTTCCTCCTCTCAAATTCAAACATTTTATAACAATATATAGTACATATATATATACATATACATTCATTCCGAGCCTAATTAATCTCCGCCGCCAGCACAATGATCAATCTTTCTACAAGGGCGCAGCTTCCCGGGAGGCACCTTAACGTTTGCGGGGTTAACAAACACATTAACCATCTCAGCATAGTTTATGAATCGCGAGGCCCTACCTGTAGACTTCGCCGCCTCGACGGGTGCTTGGCCAACAAGCAAGAGGCTTAAAATGGCTAGGGTAAGTAAATATCGAACCGCCATTCCCTTGGACATTGTAGTTGTGATGATCTCCTTAATTTGTTGATTTGGGTTATGATTATAACTTCTTGAGTGATACACTTGTGATCTCTTAGAGGATTCTTATAGTAAAAACGGATGGTGGAGAGTCATTGTAGTTGTTTTAATTGAATAAATGATCGATCTTTGCTATTTTTAGGACTGAGTTATCGAATTCCGCCATGGATTTAGGTAGTACACGTGACGCTCCCAAAAAAATAATGATGAAAGAAAAAATGGAATTAATATCAAGAACCACTAAAAAAAATAGATCACTATCTGCGAGGGTAAAAAGTAACTATTTTCAAAGTAACAGAATTTGGACGGTAGGCTCCAACAAATTCGTATCACCTAAGGTAACAGAATCTGCACGATTATTAAAGTGACTACCTCAGACCAGAGTTAAAGACTCAGATTCTGATCGGACGGCTGTGATTCAAACAGAAATATTATGTTACCTCAGAGGATATGGATTCAGGGTTCAACAGGTCCCGATCCTGTAGAGTAACTCAAATTATGAATTGGGCCGAACCGTCATAATCAAAATTCAGGCCGTATCCGGCCCAAGTTAGAACTCACGGATTATCTTAATATTCTAGCAGATTATGATCGGTCCGGATCCAAATTCATTTGTGAGTTACAATGTTAGAGGATCCGAATCCGCTTCCAACTCCCAAGTGCATGATGTCCATGGAATTGAGCGTTAATTGATTTGGATCTTCAAATATGAACCATACGGTCCAAAGTGTATTAAAAAAAAAAAAAAACCTACTTTATTTTCAATTGATGAATGAGTCTGTGGCCTAAAATTCACTAGGATTTCCCCATCACCTCCCTTTTATATATCTTAATATTGTATTACTAATTTCTCATATACAAATTGTTTTAAATATGTTTATAATACTTGTGACGGTAAAATTTGAACAAAGCTACATTTTAGTCCATTGATTAAAATAGAAACAATGGCATACATGTAATTTATAATGAAGCATGATTGATTAAAATACCATTTCTTAATATGCAACAAAAAATAATTTTTTAAACTATTTACCAAAATAATTTCATTCAATTAAAAATGCGAAAATTTGAAGCATACTTTTTTTTCATATCTGAAAATTTTCCACATAAAAAATGAAGTATTTCCACACTTGAGGGGTCCCAAAATAAATTTCAAGAAATTATGAAGACGAGCGGTAAATGTACTCAATATTGGACTTAATTTATTCGGAACAATTATACGGACATTATGAAAAAAAAAATTATCCAAATTTAATATTCCTTAAGGTAAAATATGAACTTCTAAGGTTTTGGACCTACAATTTATTGCAACTATTGAACTTAGGAGGGACTTATATGCAAATTAAGGCATGCAAGTCTGCGTATTTGCTAACTTCTGAATTTTTTTTCTAAGTGAGGTTAACTTTTGATTTTGATTTTTCTTAATACTGAGTATAAAATATTCGTTATTGTGCGCTCAGTAGCCAGGGGCACAGTAACATAACTCGCGAATCATTAAATTGCATATAATTCTTTTTTCTTGATATTTCCGAATCAAACATCAAATAAAACGAAAAAAAAACGTATTATAAGTTTTATTCTCAAATAAAATGTGATTTTTTTTTGTTTTTAGTTTCTTGTTGTACCGAATCATTTCCGAATTATATCCGACTTATACCTGAATCACGAAATTTTAACTCCGCCAAACCAAACCCAAACTATTCATTTGTCACTGTACCGGGTACAAAATGAACTTTTTTTTCAGGTTACAACACGAAATACTATCTTTCCAAGGCCACAAAAAGTCAGAAAAGCACCATTTTCCCGCCAAAAGCTTCCCTCCTGTCCCCTCAATTTCCCGCCGTTTCCCCCTCCTTTCCCCCGCGCCTCTTTCGCGCGCCCCGCTCACTTCATTTTTCTCCTTTAGAGTCAACAATCCGTCTTTCTCTTTCCAACTTGCTTGAGATCCCTTCTTTCCATCTACCTGATTATGTTGAAAAGAAAGCTCGACCCATCAACTGATGCCCGAGATTTCTCGATCCGTAGCTGTACCAAGGATCTACGGCTGAGACGTGTCATTTCCCATGGATCCGACTCGAAAGGGATTAAGTTCACTGAAAATGGAGGCCCTGATATCGGGCCCTGTGAAGCTAGCGGTGGTAAGGATCCAATCATGGATGTAGAGATCAAGGATTTGATCAAGGGTCTTGATAAGGTAGATCGATTTTGTGATTCTGTGCAAGTTTTCTTGTTTTTTTAATATACGTTTCCAATATCTTGTATTTGAATTCACATCCTTTGGTAGTCTTTCTTTTGTCATCTGGAGAAATATACATATTACAAGAAAGTTTGTGTTGCATATTAGTCCAGTCCAACCAAATCAATAAAGAATGACAGAAACGAGAAAAAAAAATAGTGAATCATTCCAATTTCCAGTAGGTGTATGAGCATAATAATTTGTTCTCAGAAGATAAACTAAAAGATACTTAATTCGCCACTGGATCTGGTTGCTTGAGCTTTATATTGTTTCTTCTTCTTTTTTTAATTTATGAATTGTATTGTTTTGAAGGATTCAATTTTTTCTGGAGGACTAAACAAGAATGGGTACCGGCCTAGAGGTATTTTGAAGAAGCCTAACGGGTCAGGATGGGACAGAGAAGATCCGATCCAAAGTACTCCGCCAGAGAATATTATTACTGTGGATAATGATGCAGCAAGCAACAGTCAGAATACTTTCACAAAATGCAGAGCAGTAGGTGTCTTATTTTTCAATTAGTTTTGGTTTAATTTCTCAAATACATGAAATAATTCATAAGTTGAATTTAAAAGTGAAAGAAACCTAATATTGGACAACAAAATCTCGCATAGGGATTCCAATTTTCCAACACATTTGTTTTCTCATTGAAACTATATAATTGATTAACGTATAAAGTAGATAACTATGGAAGTAATATATTTGGGTGCAAAATGAACAAGTTTGATGTTTCTTTTTTTTTCATGTTCTAATGCTGCACCTAAATTGCATAAGAAAAATATGAACTCCCCATAGATTCTCATGCTTTTTATCCCTTCATTAGAGTGAAAAGTATGTTGTCCTAATTATATGACAAGTATTTGTTAGGATTATATAGTTATTAACTTGTAGATATGATAAAATTGACATTACAAACTTAAGTGAGCCTTTGTTAACTTAACTCCTATATTATTTCTGAAATATACGGGATCATTGACAACTTGGAGGATATGCCTTAGCAAAAGTAAAATATAACTACTTTTATACTTCTACCAAACATGGAGCTATAATTTTGATACAAAGCTGGCTTGAGAGTTTAGGAATAGTTTTAACATCATGTAACAATGTCTAAATAATTATTTATTCTCTATTTCAGAGAGTTGTACCTTGCTCAAGGAAAAAGCGGGTACAGGTACCAGGCTCTTTCAGCTATAAACGGCTTCTCCCTTATCTAATGGAGATGGATAAAAATGGTACTAATTCAAGCTCTATTGACTTCTAGTTTGTTCCCACGAACAACTTTTCTTTTGGTTTGCGCTAATTATATTAATTTCTTTTTATATTTTAGAGGTTCAAGCCTCTTCAACTGAGGAGAAAGCATGCAATCCAGATGCAGATTCACCAAATTCCATACTTGTCAAAACCTTGATTTTTCTGAGATTCCAGTTTCTAACACACCCAATTCAGAAAAACAGGAAGACGTTACCGCTCTGATTGTTGTTTCGACAGATGCACAATTGAGTGAAATCCCTAAATCAGAGAACATCATATCCAATTTAACCAATTGCACTGTCGAACCTCAGCCACCATTGGATGACTCTCAAACAATGGAGATACTTTGCAGTCCTCAATTAATTCCCTCTCCCTCCTCTGTTCAAGGAACCCCTAACAATTGATGAACTTGCTAGTGGAAATGTTCTCAAGAGGGGTGAAATTCAAACTTTGACTAAGATGGGGAAATCAAGAGAGATAGTGCAGGGGACTGTAAAGGAATTTGCATGTGCTTAAATTGTGTCTTGTTTAGAACCAATGCTGAAAGGTCATTTGAGTTTCAAAAAGGCAGTTGAATGAGGCTGATGAGGTAGTAAGAGGCTTGGTGACTGAGATCTGCAGTCTCCGACGTGTACTGGAGAAGTTTAATGGAAACAGATGCAGTGATTGTAGTCAAGTTTATCAGGTAAGTTTACTTGTGCAGTTTTTGATAGTTTATTTCCTTCTGTTGTATGGTTTTAGTATATTGTATGTATTTTATCATATGTGTAAATACCAGCACAAGATACAAACTAGTGCTGACTGTGCTGGTATCCACTCTGACCAACCACCTATGACTTCTGCTACATGCTTAGTCACTGTCTTTAAAGTAATTGTTGTTGACTAATGCCTGGCATGTATCAGTAGCTTTCAAAGACTGCATCCTCACTTTATATGATATTGAATTAGATAATTTGTATTATAAATCTAAATAAGAAATTTCATTTTCAGGATGAGCTAATTAAGGCAGCATGTGAAAGGGCGTCTCTAGCAGAGAAGGTAGCCACCTTGCTTACCAAACAAATGTACATGGACCTAGATGCACATTGCAAACGACCGGTAAATTTCTTCCTCAATGTTTGAAAAAATCAACTTATTTATTCAATTTCTGTCAATTTGTCCAGTTCAGCTCTCAAGTAAAAACTAGGATCACTGCTGGCGTAGACCCAACATTTATTATCTGACACTAGATGTTGGGTGTTTTTTGTTTGTGTTGTTTAAGTTGGGGTTTGTCAGTTTGGGCTTTTTGGGTTTGAGTCAACTTTGAGTATCAAAGTCACATGGGCTTTGGTACTTATTGTTTGGATTTCAGGTTAGTTGGGCTGGAAGTCCTCGCAATTTACAAATATCTTTGACTGGTATTAGATTAGGTGGATTGTCAATCAGGGGGCTTTTGAGTTTCAAATATTCTAGTACAGGTTTGGTTGGGATTGTCCTTTGGTCCTGAGACTTTACAGAAAAGAAAAATTAAGTTGTCCGGTTTCCTAGGTTTTCTGGGTCCTATGGGGTTTGATTTTTCCAGCTTTACGAATTAATGAAAACCAAATAAATCAGCGTATGCATGCAACTATGTATTTCCAATTCATTTTCATGTTTGAGTGAGCCTATGATGCTATGCATAGCAAGGATGGCTAGTGTACTACTGCTCAATATGGTACTTTTTAAAATCCTAACGGTCGATCCAACCGTTCAATGTGATAACCATATGAATATGTACTTGCAAACTAAATTTTATATTTTTCCGAATTTTTTTACTATTTTTTAGATAGGTAGAATTTGATGGTCCAGAATTTTTCAAAAAACACTGATTTTCTACCTATCTAAAAAAATAGTAAAAAAATTCGAAAAAATAAAATTTAGTTTGCAAGTACATATTCATATGATTATCACATTGAACGGTTGGATCGACCGTTAGGATTTTAAAAAGTACCATATTGAGCCGTAGTACACTAGTCATCCGTGCTATGCATAGCACATAGGCTCACTCTTCATGTTTTCTGGAATTATACTGGAATTTCAGGTCATTTAGGAAAACATCTGAATAAAACCATGTTTTGAATTATTCATATGATTCTTTTGAGAACCCGTGCTTATTTGCAAATTACTGAATAAACAGGGGGCAAGAGTGGAGTTTTCAGATTGCATAGATCAGAGAATTATCCTGTCATCACTTGAGACAAATCCAAGAGAAAAATTGTAGGATTGCCAAGATCAAAATGTAGTTTCAATATTTGCTCTTATTTAATCTGGCTTTATTGTTTTATTTGTGAGGTTTTATAAATTGTTTAGCATGTATTGTGTATGGTGCATAAAGAGTTGGGATGCATTAATGTGTGTTGTGCAGCAGTTGTGAATCTTTGAAGAGAAAGCAAAGGATATTATAGGATATTAGTGAAGGAAAAAAAAAAAGAACCTCCAGTACAAATAATTTGAACATGAACTCTGTTTTCATAGATGTGTTCTGTGTCATATAATTGGTATTAGGGTTCTAAATAGTTAGTTATAGCTGTGCTATAGCTTTTTCGGACCACGCTATTAACTGTATTTCTTTTATAATGATTCTAAATAGCTAGCTATGGTTGTGCTATAGGTGCGCTATAGTTTTTTCGGACTTTAAAAGCTATAGCGTTACAATTGCTATTTAGAACCTTGATTGGTATGCATAAATATGTAAATCTAGAAACTTTGATATCAAAGATTTCTGGAACAATCAATATTAAATAATGAGCATGATGTTGATTTATAGTCGCTGGTTGGTTTTCATTTTCTGCTTCAATCGATTTTATCATGCAATTTGGTTTGACTTGGTGCAATTGATATTTTATAGCAATATCACGATAAATTGGATAATGATATGATATATACAGCCTTCAATGAAAACACACAACCAAAAGGACAATAAAAGTAAATAAAAATAAGTGTTGTCAAATTACAATTCGCACCTTATTCAGGGAAGCAGAACATTTTGCAAGCACTAGAACAGTATGTATTCATCAACACATGCTTTCCAAAATTTCAATGAAAAAGGAGGGTGTAAAATATAATTTACACGAATGAAGAACATAAAGAGAAAGTACAAGTAAACTTTCATCTTATATTTTTTTTTTTTTCCTCTTAAAAGTAGGATCTCTACCTTACCCAGTAGTGATGCGTACACCGATGGCAATAAGAAATACTGCCAAAATAGCAAAAAATATAATTGAATGAACTAGTATGGAGACGCCACTTGTCTCCATGCTGCCGAACTGGACGATGCGGTGACCTGCCGGTAGCTGAAACAGCAGCCCTGGTGACAGTAGCACAAACAAGACTACCGCTATGACGACTGGCCCCCAGTCCGACATGTTCGTCGCCGGTTTTATTTTTATGCTTTTATAGATTTTTTTGGGTACTAACTTTTTTCTCTCTACCTGTGGGGAAAGTAATAGCCTATTTAGTTGTTTAATGGTTATCTCTATTTAATTGTAGTGTGTTCCAGAGAAAGAGAGGATGGAGAGAGAAGGATGCTGATTGTACAGTGAAAGGGATGTCTCATCCGATTTCCTATTTCAACCATATGTTCTCCCTTTATAACATGAATGTAAGACCAAATGTATTTATGGGACTTTGGAAGTACATCCCGCTTGAATTGTTTTGTATTTGTATTTCGATTGTGAAGTGTATAACTTTCTCTCTTTTATTCTTTTCCATTTTTCCTGCTTTGTGGGACCGTGGCCATAAGTTTTGAAGTTCAGAGTCAGAGATCAAAGAGGTTTGGCGCCTTCCACAGCACCAAATAAGTCTTGGCCGTGCATTTAAGACAGATGGTTTCGATTGACCAGTAAATAGGGGTGTTCATTGGGTCCGGTTTAGTCGGTTTTAAACAGAACTGAATTAGTTTGAACTAAACGGTTCGGTTTTTTTGGTTTAATGGTTCGGTTCGGTTTGTTTTTTAAAACCGAATTATAATTTCGGTTCGGTTCGGTATGAAAAAATTGAAAACCGAAATAATCAAACCGACCGAAATTTTATATATTATGAATTTGGTCTGGACCGCCCCGGTTTATTTCTTAATACCCCGGTTTATTTCTTAATCAATTGCTTTAAATACTTCGGTTTATTTCTTAATATCCCAGTTTATTTCTTAATATCCCAATTTATTTCTTAATACCTCGGTTTATTTCTTAATATACTTCGGTTTATTATAAATCAATTGATTTAAATAAAAAAAATAATATATTTCGGTTTGAACCGAACAAACCGAAATAAAACTTTGGTTCGGTTCGGTTTGGTTCGGTTGCAATGCTAAATCGGTTCGGTTCGGTTTTATTTTTGAAACGAATTATAACTTGGTTTGCCTAGTTTGGTTCGGTTTCAACCGATCCGAACCGATGAACACCCCTACTAGTAAATAGCTGTTGCATATCAGTCAATGCTGTCTGAATTTAAATATATATGATATGTCTTATCCCTGAGAGTAGGCCGTATGTCGGAGTATGTGGATTTGGGCTCGCCCCGTCTCGAGGAAACGGACCGAGACTAGCAGAGTGGATTGTTGGTTCCCGAAGTGGGAAGGTCTGGAGGTATTCCGACTCTATCCTCTGTGATACCTCGCCTATATCGTGAAAGTTCGACCCCCATTCCATGAAACTGTTTGTCTTAAATAGGTCGTCCCTAACCGTCATTCTGCGTTGTTGGAGTAGTTAGGAGAATTCGCATAAGAGTGGTGACACTCGCATAGATAGCGGTGACGATAAACCGATTCCGGGCTGGGCTTTGTCGGACGAGACTTTCTTGGGCTTGTCGGGTGTGGCCCGGTTGAGCTTTGTCGGACAAGGCTTCGCTGGGCTTTGTCGAGTGTGACCTGTTGAGCTTTGTCGGACAAGGCTCCGTTGGGCTTTGTCGAGTGTGATTTAGTTGAGCTTTGTTGGGCCGAGTTGTTGCCATAATCGGATAGGAGTCTGAATCCCAGATTGTTCTTGGCCTAGGACCGGTTCGTTGAGAGCCTTTGGCACATGGCTCTATCAATATGTTCATATTCAATTTTAACCGTTTGATATGAAGTTCAGAGATATCACATATGTATGATACCATAACAACGCATTGACGACAACAACAATTATAATAACAATAAATCAATAGTAACACGGTGCCTACACAGTAACATGGTGAGTTTTTGCCACAGAAGATCTGAATATTGCATGGGGAATGGCGAAATATCACGTGGCAACATACGAGCCGTTGATTTCAGACTATAAGATAAAAATGAATGTAAATGGGTCCAATAAGGCCTGGCTCACAAACCAGACTAAAATTTCTTTCTGATATGCTCATTATCTCCAGGCCTTTCTGGCCTGTTTATAGGCCTCAATGTCTTGAACTTGGGCTTGTATCATGATCCCAAAATTATGAAGTTATGATCACTTCAATCAACTTTTTTTTTTTTAGTAATATCATTTTTTTCTATTTGTTAATATAAGAACGAAAAACTAAAAGCATGTGCACTTCAACGCTATAGGATACCTATCTGGCTTTCTGTGTTTTAAATTTAGAAAAAAAGTTGCTTTTTTGACAGCTAAAAGGGTTGAAAAGGACCTCTATACAGAAAAAACTTATAATGGTTATCCTAAAACTTCTCTTATCAATTTTTCATACCCTTTAAGAATACACACTAAATAATTATGTATACTCGTTTATTGTGTAATACATAGTTACTTATTGCACAATAAATGCTCATTTATTTTAAGAGGGATGCTTCTATGGACATAAGGACGTAGTTGTAAAATGAACATATTTTCATTTTCAAAGTTCAAACAGTCGATCCGACCGTTCAACATTATCTCCATATTAAAATGTACTTGGAGGTCAAATTTTACATTTTTTTGAATTTTTTTACTATTTATTATGATGGGTACAAAATTCATGGTCTGAATTGATAGTTTTGTAAAATACTAATAAATAGTAAAAAATTCAAAAAATGTAAAATTTGACCTCCAAGTACATTTTAATATGGAGATAATGTTGAACCGGATCGATCGACTGTTTGAACTTTGAAAATGAAAATATGTTCATTTTACAACTACGTCCTTATGTCCATAGAAGCATCCCTCTTAAAATAAATGAGCATTTATTGTGCAATAAGTAACTATGTATTACACAATAAACGAGTATACATAATTATTTAGTGTGTATTCTTAAAGGGTATGAAAAAATGATAAGAGAAGTTTTAGGATAACCATTATAAGACCTTTTTATGGGACGGTCTAATTCTGTATAGAGGTCCTTTTCAACCTTTTTAGCTGTCAAAAAAGCAACTTTTTTCTAAATTTAAAACACAGAAAGCCAGATAGGTATCCTATAGCGTTGAAGTGCACATTCTTTTAGTTTTTCGTTCTTATATTAACAAATAGAAAAAAATGATATTACTAAAAAAACAAGTTGATTGAAGTGATCATAAGTTCATAATTTTGGGATCATGATACAAGCCCAAGTTCAAGACATTGAGGCCTATAAACAGGCCAGAAAGGCCTGGAGATAATGAGCATATCAGAAAGAAATTTTAGTCTGGTTTGTGAGCCAGGCCTTATTGGACCCATTTACATTCATTTTTATCTTATAGTCTGAAATCAACGGCTCGTATGTTGCCACGTGATATTTCGCCATTCCCCATGCAATATTCAGATCTTCTGTGCCAAGAACTCACCATGTTACTGTGTAGGCCCCGCGTTACTATTGATTTATTGTTATTATAATTGTTGTTGTCGTCAATGCGTTGTTATGGCATCATAAGTGATATCTCTGAACTTCAGATCAAACGGTTAAAATTGAATATGAACATATTGTAGGGCCATGTGTCAAAGACTCTCAACGAACCGGTTCTAGGTCAAGAACAATCTGGGATTCAGACTCCTATCCGATTATGGCAACAACTCGGCCCAACAAAGCTCAACTAAATCACACTCGACAAAGCCCAACGGAGCCTTGTCCGACAAAGCTCAACAGGTCACACTCGACAAAGCCCAGCGAAGCCTTGTCCGACAAAGCTCAACCGGGCCACACCCGACAAGCCCAAGAAAGTCTCGTCCGACAAAGCCCAGCCCGGAATCGGTTTATCGTCACCGCTATCTATGCGAGTGTCACCACTCTTATGCGAATTCTCCTAACTACTCCAACAACGCAGAATGACGGTTAGGGACGACCTATTTAAGACAAACAGTTTCATGGAATGGGGGTCGAACTTTCACGATATAGGCGAGGTATCACAGAGGATAGAGTCGGAATACCTCCAGACCTTCCCACTTCGGGAACCAACAATCCACTCTGCTAGTCTCGGTCCGTTTCCTCAAGACGGGGCGAGCCCAAATTCACATACTCCGACATACGGCCTACTCTCAGGGATAGGACATATCATATATATTTAAATTCAGACAGCATTGACTGATATGCAACAGCTATTTACTAGTAGGGGTGTTCATCGGTTCGGATCGGTTGAAACCGAACCGAACTAGGCAAACCAAGTTATAATTCGTTTCAAAAATAAAACCGAACCGAACCGATTTAGCATTGCAACCGAACCGAACCGAACCAAAGTTTTATTTCGGTTTGTTCGGTTCAAACCGAAATATATTAATTTTTTTATTTAAAGCAATTGATTTATAATAAACCGAAGTATATTAAGAAATAAACTGAGGTATTAAGAAATAAATCGGGATATTAAGAAATAAACCGGGATATTAAGAAATAAACTGAAGTATTTAAAGCAATTGATTAAGAAATAAACCGGGGTATTAAGAAATAAACCGGGGCGGTCCGGACCAAATTCATAATATATAAAATTTCGGTCGGTTTGATTATTTCGGTTTTCAATTTTTTCATACCGAACCGAACCGAAATTATAATTCGGTTTTAAAAAACAAACCGAACCGAACCATTAAACCAAAAACCGAACCTTTAGTTCAAACTAATTCAGTTCGGTTCAAAACCGACTAAACCGGACCCAATGAACACCCTATTTACTGGTCAATCGAAACCATCTGTCTTAAATGCACGGCCAAGACTTATTTGGTGCTGTGGGAAGGCGCCAAACCTCTTTGATCTCTGACTCTGAACTTCAAAACTTATGGCCCACGGTCCCACAAAGCAGGAAAAATGGAAAAGAATAAAAGAGAGAAAGTTATACACTTCACAATCGAAATACAAATACAAAAACAATTCAAGCGGGATGTACTTCCAAAGTCCATAAATACATTTGGTCTTACATTCATGTTTAAAGGAGAACATATGGTTGAAATAGGAAATCGGATGAGACATCCCTTTCACTGTACAATCAGCATCCTTCTCTCTCCATCCTCTCTTTCTCTAACACACTACAATTAAATAGAGAGAACCATTAAACAACTAAACAGGCTATTACTTTCCCCACAGGTAGAGAGAAAAAAGTTAGTACCCAAAAAAATCTATAAAAGCATAAAAATAAAACCGGCGACGAACATGTCGGACTGGGGGCCAGTCGTCATAGCGGTAGTCTTGTTTGTGCTACTGTCACCAGGGCTGCTGTTTCAGCTACCGGCAGGTCACCGCATCGTCCAGTTCGGCAGCATGGAGACAAGTGGCGTCTCCATACTAGTTCATTCAATTATATTTTTTGCTATTTTGGCAGTATTTCTTATTGCCATCGGTGTACGCATCACTACTGGGTAAGGTAGAGATCCTACTTTTAAGAGGAAAAAAAAAATATAAGATGAAAGTTTACTTGTACTTTCTCTTTATGTTCTTCATTCGTGTAAATTATATTTTACACCCTCCTTTTTCATTGAAATTTTGGAAAGTATGTGTTGATGAATACATACTGTTCTAGTGCTTGCAAAATGTTCTGCTTCCCTGAATAAGGTGCGAATTGTAATTTGACAACACTTATTTTTATTTACTTTTATTGTCCTTTGTTGTGTTTTCATTGAAGGCTGTATATATCATATCATTATCCAATTTATCGTGATATTGCTATAAAATATCAATTGCACCAAGTCAAACCAAATTGCATGATAAAATCGATTGAAGCAGAAAATGAAAACCAACCAGCGACTATAAATCAACATCATGCTCATTATTTAATATTGATTGTTCCAGAAATCTTTGATATCAAAGTTTCTAGGTTTACATATTTATGCATACCAATCAAGGTTCTAAATAGCAATTGTAACGCTATAGCTTTTAAAGTCCGAAAAAACTATAGCGCACCTATAGCACAACCATAGCTAGCTATTTAGAATCATTATAAAAAAATACAGTTAATAGCGTGGTCCGAAAAAGCTATAGCACAGCTATTTAGAACCCTGATACCAATTATATGACACAAACACATCTATAAAACAGAGTTCATGTTCAAATTATTTGTACTGGAGGTTCTTTTTTTTTTCTTCACTAATATCCTATAATATCCTTTGCTTTCTCTTCAAAGATTCACAACTGCTGCACAACACACATTAATGCATCCCAACTCTTTATGCACCATACACAATACATGCTAAACAATTTATAAAACCTCACAAATAAAACAATAAAGCCAGATTAAATAAGAGCAAATATTGAAACTACATTTTGATCTTGGCAATCCTACAATTTTTCTCTTGGATTGGTCTCAAGTGATGACAGGATAATTCTCTGATCTATGCAATCTGAAAACTCCACTCTTGCCCCTGTTTATTCAGTAATTTGCAAATAAGCACGGGTTCTCAAAAGAATCATATGAATAATTCAAAACATGGTTTTATTCAGATGTTTTCCTAAATGACCTGAAATTCCAGTATAATTCCAGAAAACATGAAGAGTGAGCCTATGTGCTATGCATAGCACGGATGACTAGTGTACTACGGCTCAATATGGTACTTTTTAAAATCCTAACGGTCGATCCAACCGTTCAATGTGATAATCATATGAATATGTACTTGCAAACTAAATTTTATATTTTTTCGAATTTTTTTACTATTTTTTTAGATAGGTAGAAAAATCAGTGTTTTTGAAAATTCTGGACCATCAAAATTCTACCTATCTAAAAAAATAGTAAAAAAATTCGGAAAAATATAAAATTTAGTTTGCAAGTAATATTCATATGGTTATCACATTGAACGGTTGGATCGACCGTTAGGATTTTAAAAAGTACCATATTGAGCAGTAGTACACTAGCCATCCTTGCTATGCATAGCATCATAGGCTCACTCAAACATGAAAATGAATTGGAAATACATAGTTGCATGCATACGCTGATTTATTTGGTTTTCATTAATTCGTAAAGCTAGAAAAATCAAACCCCATTGGACCTAGAAAACCTAGGAAACCGGACAAAACTTAATTTTTCTTTTCTGTAAAGTCTCAGGACCAAAGACAATCCCAACCAAACCTGTACTAGAATATTTGAAACTCAAAAGCCCCCTGATTTGACAATCCACCTAATCTAATACCAATCAAAGATATTTGTAAATTACGAGGACTTCCAGCCCAACTAACCTGAAATCCAAACAATAAGTACCAAAGCCCATGTGACTTTGATACTCAAAGTTGACTCAAACCCAAAAAGCCCAAACTGGCAAACCCCAACTTAAACAACCCAACATCTAGTGTCAGATAATAAATGTTGGGTCTACGCCAGCAGTGATCCTAGTTTTTACTTGAGAGCTGAACTGGACAAATTGACAGAAATTGAATAAATAAAGTTGATTTTTTCAAACATTGAGGAAGAAATTTACCGGTGGTTTGCAATGTGCATCTAGGTCCATGTACATTTGTTTGGTAAGCAAGGTGGCTACCTTCTCTGCTAGAGACGCCCTTTCACATGATGCCTTAATTAGCTCATCCTGAAAATGAAATTTCTTATTTTGATTTATAATACAAATTATCTAATTCAATATCATATAAAGTGAGGATGCAGTCTTTGAAAGCTACTGATACACGCCAGGCATTAGTCAACAACAATTACTTTAAAGACAGTGACTAAGCATGTAGCAGAAGTCATAGGTGGTTGGTCAGAGTGGATACCAGCACAGTCAGCACTAGTTTGTATCTTGTGCTGGTATTTACACATATGATAAAATACATACAATATACTAAAACCATACAACAGAAGGAAATAAACTATCAAAAACTGCACAAGTAAACTTACCTGATAAACTTGACTACAATCACTGCATCTGTTTCCATTAAACTTCTCCAGTACACGTCGGAGACTGCAGATCTCAGTCACCAAGCCTCTTACTACCTCATCAGCCTCATTCAACTGCCTTTTTGAAAACTCAAATGACCTTTCAGCATTGGTTCTAAACAAGACACAATTTAAGCACATGCAAATTCCTTTACAGTCCCCTGCACTATCTCTCTTGATTTCCCCCATCTTAGTCAAAGTTTGAATTTCACCCTCTTGAGAACATTTCCACTAGCAAGTTCATCAATTGTTAGGGTTCCTTGAACAGAGGAGGGAGAGGGAATTAATTGAGGACTGCAAAGTATCTCCATTGTTTGAGAGTCATCCAATGGTGGCTGAGGTTCGACAGTGCAATTGGTTAAATTGGATATGATGTTCTCTGATTTAGGGATTTCACTCAATTGTGCATCTGTCGAAACAACAATCAGAGCGCGGTAACGTCTTCCTGTTTTTCTGAATTGGGTGTGTTAGAAACTGGAATCTCAGAAAAATCAAGGTTTTGACAAAGTATGGAATTTGGTGAATCTGCATCTGGATTGCATGCTTTCTCCTCAGTTGAAGAGGCTTGAACCTCTAAAATATAAAAAGAAATTAATATAATTAGCGCAAACCAAAAGAAAAGTTGTTCGTGGGAACAAACTAGAAGTCAATAGAGCTTGAATTAGTACCATTTTTATCCATCTCCATTAGATAAGGGAGAAGCCGTTTATAGCTGAAAGAGCCTGGTACCTGTACCAGCTTTTTCCTTGAGCAAGGTACAACTCTCTGAAATAGAGAATAAATAATTATTTAGACATTGTTACATGATGTTAAAACTATTCCTAAACTCTCAAGCCAGCTTTGTATCAAAATTATAGCTCCATGTTTGGTAGAAGTATAAAAGTAGTTATATTTTACTTTTGCTAAGGCATATCCTCCAAGTTGTCAATGATCCCGTATATTTCAGAAATAATATAGGAGTTAAGTTAACAAAGGCTCACTTAAGTTTGTAATGTCAATTTTATCATATCTACAAGTTAATAACTATATAATCCTAACAAATACTTGTATAATTAGGACAACATACTTTTCACTCTAATGAAGGGATAAAAAGCATGAGAATCTATGGGGAGTTCATATTTTTCTTATGCAATTTAGGTGCAGCATTAGAACATGAAAAAAAAAAAAAACATCAAACTTGTTCATTTTGCACCCAAATATATTACTTCCATAGTTATCTACTTTATACGTTAATCAATTATATAGTTTCAATGAGAAAACAATGTGTTGGAAAAGGAATCCTATGCGAGATTTTGTTGTCCAATATTAGGTTTCTTTCACTTTTAAATTCAACTTATGAATTATTTCATGTATTTGAGAAATAAACCAAAACTAATTGAAAATAAGACACCTACTGCTCTGCATTTTGTGAAAGTATTCTGACTGTTGCTTGCTGCATCATTATCCACAGTAATAATATTCTCTGGCGGAGTACTTTGAATCGGATCTTCTCTGTCCCATCCTGACCCGTTAGGCTTCTTCAAAATACCTCTAGGCCGGTACCTATTCTTGTTTAGTCCTCCAGAAAAAATTGAATCCTTCAAAACAATACAATTCATAAATTAAAAAAAAAACAATATAAAGCTCAAGCAACCAGATCCAGTGGCGAATTAAGTATCTTTTAGTTTATCTACAAATTATGCTCATACACCTACTGGAAATTGGAATGATTCACTTTTTTTTTTCTCGTTTCTGTCATTCTTTATTGATTTGGTTGGATTGGACTAATATGCAACACAAACTTTCTTGTAATATGTATATTTCTCCAGATGACAAAAGAAAGACTACCAAAGGATGTGAATTCAAATACAAGATATTGGAAACGTATATTAAAAAAACAAGAAAACTTGCACAGAATCACAAAATCGATCTACCTTATCAAGACCCTTGATCAAATCCTTGATCTCTACATCCATGATTGGATCCTTACCACCGCTAGCTTCACAGGGCCCGATATCAGGGCCTCCATTTCAGTGAACTTAATCCCTTTCGAGTCGGATCCGGGAAATGACACGTCTCAGCCGTAGATCCTTGGTACAGCTACGGATCGAGAAATCGGGCATCAGTTGATGGGTCGAGCTTTCTTTTCAACATAATCAGGTAGATGGAAAGAAGGGATCTCAAGCAAGTTGGAAAGAGAAAGACGGATTGTTGACTCTAAAGGAGAAAAATGAAGTGAGCGGGGCGCGCGAAAGAGGCGCGGGGGAAAGGAGGGGGAAACGGCGGGAAATTGAGGGGACAGGAGGGAAGCTTTTGGCGGGAAAATGGTGCTTCTGACTTTTTGTGGCCTTGGAAAGATAGTATTTCGTGTTGTAACCTGAAAAAAAAGTTCATTTTGTACCCGGTACAGTGACAAATGAATAGTTTGGGTTGGTTTGGCGGAGTTAAAATTTCGTGATTCAGGTATAAGTCGGATTAATTCGGAAATGATTCGGTACAACAAGAAACTAAAAACAAAAAAAAATCACATTTTATTTGAGAATAAAACTTATAATACGTTTTTTTTTCGTTTTATTTGATGTTTGATTCGGAAATATCAAGAAAAAAGAATTATATGCAATTTAATGATTCGCGAGTTATGTTACTGTGCCCCTGGCTACTGAGCGCACAATAACGAATATTTTATACTCAGTATTAAGAAAAATCAAAATCAAAAGTTAACCTCTTAGAAAAAAAATTCAGAAGTTAGCAAATACGCAGACTTGCATGCCTTAATTTGCATATAAGTCCCTCCTAAGTTCAATAGTTGCAATATTGTAGGTCCAAAACCTTAGAAGTTCATATTTTACCTTAAGGAATATTAAATTTGGATAATTTTTTTTTCATAATGTCCGTATAATTGTTCCGAATAAATTAAGTCCAATATTGAGTACATTTACCGCTCGTCTTCATAATTTCTTGAAATTTATTTTGGGACCCCTCAAGTGTGGAAATACTTCATTTTTTGTGGAAAATTTTCAGATATGAAAAAAAAGTATGCTTCAAATTTTCGCATTTTTAATTGAATGAAATTATTTTGGTAAATAGTTTAAAAAATTATTTTTTGTTGCATATTAAGAAATGGTATTTTAATCAATCATGCTTCATTTAAATTACATGTATGCCATTGTTTCTATTTTAATCAATGGACTAAAATGTAGCTTTGTTCAAATTTTACCGTCACAAGTATTATAAACATATTTAAAACAATTTGTATATGAGAAATTAGTAATACAATATTAAGATATATAAAGGGAGGTGATGGGGAAATCCTAGTGAATTTTAGGCCACAGACTCATTCATCAATTGAAAATAAAGTAGGTTTTTTTTTTTTTTAATACACTTTGGACCGTATGGTTCATATTGAAGATCCAAATCAATTAACGCTCAATTCCATGGACATCATGCACTTGGGAGTTGGAAGCGGATTCGGATCTCAACATTG